>OZ038398.1:35405260-35838974 GCA_964036045.1 Eutreptiella sp. 'Long Island Sound 2002' | reverse complement strand
GGCGAGGACAAGGGGGGGGGGAGGACAAGGGGGGGGGGGGGCGAGGACAAGGGAGGGGGGGGCGAGGACAACGGGGGGGGCGAGGACAAGGGGGGGGGGGCGAGGACAAGGGGGGGGGGGGCGAGGACAAGGGAGGGGGGGGGCGAGGACAAGGGAGGGGGGGGCGAGGACAAGGAGGGGGGGGCGAGGACAAGGGAGGGGGGGGCGAGGACAAGGGGGGGGGGGGGGACACGGGGGGGGGCGAGGACAAGGGGGGGGGCGAGGACAAGGGGGGGGGCGAGGACAAGGGGGGGGGGGCGAGGACAAGGGGGGGGGCGAGGACAAGGGGGGGGGGCGAGGACAAGGGGGGGGGGAGGACAAGGGGGGGGGGGCGAGGACAAGGGGGGGGGCGAGGACAAGGGGGGGGGGGCGAGGACAAGGGGGGGGGGCGAGGACAAGGGGGGGGGGGGGCGAGGACAAGGGGGGGGGGGAGGACAAGGGGGGGGGGCGAGGACAAGGGGGGGGAGGGACAAGGGGGGGGGGCGGGGACAAGGGAGGGGGGGCGAGGACAACGGGGGGGGCGAGGACAAGGGGGGGGGGGCGAGGACAAGGGGGGGGGGGGCGAGGACAAGGGAGGGGGGGGGCGAGGACAAGGGAGGGGGGGGCGAGGACAAGGGAGGGGGGGGCGAGGACAAGGGAGGGGGGGGCGAGGACAAGGGGGGGGGCGGGGACAACGGGGGGGGCGAGGACAAGGGGGGGGGGGCGAGGACAAGGGGGGGGGGCGAGGACAAGGGGGGGGGGCGAGGACAAGGGGGGGGCGAGGACAAGGGGGGGGGGGACAAGGGGGGGGGGGGGGAGGACAAGGGGGGGGGCGAGGACAAGGGGGGGGGGCGAGGACAAGGGGGGGGGGCGAGGACAAGGGGGGGGGGGAGGACAAGGGGGGGGGGAGGACAAGGGGGGGGGGGAGGACAAGGGGGGGGGGGGCGAGGACAAGGGGGGGGGGGGGGGCTATCGACCGCCGTCGGCGGGTCCTCGACCGCTGGCGCTGGCCCGCCCCCCAACGACCGTCGGTTGACAAACAACTGCGGGAGCGCCCGGGATGTGCTTACCCACGGGGGGGGGTGGGGGTTGATCAGAGTGTTGCTTAAGAGGGGGGGGGGGTCCGGAGGGGGAGGGCTGTGCCCCCCCCCCCCCCGCCAGGAGACCCTGAGTTGTTGGAGGCGCCGACGAAATGCTTTGGCCTAAACTGACTTGCGCCGAAGGCGCCAGAGCAATTTTTTTTTTTGCCCAAAGACCCAAAGAAAAATGTGCCCAATCACTTGTGGGGGGGGGGCGTCCGAGGGGGGGGTGGGGGGTGTCAGACCCCCCCCCCCCCCTCACCCCCCCGCAGGAGATGGTGGGTTGTTCAGCAAAACTCTGGGGGTGATCTGGCGGACCCCCCCCCCCCCAAAGGCCAAACCACCCACTCACCCGAAACCAAAAAAAACGTTTCCTCTGAGTCAACATGAAATTCTGAAGGCGGAGCCCCAGCAATGAGAGGCCCATTGTAGGCGCACCAACGTTGTCCTGCCCTCATACCCACCCAACCCCCCGCCAGCCGGCGCCGTAGGCCGACCACTGAGCACATCCCTGTGCAGCATACAAAGATGGTCGGCACGAAGTCCCCCCCCCCCCCCCGTACCCCACCCCCGTAACGCCCCCCCCCGTAGCCCCCCCCCCCCCCGTCACGCCCCCGGCGCCCCCCCGGTGCCTCCAGGTACGGGGGGGGGGGGGCAACTTCGTGCCGTAGATGACACAAACCACGCGCGCACCCCCCCCCCCCTCCCCCCACCGCAAACGCCTGGACTACGCACCATCGCGTGGCACAGCGGCCGAGGCAGACCTCTGATGTAGCTCATGATCTCGACGAGGGTCTGCTCCGCGCTGTACTGGGCCCGCACCTCCACCGGCAGCGCCTCGATCATCTTCTTCCACACGACGTCGAAGTACACGTGAGGCAGGACCTCGCGCGGCTCCGTCGCCGGCAGCTGCCCTGAGAGGGCGCGGAAGAGCGGCAGGCGGCCGGGGCCACGTCGAGGGCACGTGCGCGTGCGCACGCGTCAAGCGCAGGGACGCAGTGGGGCTTTGATAAAAGGCGCCGCGCGCTCGGCTCTCGTCGGGCGCGCGGCAGAACAAAGCCCTGCGCCCAACGCGGGGACCGACGTGGGGGACCAAAAACCAAAAAAATGAACACGGGCATTTTTGGAATGAGCGCGTCGCGGGGGGGGGGGGGGTTGGCACAAGGCCTCGGTATCTGATTGTTTGCCTTTGGCGGCGCCTCTCAGCCTCTCACCACCGCTCATTCTGACCCTCTGTGGGCCCGAACGTGTTTTGGTTGTGTCAACGGAGCCCCCGGATGACTTGTCCTGTTTGACTACTCCGGGGGTCGGCCGTCCCAGAGACGGGGCTGTTGCCCGTGCCGTTGACCAGGGGCATCCGAATGCACAGCCCGGGTCCGTGCGGGGGTTTGCCGACTCCAGCGCTGACTTGTGGCGCGGGGGGGGGTGTGCATCTGCAGGATCATGTTCCTGACGGGGGAGGGGGGGGCGGTCAGAGAAGTGGTCATTTGCCCCCCTTTTCAATGAAAAAAAAATTGGGAAATATTTTTGCCCCAAAACGGCCAAAAACCAACGCACCCCCCCCCCCCACCCCCCGGGGGTCGTGGGGGCCCGCCTGAGGGGCTGACCTGGAGGTTCGCTCTCGCGGAGGTAGTGGATGAGGCTCATGCCGGGCTGGCCATTGCTCCCGCGCGCGAAGTACTTGTTGGTCAGGGTGACTCCACCATCACGAGCAGCCGGCGGTACGTGAGGAACTGCGGGTACTTGGCTTGATTCAGCGGCGGCGGGACCTGCGGAGACGGACCGCGGGGGCGGAGTGGTGGTTGAAGGGGGGGGGGCTCGTGCTGAGCCGCGCGTGCGTCAACCGCAGGCGAATCCCTCAAACCGCACCCCCCCCCCCGGGGGGGGGCGACTACAACCGGTCCTGATGCGACCCACCCCCCAACTATCTTTCAAAACTGGGGGGGGGGGGGGCAGTTGGGGGGGGGGGGGTGTTCCTGCCGGGGGTCGGGGGGGGGGGGTGTTCCTGCCGGGGGTCGGGGGGGGGGTGTTCCTGCTGGGGGTCAGGGGGGGGGTCTGGCCGGGGGTCATGGGGGTGTCCCGCCAGGGGTGAAGGGGGGGGGGGGGTTAGGGTTAGGGTTAGAGCTAGGGTTGCTGTTAGGGCCTGCAGCCCTCCTGCAGCCCTCCTTCAGATCAAAAAATTTTTCTTGTTGTTTTAACACAAATATGATTTCTCTACAAAAATTTCAGCATTTTGAGTATAAACACATCGTATGAAAAAAAATTTTGGCGCCTTCGGCGCCAGACAGTTTTCTCTAGAGACACTTGTTGGTGGCCGACCCGGCACCGCTATCTTTCAAAACCCGGCGGGGGGGAGGAGGGGGGCTGGGGGGTGTCGCATACAAGGACCGGGCCCGGCCGCCCCCCCGGGCCCCCCCGCCCCCGCCCCCATCGTAACCC
Source organism: Eutreptiella sp. 'Long Island Sound 2002' (assembly GCA_964036045.1). Taxonomy (NCBI): domain Eukaryota; phylum Euglenozoa; class Euglenophyceae; order Eutreptiales; family Eutreptiaceae; genus Eutreptiella; species Eutreptiella sp. 'Long Island Sound 2002'. The sequence continues at coordinate 35,835,438 of OZ038398.1, read as the reverse complement.
CCACCCCCTAATGTCAGCCCCAACCCCCCCCCCCCCCCAATGGGCGCATGCGGGCACCGCTGCACCGCGGAACCGCTTTGAACTCCCCCAAACCGATCCGAGCGGAACACCGCGGCCCCGCGGAAGATGGTGCCGGTGGCGTGTGTGGCACACAATATGGCACCGCTGGCACCGTCGGGATTTGCAGCCTCGGTGCTGCCGGGCACCGAGCGCATCATCGCGATGGGGGGAAAGACATGCGCAACATTGGGGGGGGGGGGGTCATGAAGTGACGCCCCCCCCCCCGTGTGACATTCCGTCGCGTTGTTGCTTCTTTACGGGGCCCTGGACAGTCGCCCGTTCTTCCCTCCGCATGTTGCGTCGGGGCGCTGCGTTCTGTCGGCCGCTGCGGCCGGTGCTCCTGCTGGTGTCGTTTCCGCGTTCGCGGAGCCCAGTAGTTGGCGTGTTGGGGCTGTGTGGGATGTGGCGGGATGTGCCGTTTGCGCGTCAGCGGCGCCCAATAATTGGCGTATTGGGGGTTGTGCTGGTTGCCCCCCCCCCCCCCAAATGGGCTGTGAGGCCCCGTACCATAGGACGCCCGCCACACGGGCGATGCGGCCGTCGCCCTTTCAAACCGGTGCCGAACGCCGCCTCGAGGTCGCCCCTGTTGGGCTCATCGCATTGCGTCGGAGGCTCCAGTGGACCGGCCCTCCACCCCCTCGCCCGCCCACCCCTGCACACAGCAGATGTACGGGCCTTTGCACGTGACCCATCCCCCGGCGTGTGTCGCCCCAAAACTGCTCTTCCCCCGCCCACATTTCAGAGGTCCAGTCCAGAACGCCAGCGAAGTACGATCAGTTGAGCACACCGCCTGTTCCACCAACCGATTTTGGGGGGGGGGGGCGGGGGGGGGGGGGCGGGGCTGCACCGCACAACGGTCGCACCAGAACTGCAGCTGTTCCGATACGACCCAAAGAAAGTGTATTTCCCGTTTGTTGTGCCTTTTTGTCAAGGAGACGCCCCCCCCCGCCCCCAATGTGGGCCTCAAATGGTTGGTTGCAGTGTCCGCGTCAGGTTCTCGCCGCGCCTGCCCCACGGCCGTCATCGCCTTCTTGTGCATCGCGCCGTGGCACGGCGCGTTCACCGTACGATTTGTGACCACAAGTTCGGCCCTCGTCCCGGCGTCCGCTGATACCGAGTGGCGCTCCGGGCTCCACTGGGGGATGCGTACATCCCGGCCAGAGCTCACTGCCTTCCCGTGTTGCATTCATTGGATGATGACCCCATTCGGCCACACCCGATGGGGGAGGGGGGGAATTGCAGGGGGGGGGGGGGGTAGTGGGATGCTCTTCATACAGTCACAGGGGTGGACGGGCTTTCAAGTGAGGGGGGCGGGGGTCGATAGAGCCCCCTGGCTAGACCCCCGCCAAAAAGGCCTCAATTGACGCCCCCCCAAATCCTAACGAGACTGACCCCCGGGCCCCCGAGGCGACCCGGACGCAAAATTCGGCAAAAAAATAAAAACGAAAACTTTGGAATCAGCGCGTCGAGGGGGTTCAGAAAAGTCATCATTTGCCATGTATTCGGTGAAAAAAATATTGACCACTTTCAATGCTAAAATAAAATTTCGGCGCCTTCGGCGCCAGAGTTCATAATCACTGATGAATGGTGCCTGTCAATTGAGCCCTTTTCCCAACCCTCCCCCAGATTTTGGCGGCTTTATTGACCCCCCCCCCCTTTCACTTGAAAACCCGCCACCCACAGCCCCTGGGGGTCCGCGGTAGGCGGCATGAGCAGGGGGGCAAACACCTGGTCAAAATTGGTGTCGGGCGTGAACCTCACGCCGCCGCTTTCAGGCGCCGCGTTCGCGAGGGCGGAGAAGTGCGCCGCCACCTTCCGACACAAATCGGCGGACTTGGTCAGGAACACGAGATTGGGCATTCGGTACTCGGGGTAGTCCCGGTACGTCAGCATGTGTTGGTACCAATGCAGCATGGCGTAGATGCAGCACAGGGTCTTGCCGGTCCCGGACCGCCCCTGCAGCAGCACGAATTCCTCGCAGGATTTGGCAATGATTTCCTTTTCCTCCTCCGTGACCTGTGCACAAAGGGAAGCAGGGGATGTACTCCACCCGAACAAACCAGCACAACACAATCATTTGCAGTGCAATCAGGGGGGTCCTTAAGAAGGGAAAGAAAGTATTCCTGAACGGCAATTTTGCAAAAAGACAGCGTGTAGCTCATATGTTCAACCATGGTTGGTGGCGGTTGGCGGTTGGCGGTTGGCGGTTGGCGACTTGCGGTTGGTGGCGGTGGGTGGTGGTTGGCGGCAGTTGGTGGTTGGTGATTGGTGGCTGGTGGCGGTTGGCAGTGGTTGGCGGTTGACGGTTGGTGGCGGTTGGCGGTTGGTGGCGGTTGGCGGTTGGTGGCGGTTGGTGGTTGGTGGTTGGTGGTCCCTTGGGGCGGTCCCTTGTGGCGGTCCTTAACCAACAATCTAGTTCCCTAAAGACCCCCCTGACTGCAATGCGGTGCAGTGCAGTGCGGCACCACCATACAACTCCAGATAATGAAACGCAACGCAGTGCGGTACGTACAGAACAGTGTCATGCAGTACCAACACCAACACAGTGCCGGCGCTGGTACTAGTACTAGTGCCAGTACAGCACAGTACAAATACGCTGCAGTAGTGCAGGCTGCACGACTCTCTGCCGTGCGACCGGAAACCGTAGGACTGGCCTGGGCTGTACCCAGACCAGCACTAGTACCAGTGCCACCAGCACCAGTGCCACCAGCAGCAGTGCCACCAGCAGCAGTCTGTGTGCACGCACGTGTGGAGGGATGGATGGCTGGGTCAGGGGGTGCATCGTCACGCATGCATGCACATGACAGAGGTATGCTATTGGTCAGATCAGACTGCTTCATGGAGATGATCCGATGGTATGACCCGATGGAAACAAAAAACAAAACGGTGCATGTTAGACGTTCTGACCGAAGGTGGGGATGCTGCGGGCGCTGCAAAAGACCCGAACGGTGATGTACTTCATTTCATTTGAGTTCAATTGACTTCAATCGAGTTTTGCAAAGACATAAGCACCCAAAACTCAGCGATCTCAATGCAATAGCGAACAACCTCAGAGGGCAGCCCTCTGAAAAATCACTGCGTACACAAGACATAAAAATCCGGCTCAAATACCAGCAAAACGACCCTTTCAGCAGAGCATGAAAGTGCATTTTCACATGCAGTGGCTTGGGTATCAGCAGCTCCAACTCAGATCGCGCATTCGTTTTTCTTGGTCTAAATCAGATGCACACATTCACTGGCAACCCGTTCACAAGGACGAGCAGGACCACCACCACCACCACCACCCCCGCCATCGAAGGCACCCAACCCCACCCCCGTCTGGGCCACGCGCAGCGAGACCTGGATCGGGAACTTGTCCAGCACCCGGGAGCGGGCCTCGTCGTCGTGCAGCAGATACTCCAGCACGCCGTCCGTCACCATCATGGACTTGTGCAGGTACTCCATGTGCCGTGCGGACTCGTGCTTCGCGCTGAAGGGGCGCGGGTGCCGCACCGTAAACGGACCGCTGCCACCTGCGCAGATGGGGAGGAGGGATGGCTGGGAGTTGTTGCGGGTCGGGGGGGAGGGGGTACTCAGGGAGGACAGTTCCCTGCGCCCGTTGCCAGGCCACCAGCAGGCTCAGGTTATGGATAGGTTGGCCTGCCACCGTCGGGCGTGTCCGGGGCTTTTTGGAAGGGGGAGGGTCTAGGGGGGGGGGGGGGGGCTCCAGCCCCCCCCCCCCCTCAGCCCCGGTGGTGCTGAGTTCTTAGAGGCGCCGAAGGAAAGTTTTGTTCGAAACGAATTGGCGCCTCCGGAGTGATCGGCCGAAGGCCCGGAGGAAAATTTGCCCCAAAATGTCAATGGGGGTGGGGGTGGGGGTGGGGGTGGGTTTAGGGAGGATGGGTGGGCGGTGTGGGACCTCCCCCCCCCCGCCCCCACGCCGGTGGTGCCGGGGGGTAAACAAACAGCCCCGGGACGTGCCACGATGGATGGGCTGGCCCACCATCCCGAGGAATGGGGTGGCACGCCACCCTCCCGGAGGCAGAGTTTGCCGAAGAAAACGCGAGTGCCTGTGTTCTCCGGCCCATCCCCCGTCATAATGCGGGCGCACTTTGGGGCCCCGCACACAAAAACTTGTCCACGCTTGGTCTGCCCGGAGCAGTCGCAGCAGCAGCACAACCGGAGAACACCCAAAAAGAGGCCACCAGTTTTTTTTTGGCTCAACGAGGCCACCAGTTTTTTTTTTTTTTTGGCTCAACGAGGCCATTTCGTGCGATCAGACGAGTACTACTGTGTCCCGCCCCAGCACGCCGAGGCAGACCTTCGCCATCCACAGGAACCCAAGCAGGGGGGGGGGGGGGCGACACTGAGGGTTGTGCCTCCACAAATGCTTGGTTGTCCTCCTCCCCTGCCCACTGCCCCCCGGGCAGTGCAGCAGTGTACCGCAGGAGTTCCACTGCCCTTTGCCCCGAGGCGGTGCGGCGGTGTCCTGCGGGAGTACCACCGCCCACTGCCCCAAGGCACTGCGGCACAGTGCCACGGGCAATCCACTGCCCACTGCCCCAAGGCAGTGTCTCCGCAGGAGTACACTGCCCATTGCCCCAGGGCAGTGTAGAGCAGTCCTGCCGGCGGCCGGGGGGAGGGAGGCCGGGTGCCCCAACACATATACTCCAAATGATCACCACGTCGCGCTGATCATTTTGAGGTGTGCCGGTTGGGGTCTAAATTGTATTGTTCAAACACAATCTACCCCTCCGAGGGTCGGTCCCAGCAGCTGGGGGTAGGGTGAGGGTGGGGGTGGGGGGGGGTCAACTTCTTTTTTGATGTTTTGCTATCATTCCTGACATCTCCATTAAATTTTTTTTGGGGGGGGGGGGGCTCAGACCAAGATGAGCTGGCATAGCCCGCTCACTTCACAGTACTCGAGACAACCTCTCGAAATCAAGGGTCAGAGCTGTCCAGTGCTGCGATGATCCCACACTGGCTGTGGTAGCGGATCTGACACGTACTGAGGATTGGCTGAGTCGGAAACCATTCGTGACATCTCCATTAAACGCTGAGCATTTTGATGGTACGCACGTCAAGTGAAAACAATTTGGGGTCGGGTGACCGGGCGGCCCCCACACAAAGCCCCCCCCCGCGGCTTTGGGGCAGGGCGCGTGACCTGTTCTGCTGTGCTTTGCCTTCACATTGGGGGCACTGATGTGACTCAACAGGCGCTCGGTCCGCTCCTCAATGAGCGGGCGCAGGCGCGCGACCTCGCCGCGCGCCTCCTCCGGAAGGCAGAGGCTGTGCACGCGGACCACCTCCGGGAACGTCCCGTCCTCCGCGCGGGGGCCCGCGTCCCGCCGCCACAGCAGCACGGCCTCGACCGGGGCGCCGCGGCGCAGGCTGACGGAGGGCAGGCGGGTCAGGAACAGCGCGCAGGCCCCCTGCTTCTGCGTGGTCTCCAGCTGCTCGACGTGGTCGTGGTGGCCGGCCACCAAATGGGCCACGATCTGCGACCGAACGGGGGACGTGCTGGTCGGTCGGCGCGATCAGGGGTGTCCTTAACGGGGGAAAAAAAAAAAGTGTTCCGGTTTCCCAAAAAAGCCCGCGGGCACTCCATGTGCTCAACCATGGTTGGTGGCAGTTGGCGGTTGGCGGTTGGCGGCAGTTGGCGGTTGGCAGTTGGCAACTGGCGGTTGGTGGCGGTTGGTGGTGGTTGGCGGCAGTTGGTGGCTGGCGGTTGGTGGTTGGAGGCAGTTGGCAGTGGTTGGCAGTTGGCGGTTGGTCGCCGCTGGCGGTTGGCGGCGGTTGGTGGCGGTTGGTGGTTGGCGGTTGGTGGCGGTTGGCAGTTGATGGGAGTTGGCGGTTGGCGGTTGGTGGTCCCTTGGGGCTGTCCTTAAGGCCTGTCCTTAGCAAATAAAAAAAAAAAATCTCGTCCCTTAAGGACGCCCCTGGGCGCAATGCGAGATCCGCTGCCCTCAACAATGCCCCTCGCCCCCGCTATGGGATACAGATGCGTGTGCACGACCGGCGCTGTTCAGAACAAAGCAGGAGTGCAAAGCAAAAGCCGAAGAAAGAAGCTCTTCAGTGACATGTCATAGGCGCCGTTCGCGAAAAAAAATAGACACTCAGAAAGCCCCCGCCCCCACCCCCCCACACACACGGCGTGAGGAGGTCCGGCGCACAGCGGAAGCCAAGCACTGGCCGTACAAACAGCTCGTCAGGCCGGCGCCCTCCCCCGTTCGGACGGGACGCGGCGCAGTGAAACAGGGACAGTCCGGGGGCGCTGTTGTCACAACGGCCCAATGGAACGGGAAGGGTAGGCCAGACCGGGAGATCAGGGGCACTGGGTCTGTGGCGCCGGACGCCGGGTCTGTCAACCGAAAGTCCGCGGCGGTTAAACCCGCCGTTGGGTGGACAGGCCGGCCGAGAGCGCATGGCGCGGCCAACGTCAAATGCAAGTCACGGAGGGTGGGCGCCTTCCGGGAAAAAAGAAAAAGACATCCCAAAAAACCCCCACACACATATACAAACACACACAGAGAGAGAGGGAGGGACGCAAACGCACATTGGGAACCGCAGAAACAAGAGCGAAAGCACTGGAAAAGCGGTTGGAGAAACCTCTCCTGGACGCTCTTCGATGCGGCGGAGGGCATCGATGGTGCTGTTGTGCGCAATGCAGTGCAGCTCCCCCCCTGCCCTCCCCCACACAAACCCCCCCCGCCCCCCCCTTTGTATAAGCTACGCCAGTGCAACACAATTACCCCGGTCCCTACGCCTACTGTGCCTTGGACAAGGGCGTGGCTTGCGCGCAACACAACAACTGCCGACACACACTGAAATCGGCAAATGTGACGACAAACCCATGTCTTATGCGGCCGCACTACATTTCGTACGTAATTGAATTACGTACACAATTGCTACGGTCCCCTACGCCTCCTGCGGCTCGGACAAGGGCGCAGCTTGTACAGAGGGAGGGGGGGGGGCACATGCATTCCTCGGATCCGCCCTTTGCACCACCAACAAGTGGAGGTCAGCCCGCGTCATCAAGAAAAAGGCCAGCACAACACCAAAAAGAAGGAAGCCACTGCCCTCAGCCAAGCGAGCGTGGGACAGCACGGCGGTGAGGCGGCGACCTGCTTGACCTCCGGTGCCGTGAACAAGTTGGCCCCGTGCACCGGGTGCTGGAACACTTGCTGGTCGTTGATGATGCACCACACATCGTCGTCCTCCCCGGCCCTCGCCGCCGCCGCCGCCTCCGCCGGCGTCGGAGCACTGTCCGCCGCGTCCGGCCCTCGATCGCGCGCCCCTTCGCCCGCGGCGCGGCCGTGCGGCTCGGCCTTGCGGGTCCGGGGGCCTGGCGCGTCTTGTTGCCAGCCCCCGTACGGCTCCGGGACGAAGAGCAGGCGGCGGATGTGGGTCCGCGGCTTGGGCTGCCGCTTGCGGGGCTCGACCTTCGTGAGCCGCTGGACCAGCAGCAGCTCGACGGGGTCCAGGGACAGGGCCCCGTCGTACAACGGCCACACGAACTCCAAACCGGTGGGCTGGGCGTCGGCGGGCTCGCTCGCGGTGCTCGGGCCGACGGAGCTGGAGCTCTGCGATGCGGTGCGACACGGGGAGCCCGCGGCACCGGGGCTGGGGGCGCTCGGCTCACTTGTGGAAGAGCTGCTTTGCCCCTGCTCGGGGTAGGGCAGCCCGCTCATTGTGGCAGGGCAAGACCAGCAATGCCACGCGAACTATAGAGACAACACAGGCATGTCGCGTCGAAACCGTCGCTCGCGATACGCTCAGCTATTGCAAATGGGCGGGCAATGAGGCTGAGAAAAGAACAGCCCCCTGCCCAGTCTCGTTTCCGTCCTGCGTGTGGCCCCTAACTTTGATATGACCGTAAGTTTTGCAAACAGACCGCGTGCAGCTCATATATTCAACCGTGGTTGGTGCCGATTGGCGGTTGGCGGTTGGCGGTTGGTGGCGGTTGGTGGCGGTTGGCAGCGGTTGGCGTTTGGTGAGTGCTGATTGGTGGGGGTTGCTGGTTGGCGGTTGGCGGTTGGTGCCGGTTGGCAGTGGTTGGTATTGGTGGCGGTTGGCAGCGGTTGGCGGCTGGCGGTTGGTGGCGATTGGTGGTTGGAAGTTGGCGGTTGGTGGCGGTTGGTGGCGGTTGAAGGTTGGTGGTTGACGTTTGGTGGCGGTTGTCGGTTGGTGGCGATTGGCAGTTGGTGGCTGGCGGTTGATGGCGGTTGGTGGCGGTTGAAGGTTGGTGGTTGGTGGTTGGCGTTTGGTGGCGGTTGGCAGCGTTTGGCGGTTGTAGCACAGCAACCAGGATTGACAAATCTGCCTCAACTGCAAAGGCAAGACCAATGCCCTAGGCAGCATGAACAGAACGATCCATGGGCATGTGAATGTATCCACTTTTCATATAAAACATGCGCTGCAGCGCACTTTGCCAACAAAATGTGGAATACAATAGTGGTCTGGGGCAAAATCAGAAAACAGCGTGCTGCAGCGCACTTGCAAACAGGACACCTCTGTCAGGGTCCTCCTACCCCCCCCCCCCCTCGTGTCCAGCGAACAACAAAGTCGTCAAAAAATACGGTCCGAACAGGGGTGTTCGTTGGACCCGCCGTTCGGTACCTAATCAACTCAGTACCTAAACCCGAGACTTAATGAATCAGGTATCAAAAAACTACGGTCCAAACGGAAGTGTTCGTTGGACAAGGCATTCGTTGGACAGGGGGGGGGGGTGCTACAAGGACCTACTTCTGTTTTGTTGCGACGTTGTCGTTCGCAGCTTGCACCTGACAACCAAAAGCTCCCGGCCCCCTCCCACTACGTCCCAGAGCACACAGCCTCGAGGGCGGGGGAGGGGGGGGGGGAGGCTTGTGTGCAGTTGATGCTGAGGCTGTGCTCTTCCTATTGCCCTTGGCTGGGGTGGCAACGGGGTCTGTGCCAGTGCCGATGCTTGGGGTAACCAAGAACGCTGGCAATCTTAATTACACAATCCAAATTGGTTGTCTTTGGCCCGGAATCGGAACGGATGTTTGCATGCCGCCGGTTCCGCTGGTGCCAAAGAAAAAAGTGCATGACCCCCCCCCCCCCCGTGACCGTCGGGGGCACCGCCTCGCACGGAGGGGGCGCCATGGGTCTTCTTCTTCCGCCACAGCGTTGGAACCCCCGTGGCCTCTGCTGCCCTAGTCCCCACTTCAGCCCCGGCCCCGAGTGGGCGATGGTCATAAGGGGTGGTCATAAGGGGTGGTCATAAGGGGTGGTCATAAGGGGTGGTCATAAAGGGGGTTCCCTTTGACACATACAACCACTGCACGCGCGCATCCCTCCATAAACGCATCGGAATCTGGCTTCCCAAAATTCTACGCTTCCCATATGTTTCATATGCTTCAAATGACTCCTCCAAACCCTAGACCATCAGTGATTTCCTGAAAAATGCCATACGTCAGTCCACAATACCACCCAGCGCTTTGTGTTACCTAAATTAAGGAGATGCTGCTGCAGTCGTGCATGAAAAACTCTTCACGGCTTTGACATCGTGGATGGCCTATGTGGGCACCCGTCCCCCTTGTCCAAGCAACGGTGAATGACCAGAAATTGATGGAACCAAGGCCTAGTGTTGCTTGGCCATAAACAGTGGAAAGTTCAGCGATAGGTCCCCACCGACAGACCTACGCCCTCGCATTCAGTTCATTCCCAAGCAGTCCCAAGCATGGCGGCGTAGCCGCCGTCACAGTTCCTCCACAAATACGGTGCTGGAGGCGCCGCCACAGATTGTCTGGGATGGTCAGGTATCTCTCCCTGGCCCTCAGCAGGAACTGGGTTGAGAGGTAATGTGCAAGCAACAAAAAGAACCGCCCGCGGCCTGCCCACCGGGATTCGAACCCACGAACTATGACGTGGGAGACAAGCGTGTTTCCGATATGCTACCATCCGATGTGTTGTATACTGGCTTTCAGTACCACCAGGTCTGACCTCCCCCCGTTGCACCCGGCGGCTAACTCCTCCGGTATCTACCTAGTGCAGACCTTCAAGGCTCAGATCGACCGCATGGGTCGACCCCCAGCAGCGTGCCCGCCGCCTTCGCCACCAAAAGCGATGTGACGTGGGAGTCACACGTGTTTCAGGTATGCTCCTCCTCTGTTGCGACTCAATCTGACCTCCCCCCCAACCCCCGGTGTCGCTTCCGGTATGGATTGTCGCTGACTTCCGTACTACACTCCGATACCCCCCTAGTGTTGCTTGGACAAGGGTGTTACTTACGCGCCGCAATTTGCACGATACGCGTGTAGACGATCCTCAGGGGGTTTGAAGCGGAGATGGTGGGACACGAGCAAAGGGTTGACATATGCAACCAAACATTCATGAGCAGCGATCATTGGAGACCACAGACTGGAACGTACGTTTCGGTGCGGGGTTGCTTTCGTGGATGCACGTGGTGACCTCAGGGAAGGTGACGTTGGGGCAGGTGATGGTAAAGGCATCAAATGGTCGGTCGGCTGAACTGGATGTCCCCGCCATCGACAATTCCAGCCAATGTTCTCAGCAAGTTCTCAGCAGGTTCGCAACGCGTCCGGGTTTTTTTTTTTTGGCTCAGACCAAGATGAGCTGGCGTAGCCTGCTCACTTCGCAGTACTTGAGGTGACCCCTCGGGATCAAGGTTCAGAGCTGTCAAGTGCTACGATGATCCCACAAATGACTGTGGTAGCGGATCTGACACGTAGTGAGGATGAGCTGAGTCTGAAACCAGGTTATGCAGTGGGAGACTGCCATGCCCGTAGGCTTCCCGGTGTGTGTGAGGCACAATGACTGTAGGCTGAAAAAGACAGCGGAGTGAAGATTGAAGGCCGAGGTGAATCAGCAGGTTGCATGTCATACACTATCAGAGTGGGAGGGGGATGACAGTCAGGCACGATTGGTCAATCAGGCACAAAGGGTCACTATTCGCTTGGGGCAGAGCGCACTGCTGTGGAGTGATTGGTGACACACAGAAGAGGGCGAAAATGGGAAGTAGAACACGGTTCGCAATGCGTCCGGGTTTTTGCTCGGTGACTGTCCGGGTGCTTCCGCCCTTGTTCTCTCGCCGTCCTTCCGTATGTACAGTGGTCCAGTACCATGCCTTTACTCGAGTGGCTGTGGTGCTGACTCTACCAGGTGAGTGGTGTACATTCCGGTCAGGGGTCAGTCCCTTGGTGCACCTGCATAGTGCTGGCCCCGCTCGGCCAGTCCCCCTGGGGACATCGTGCTGGGGCCTTGGGTTGAAAAACCCAGTGGGTTCAGGATCGGTTAAGGTCAATTACACACAACCACACAACGCTGGGGTGACGGTAAAGGGGAGGGGGGTGATGGGGAACGGATGACGAAGCGGTTCTTCTCCAGCGATGCACAGTCTTGTATTATAGTCTTCCCATTTCGCTCATACTCAATTGCCAAATACACTGCACCACTGGGAGAGGGACCAACGACAACACCGCGACTTTCTGCACCAGTGGACCGTGTGTAGTACAACGGCCAACCGGGCTTTACCCAAGACACGGTGTGCTATTCTGAAAACCAAGAGGCAAAACACACCACAAATGCTCTCTTAGCCAACAGAGCTGCCTTGATACAAAATATGAACTCCGTGCTCTCAAAACTAAGGTATCAGGAAGCACGCATGGCACACAGCAGAACGAATTGAAAAACGCATCGCCAAAATCAAGGGCGCAAAAATTGACGGAACCGACGCCTCTTGTTGCTTGGACATAGGCGTTGCCTGGCCATAGAACGGTGGAAAGTCGAGCGGTAGGTCCCCACCGACAGACCTACGCCCACACATTCACAGTACATTGTCATGAATACGGCAGCGAAGCCGCCGCCACAGATCGTTCGCAGTTACGGCGCCGGAGGCGCCGTCACAGATTGTGCTTTGCATTGTCCGCATTGTACCGCACAGGCCTTTAGGCTCTGTGGATGTGCTCTTAATAATTCCTTCCCAGCTCATACCCTTCCCGCGCCCTCCTCCGCTTGCGGCCATCACTCACATCCGTGCGGAAACCTGACAACAACAACCCACTATGTATAGGCGTTGCTTGGACAAGGGGGGGGGGGGGGTAGGAGTTGTTTGGCGTGTTTGATGAGTAGGGTCAGTGCCCTAGAGATTTTCTGGCCCCGCATTTTTAATGGATTGTGTGCAAGCAATATGCGGGATTTCATGTTTGCAGGCTCGTCGCTTTTAGTTTTTCGGAAAGATGGAAGAGTGGGGGGCCTTGTGGGCGTTTGGGGTAGCAGAAATGTTTACTCAGACCCGCTATCCTTGAATATAATCATTTGCTGACCGACATGTGGCGCCATGCCTCAGCCAAAGGTCTGAGTGTCTACTCCTTTCTGACAAGCATACCACACTACCCTGTGGTCCAGGCAACTTCCGACTTCCACCCCCACAGTAGCGCCATATACCCATCTTTCCATACCATGGGTGCTGTCAGAATATAGGCACCTGGTGCTGCATGCTTGCCTCTCCGCAGTGGGGCCCGAATGGAGCTTGGGTCTGCTTCTAGGTTCGTTTTGTACAGCAGCTTTCTTGGCAAAGAGGGAGAAGAACCAAAGAACCAAAAATAATACCCCCACCCCTCCGGTGCCCTACCAATAGACACCATCATCGGAAGCGGCCGGCACTTAAGGGGCTTTCCGGTCAAAAAAAAAATTGCGCACGCTTGCGCACGCTTGCACAGGGGGATGGCGCACACTTACGCACGCTTACCAGCCAACACTACGCACGCTTGCGCACGCTTAACCCGGTCTGTGCGCACGCTTCTAACCACGGGTCTGGCCCTGCCGCCGTGGCGGCGTCCCGCAGGGTGTGGAGGACGTTGGTCGTCACCCTCACCCTCATCAGAACTATGTTCAGCTTGTGGTGGTGGCACTGCGGGTTCCTGATATCCATTCATGAGCCTCCTCCGCTTTGGTGCAGGAGGTTTGGCTGCTTTTGGGGCTGGCCGAGCCCGCGGTTTTGGTGCAGCACCCTGCTGAGGCCTTTCAGACCTTCGAAGAGGTTGGCCCATGCGACGACAACAAGGTTTTGGAGCTGGTTTTTTTCCCTCGGGCGTGGCAAAAAAAAAAAAAAAGCTGGGCAACTGCACTTCCAGGGAAGGAAATCATATTCAGGAGCAATAGTCCATGGGGCTTCTACCCATTCCAGCCCCCAAACTCACCCAAGGGGCAAGTCGCGCGGGTTTCTGGAGAGCTGCCGCCCTGTATGGGCAACTGCACTTCCAAAGTCAGGCTCCTCAACAAAGTCTTTGCCGCATCAGTGGACAGTCGAAGACAAGCGATCGTGCACGTTAACGGATGCCAAACGCCTACATCACGTGTCAGGCCCCGCAGACACACATCCACTGACCCGTCCCCTGACCACAGACTGAAACAGCGCCGCCCACCCGGCAGGAGCAGCCGCAGCTCGCACCAGCATTCCGCGCCCTCGCATTGCCGTGCCAAGCAAGGCAGTTACCAGCTACACTCTGCGCCTGCGCCTTCTCCGTCGCTGCAGCAAATAAGACCGCCCTGCGAAATTCCACGCGCCCAGCAAGGCGGTGACGTTGCCACCCGGCTTCCGGGGATACGGCGCCTTGCCATGCACAAACCATTCGTTGACGCCCAAGACGCCATGGGAGGTGAACCCCACAGCGCCCAAAAAGTCGCGCACCGCCTGGTTTCGCTCCTCCCCTGATTCCATTTCCACTACCATAACATCCACCTGCAGTTTCTGAAAATCCACCGTCTGCAACACCTGCAGCTCCGCCCCTTCCACATCCAACGAGAAGAAATCCACGTGCACAATGCCAAACGTGTCCAACAGCATCTGCAAAGGCACGCAGGACACATTCACGAGGTCCTTGGACCCTCGCGCCTCCTTCTGTCGATCAGGAGGCAGGAACTCGTACATCCCCCCGAAAACACTGCCCTTGTCGAGGTATTCCACCAGCGTAGGGCTGTTGCACACAGCGGCGTTGACCCGCACGGAGCACTCCCGGACCTTGGACAGCAGTTGGAAACTTCCGGGGCTTGGTTCCACCAGGAGCCCCTTCCAGCCCCGGTACCTCTCAAAAAAGGCGGTGTTCGAGGCTCTGATTCCATCAAAGGCACCCAACTCCAGGGCAGTCCCTTTGGTCAAGTTTCGAAAAAAGAACTGCAGGGCATAGACGTCCTCTTGCTGTTGAGAGTAGAAAATCCACTCACGCTCATTGTTGGAGATCTCCTGCGAGCACTGTCGGGGCATAGCTACCGCAGCAGGGTCTAAGCCATGTGGGAAAGGCGCCGATGCGCTCAAGGGCATAAGCACCAATATCCCAACAATGTACCCACAGAGTGCAAGTTTCATTGCGCAAGATGGCAGCCTGAAAAAAATTGGACCCCGTAGATAGAGTATCTGCATGGTCGGCCTGCGGTGGCAAGCGGGGATGGGTGAGGGAATCGTATCACCGGGCACTAAAGTGTCAAACAACCTATTCCCAGAGATACGCTGCATATACATGGGGTTGGAGAAGCAACAGGTGGTGAAACAAGGCAAGTCCCACACCATCCGAGTTAGGCATGATTTGGCATGCCAGACACGTAGCCATCCACATGCCTTTGCAACAAATGCTCACCTCTCCTAATCAAGACTCAATATTGGGACCGAGCTGCAGACCACCCGAACTTGCAAAAACGTCGGTAGGTTTTCTCTCCCAAGAGGACCGCTTTGGGCAAGGTTTTTTGACAAAGCACCTCACCAGACTAAAAAGCAGCCGGGCCACCCATTGTTACAGGTTCCAGCCCTCATGGGGTGCTAAATCTATAGGCGAAAAGTAGGGGCACAATTTGGAGATGTGTGATAATCGATGCCGTGAATCCTTCCTTGGGGCCGTGGGCACACATCAAGGCCCTTGGATCCTCCCTTGGGGCCGTGGGCACACATCAAGGCCCTTGGATCCTCCCTGGTACACATCAAACCCCTTGGATCCTCCCTTGGGGCCGTGGGTACATATCAAAGCCCTTGGATCCTCCCTTGGGGCCGTGGGCAAGAACGATTCCCGTCATACCCCCTTACACCGCCCTCGAAACCCTTCCTCGCTCGCTTCGCTCGCTAGAGAGACATGCCCCCCAGCACTCCTCCCACACCCCTCCCATATCACCCCACCCCCGTATTCCCTCTGAGCCGCCCTTTGCTGCACGACCAGTCCCAAAATTGCCCATTTCAAGGCTTTTCTGGAGCTTGTCCGCACATCGGTCCAAAATGGCTCTGCTCGCTCAAGAGACCGAGCTCCAATGCTCCTCCGCCACCCCACCTCTATCATCCCTCCTCCTGCATTCCCCCGACCCCCTGTGCTGCACTGTCTGTCCCAAAATTGCCCAGTTCAAGGCGCTTTTTGGTGCTTGCATCAGCTCATGTGGGTCCAGGATGGCTCAAGATAGCCTTAAACCACTTGTTTGAGCTCGCCAAGTGGTCTCGGAGCAACTTTGGGGGGCCGCACGCAGGTCAAAGAGCGCTCCACACATGCACGTCCTGGTATGCAGATGCAGCAACGTTCGGCAGTTCCATCAAGATCTATGGACAAACATTGGCTCAGTGTTCATAGCTTGGCCGTGGTATGTCAGCCACAACCTCTGGCTTCTATACTACAGACACTGGAAACCTGCACCCCAATCTGCTGACCCTTGCACTTTGGCTGGCACTCCGTCGGCCAGGTCTGCTGGTCAAGGTTTAGGCTGGGTGGGGACGGTGGTGGGGGGTAGGGAGGCGCTGTGTGTATGTGTAATTTGCGCACATCTGTGAGTGTAAGCAGTCTTTGGGGCGGGGGGGGCGGGGGATTAAACCACTTGTTTGAGGTCCCCAAGTGGTCTCGGAACAACTTTGGAAAAGCTCATTGTTGACCACTTTTGGACCCACGGGTGAGGAGGCCATCAGCGTGTCGAGGGCAGTGACCCTGGCCAACCGGTACAGCAGATGGAAAAGAAGTCCGGGTTCGAAAGCAAAATACGGCGCATGAAGTGGAACGATCAAGCGGCCATTCAGGCCCTGCTCTTGTGGCAGAAGAAGCGGCGAGCACAGCTGGAGCGACAGCAGTAGATATTGGAGGAGTGCGTTTACGTGCTCCAAAGTGCGACTGTGATGCCCATGGACTTCGATGTGGACGCGGCTGACAAGAAGCGCGCATCCAGCCCCGGGACCTGTTCGCGGTGGCTCACTCTGAGGCCTGTGCCGCGGCGGTTGAAAAGCTTTGACGAACCCATGCCCACGGGCTTCACAATCCGGCCCTGTGGGGGAATGTTTGCCCGGCGCGCGCCCGGCGCGCTACTTTTCTATTAACTATCCCGACTTCAGCCCCAGATTTACCCTCCCATGGAGAAGCCCCCCAAGTAGACCACGTTGCACTGCACACCTTCCCTACAAAGCACGTTGCATAATAAAGCAATACCTGTGAATTCAGCAACTCCAGCTGTCCTCTGTATTGTACTTAACAAACAACATCGGTCCCACAAGTGTGGGTGTCAACACATTCAGTACAATAGTGCTCCTTACACTCATCACAGACTGCGACGGTGGATCGCTTCTGGCAACACAACACACACACTTCTGCCTCATCCTCTGAGGCCTGTGCCGCAGCGGTTGAAAAGCTTTGACAAACCCATGCCCACGGGCTTGAAAATCCGGCCCTGTGACCCTACCCCAGCACGTGCACGTGCGCGTGCACTGTGCGCACTGCACCACTCCAAAAGGGTATTGAAGGGTGTCGACTGCGCGGGAATAGCCTGCAAGCGATCCCTTTCATCCTTATTCATCACCACAAGGGTGCCCAATGCAATCCATGGCATTTAAACGCAGCACATTTCCCCTGGAACCCCCCCCCTATGCGTCGTCGATCCTAAAATGGCCCACTCGTCGGCCCATACGGTGCACAATTCACCCGCCAGTCGCTTGCTTGCTGTTGGTTGCCTCAAAGGCTTTTTTTTTTGGCTCAGACCAAGATGAGCTGGCGTAGCCTGCTCACTTCACAGTACTCCAGGTAACCCCTCGGGATCAAGGTTCAGAGCTGTCCAGTGCTACGATGACCCCACAAATGACTGTGGTAGCGGGTCTGACACGTCGTGAGGATTACCTGAGTCTGAGCTGTTGGTTGCCCCAAAGTCTTTTGGATACACGCTGCCATGCATAGATGCTCATGGTGTGAGGCACACCATATAAACAAGCAGAAACCTCAATGTATTGCATCCATCCATCAGGTTTTTGGCTGCCCCTGCTGCTGAGCAGAGACAATGTAAAACTTGCTCTTACGGGCCTACAGAGTCTTGAACTGCTGCACAGGGAAGGGTTTCAGTAGGAACGTGCTGCGTCCGGCGTGTGGCTCAGTAGGACCCTGCTCCATCCGACCATGCCTGAGCCTGTAGACGCTAGTGGCAAGTCTGCCCCAGCCCGCTGCAGGTGAGTATTCCAAGGAAAAAAGTGGTAAACTGAGTAGAGTTGGACATCCATCAGAATTTGCGATTTCCTGTTCATTTTCGAGTGCACGGTTTGCCTCTGCACGCGCGTCTTGTTCTGTCAGCGCGCGCCCTTGGACATCCCTCGGGGGCCTCAAATGGTCGGGCTGCAGTGTCCGCGCCTGCCCCACGACTGTCATCGCCTTCTGTCCGATCTGCCAATGTTCGGCGGAGTCTCATTGCGAGGCCTGTCCAACTGTTCATCCCTCGACCCTGTGTCCGCTCGCTGCATGAGTTTCCTGGGCTCCACTGGGTTATGCGTGCATCCAGGTCAAAGGTCACTCCCTTCCCGTGTTGCTGTTGTAGCTGGCCCCATTCGGCCACACTGGGTCGGGCTTTGTCGGGGCCTTAGGTTGAAAAACCCAGTGGGTACAGGATCGGTTAAGGTCAAGTACACACAACATTCAACATTCAGGGGGTGAAGCATCGTGACCCTTCCGTGCTGCATGACACCGTTGAAGCCGTGGAGGGAGAGTCCGGCGCGGAGGTGTCGGAGCGGGACTCCTGTGACGAAGTCTCAAAGTTCAGTCCCATTCGGGGGGACACGGGTGCTTTGCCCTGCATTGCCCCCAGCTCCAACAATGCCAGCAGCTGTAGGGACGCATGGGGTGAGATTCGGTGGCAGGGGTTGTGGGGTGTTGAACGTGGTTCGCGCCGGTCCCATCTGGTATGGCGTGGTTGTGTTCCGACACGTGGCTGGCGTGGCCTCCGTGTGTTTCGGTAACGGGCCGCGCACCACTGACGACGGGAGTGTGGACCCTGGTGTGGCTTGCCGCATTTTCGTTTTGACTGGCACTGGTGTACACGCCTCAATGTCCCATAGTGGCGAGGGGGGGGGGGGGGGGGGCGTCCTGACGGCGTTTTCCCCGGCGTACCACCGGCGGTGTGCTCGGTGCCGCCGCCGCTTGTGGGGCCGTGAGGGCGATGAACGGCTGCGTGTGCTCGTTCTCTCGGAGGAGGGGGGGACGAGGGCCCGTCGCTCGCCGAGGGAACCGGCGTTTCAGCCACGCTCCCGCGGAGGTGTGAGAGGACTGCCACGCGCCAGCGACTGCTGTACACAGGGGTGGGGGGGATGGGGTAGTAGCGCCCTGAGAGCTCAGCGATGGAATGTTTTTCAATGGGCCCCATCACTTTGCGGACTTTGCGGACTGTTCGTGTTGCACTCCCAGGCTGCCTTTGAATAGTGCGAGTATATGGAGGAGATCGCCATCGTTTGGCCCAACAGGACAAATTGTTCCCCCCCCCCGCTTGTGCGGGTCACTTGGCCCATGAACAATAAGAAATCAACAGCGAATCACAGGCGCCGAAGGCGCTGAAGAAAAATTGGTGAAGGGCCCATGACAGTGGCCAACACATGTGCAGCAAGTGTGCGTGAGTGGTACCGTACATAGTCACCGGGAGAAAACATCTTGGGTCTGAAGTAGCAACACAACACACCCATACAACGCCTTTGGAGAGAGAATATCACAGAATACACACAGGTGATTGATTTGAAGTAATGGGAAAGCAATGCAAGGCCATGCATAAAGGAGATGGGCAACACAAACCAGCACAATACATGTTAACTAGAAAAACATGGAAGTGACGGTCTCCCGGGTGGGGGGGGGAGATTGCAGGGGGGGGGGGTTTGCAAGGGGGGGGGGAGGGTAATTGGGTTAGAATTCAGGTGACTGTTGTGTGGTGTACGTCCCACCCGGGGGTTGGGGGGAACCGTCGTCCCTGGGGGGGTGGATGCACATGGGGGGGGGGGGGGGAATCACAGGTGCTAAAGAAAGGCTGTCCTTACAGTGATCTTACAGTCTGCGCCTTCAAAGTAGGAAGCCAAAAGCAGGGCTGGGGTCCCTCACATGGGTGACTTTTGCACTGCATCTGTCAGACACTGGCCACAGCAAAATTACTCCAGACAGTGTGCAGTGCATTGCATGAGACTTCTTCGTGTGCCTGACACCGTGAGCCCCCCCCCCCCCCCCGCCACCTTCCCGGGTACTGATGGGTAACCATTGCACATTACGCTGACGCCCACAATGTTTCCAACCCGACAATTGGGATCTGACCGTTTTGCAACCGCGTTGGAACAAGGCTGGCGCTGTGGGTGGTGGGTGCACATATCATATTCTCTCTGGCTCCCTGAGATTGCATACGGAATTAGCACACCCATGATGCAGGTATCAGACATGCTGTGGTGTCTTAACAGGGGAGTGCAATGGATGTGTATTCCCCGGCATTGCGATTGGGGCTGGGGTGCAGGCTTAGCACGAGGCTTTGCAGAAACCTTGGCAGGAGGTTTGGCTGAGGGCTTCGCAGCCCGTTCGTCACGAGGCCTGGCAGCAGGCTCCGCAGGTTGGAAGCGGCATGCAGCCCTTGTGGCAGGTGCTCCCGTTCTGGGATATCTCGGTCGAAATGCAACTTCCCATCAAAAGCACATGCCGGTACACCAACACCCGTGGCAGAGACACCCACTAGAAACGCGGTGCTGCGGTGGCCGATAGACGACGCGGACATGCGTATGAGGGGGGGGGGGGTGTTGGCATGATAAAACCCCATTTATAAACCCCTCCCCACCTTCTACCCACCCCCCAAGAGATCCATGCCTCCCAGGGACTTATAACCCCCCGGCTTCAGCACGCAAACATAGAGCAAGGAATGCCACCCGATCATGGATGGCCAATGACCGTGGGCCAGTTACTTCTTCCAAAGCTGCATCACTGAGGCCTGTGCCTAGGCGGTGCTCATTGGCATTCTCGGACTCAAGAACAGAGCTGAGGCCTGAGGCAGACCAACGCTGAAGTGGCGTCATACCAACAACCGGGCAGCTCCCTCAAATGAATGTGGCTGCCATCAGACGTGGGCCAAATGTAGCCACGCTTC
Organism: Eutreptiella sp. 'Long Island Sound 2002'; assembly: GCA_964036045.1. Lineage (NCBI taxonomy): Eukaryota > Euglenozoa > Euglenophyceae > Eutreptiales > Eutreptiaceae > Eutreptiella > Eutreptiella sp. 'Long Island Sound 2002'. Next base: position 35,815,044 of record OZ038398.1, on the reverse strand, counting down.
TTGCACGCCTCAGCAATATTCACAACGGAGGGTGCATGTTTGCAGACAGCGGCAGTGAAATGAGTGCCCAAAACGCGCCGCCTTGCAGCCGTGAGCTTCACACTTGGGTAGCCGCGGCGCCTGCCACCCGTCCCACCACCACTTATCAACCCCCACCTGCATCTTCAACCAAATCGTAACGCTGCTGCCAGCGCGGCACTTATAGATGTGGGCGGGCGGGGGGGGGGGGGGGTTACCAGGATGAATTGCTGTCTGCAGCCAGCGGCGGCGCCTATTGGACTCTCGCAATTCCGCTCGTCCTTGAACCCGCCCCGTCCGCAGGCGGTGGTGCCGTAGGCCGCAGAGCGGACCGCCTGGCGAACAAAAGCAGAGCACGGGGCATCGTATTGGCGCCCGGCCAACGCGTAGCCTGCACAAAGGGGGGGCTCTGGGTAGTGTGGCTTGGACAAGGCACGGAGCGTGGCTTGGACAAGGTCGGGTGTGGACCCGCCACTTTGCTCCAGCCGCGCCTGCCTTCACCCGCAGGCAATGCCCTGCCTTCACCCGCAGGCAATGCCCTGCCTTCACCCGCAGGCAATGCCCTGCCTTCACCCGCAGGCAATGCCCTGCCTTCACCCGCAGACAATGCCCTGCCTTCACCCGCAGACAATGGGGCCCAATGCCCTGCCTTCACCCGCAGGCAATGCCCTGCCTTCACCCGCAGACAATGCCCTGCCCCCAGTCGGGGCTGTCAGGGAGCTGAACGGTCGGGGCGATCCCAGAAGGACCGTTTGGGAGGCGGACACCGATCAAACTGCGTTTGCAGCGAAGGCCGGTTCGCCGCGCCAACACTAGCGCTGTCGCTTGGTTCGTATTTGTTGATTTGCCTGCGTTTGGGCCGTGGCGCGCATACCGCGCCACGCGTAGGACTGGCCTGTGCCCCGGGACGCACACGCATCCCGCCGCCCCGATTCGGCCGCGCGTCCATTCGCTCAGTCGCGGCCGTTCCGTGGGGGGGACTGGGGTAGGGTAGTGGTGGTTGGAAGTCGGCCGAGCTGGCCCCTGCCACGGGCCCTGGCTTTATTCACGGGTCCTTCAGTTTGAAAAACCCCCAATGGGCACTGGAACGTTTGGGGATCGACGGCATTCACCCAAACAAGGGCTTAGGTCGAGGCTACAAATTTTTGACCCATTTGTGGTCCCAAAACGGCCCATTTTTAAGGCATTTTGGGATTTTCCATGGCCCAGAACGCGTCACCACGGGCTCAAAATGGGCTAAAAACACTTGTTTGAGCATCCCAAGTGGTCTAGGAACAACTTCGGAAAAAATCATTCTTTTCGCCACAGGGACCCACACAACATTCAGGGGCTAGTGGGCGCACGCAGGAGGCGGTACTCCGTGCGGAGTACCGCCCTCTGTGCTCTATGAGGACGGAGAGGACAGAGAGTGCCGCATCTGGAGTCCTCCGTGCCGCATGAGGTGGTCGATGCGGTGCCGTTGGAGGCTGGACCCCGGGCCCATGCAATCACACGACGAAGGCTCAGGCGTCATGGCCACCAGGTCCAGGGACGAAACGAGGTGCAGAGGGATGCCCCGTGCGTCACTGGGGAGGGGGAGAGGGGTCGACTGGCAGGGGGTGCGCGGGGTGGCCGGGGTGGCTGGGGATCGCTGCACAAAAAGTGTGGGGGGCCAGACATGCCACTCGCGTCCGGCATCGGAAACCGGGGTCTCGTTGGGCATCAGCCCCGCGCTGTGTGCCACCCGGTAATACTTGCCTCACCCACAACCAGAACTCAGTAGGAACCTGCTGCATCCGCTGCATGGCTCGGTAGGGGGTCAGACGTGCTTGGGTGCGGCGGGCTTGGCAGACGCGAGTGCCAAGTCTGGTGGGGGGGGGCGCGCGGGGGGGGAGGGGGAGTAGCGCAGGCATCACACGTCGGTTGTTCAGTCTGCGCGGGTCCGCTCGCTCTGGGTCGCATCGCTTGCTCCGTCGCTGGTGCTGCGGGGCGTCAGTGATTCATTGACCCCACACAGGCATGGGCATGGGCCGCGCGACGGCTTACCACTACCGAAGGGGGCCATAAAGCAACGGGTACAGAGCTCACATATGCCCCCGTGTCACAGGCATATGGTCATCGCCACAAACCTCAGTTCATTGTTTGACCTGCTGCTCTGCAGCACACCTCAAACGAGGGCCGAATGTTGCCTTGAGCTCACCGCAGTCAGCGGCTATCGAATGTTTCTTGGCCCGTTTGGGTAAGAGCTTGCAAGGGGACCGTCACTTGGCGGTTTCTTTTTTTCTGCGTTCTGGTTGTCGTTGTTTATCTTCCAATGCCATTGAGGACGATCAGGCCCCATGTGCTCCGTCGCTGCGTGCATCAAAACGGCGGGCGTGTGGTGCGGTGGGGGTTGGGGGGGGGGGGTGACCTAATTAAAAAACAGACAAATGCAAACCAGAGGTAATGCAGTGGGGGTTGGGGGGGGCATCTTGGGTCGCTTGACTCTGAGGGCTGGTGCGTGACCGCGTATCGGGCACTGGGGCGGGGGAAGTGGGCCGGCAGGCAGGGCACGGGGGCGCGCCTTGGGCGGCCCGGCCGAGTGGCGGTCGCGCCAGTGCGGCCGGCCCTCAGCTGATCATCCGGATGGGCAGAGCGACCTCCTGCAGGTGCACCATAAACAGATCTGGTCGGGGGCACATCGAGCTCACCACTTTCAAGGTTGTCCCAGGGAACAGCAGGACCTGAGGTGGGGTGCCGGTGGGGGGTCGAGGGGAAAGGGGCGGCCCGGGGGAATTCAGTGGGATCCGTTGCCTGCAGACGGTCCGAGGCCGTTGCACAGTGATGACGGGGGGGGGGGTAAATTGGCCACCAATTTTCGATGACCCACCCCTCCATCAACATCAGAAAATTTGTCCTCAGGAAAGAAATGAAATTCATCGAAGGGGCCTAAAATTGGAAGTCGATTTTAGGTACACTTATTTTTGGCCTCTGACCCTCTGTGTGACATTCCGTCGGGTTGTTGTTCCTTTACGGGGCCCCGGACAGTCACCCGCTCTTCCCTTCGCATGTTGCGTCGGGTCGCTGCATTCTGTCGGCCGCTGCAGCCGGTGCTCCTGCTGGTGTCGTTTCCGCGTTCGCGGAGCCCAGTGGTTAGAGGCTGTGATGGATGTGGCGGGATGTGCCGTTTGCGCGTCAGCAGCGCCCAGTAGTTGGCGTATTGGGGGTTGTGCTGGTTGTTGCGGGGGTCGTTTGACTGTTTTTGCTGCCCACGCGCCTCTGTCCACAGGCCGTCTATAGCCTGCCTCGCTGTGTTTCTGTGTGCGTGAGGCCCAGGTGCCCTGGTCCTCCACGCGCTGTCCGGGCCGTCCACCATATGCCCTTTTCCCCCTCACGGCTGATCTGCCCCTGATGGGCTCCCGCTCCTGTTGCGCAAACAGCCCATCTGGGCTGCGGGAGACGCCCCCCACCTGATGCCGGTTGAGCAGGGGTTGCCCTGGCACCGGGTAGCGACGGGGCTGGCTGGCCAGGCCATCCCCTTTGTTGTCGCTGTCTCCCATGCGCACGCTCTCCTATCCCCTCCATTCTGGTTCCCTGTTCCCGCTGTTCTGGTTGCCTCTCCTGCCTTGCTGTGTCCTCCTCATTGTCTGCTGTGCTCGCCCTTGTCCCTCCTGGTGTGGCTCCCGTGTTCTGTGTGTCTGTGTCCCCCTGTCTGTTGGCGCTCTTGGGTGCCCCTGTTGCGCACCCACTCCTGTCCCACACACCTGCCCCCCTGTACGAGGATTTCACATCTCCGTACGGCGTGGACTGTCCCGTGCGCGGTTGGCTGGTCACGGCCCTGTTACCACCTCCGTGGTGGGCACCTGCCGGCGCGCGGGGCGCAGCGCCCGCCCTGTTGGAGTACGTGGGCACCTTGTAGGGTATAGTATCAACCAGCTACGAAGCAAAGGCCTGGACGGTCCTCGCGACCGGTGGGCACTGGCAGACCGCCGGCGGTGGACCGCCAATACACCTCAACACCGCACAGCCCCAAATGCCCCGTGCCCGCCCGGGGGTGAGCACATTACATACATTTGGCCACACTCTGCGAGGGAGGGGGACGAAAGGTGTGCGCCCGAGAGAGGGGGGACGCGTACGAAGGGGAACTAGCCCAGGTCCCGAACCCTTAGACTGACGGTGGGCGCTACGTGTGTGGTCTACCACCGCCGCGCCAGCTAAGGCTAACATGCCATCAAACAGCGTGCAACTAAGCCCAGGACAGACTGGGATATGTGGGCTGGCAGAAGCAAGTGGTCAAACCCACCAACACTAGTCACACTGACACCAACAAGGAGCCCCTGGAGCCAGGATCTTCCTCTTCAAGGGGAAGGAGGGTACAGGGTGCAACGAACCCACTCCCTCTCCCCCTCCCCCTCCGCTACCTCCTCCCCACAGCAACACGCTCCCCCGCCACCAAATGCCCCCCGGGGCAGAAAGAAGAGGGAGGACCCAGAGGAAACTGGGCAGGGGGAAAGGGACGAGCAAGGGGAGATAACAGGACAGGGCAGACCGCGCTCGCCGAAAATGGTGCAGAGCGCAGAAGGAGGAGTGGGGAAAGGACAAGAGAGAGAGAAAATCATTGTGGATGTTAGAAGCCTCTGTCAGGACAATTATCTTGCATATGCACACCCCACGGCGCTCAAGTCAGTGGTGGAGTCGGCAAACCCCCGCATGGACTCGGAGTGTGCATCTGGATGCACCTGGTCAACGGCACGGGCAACAGCCCCGTCTCTGGGACGGCCGACCCCCGGAGTAGTCAAACAGGACAAGTCATCCGGGGGCTCCGGTGACACAACCAAAACACGTTCGGGCCCACAGAGGGTCAGAATGAGCAGTGGCGAGAGGCCAATAGGCGCCGCCAAAGGCAAACAACCAAATACCGAAGCCTTGTGCCAAAACCCCCCAATCTCCCCCCCTCCGCTCAAAAGATGCCCTGCATGTCTCCCATGAGTCGTACTGACCCGGGCGGCCGAGTGCTTAGAGGACATGACACCCCAAGTTGTTATGCCGCAGGCTGGCAGGCCAAGTTTGTCAACGGGTGTATGCCAGGGCCGGCGGCCCCACCCACACCGAGACCTCCACACTGTGACTTTTGACCTTTGCCCGTGACCGTGATCACAAGCAATACCACTTCTGCTGTTCTCCCCCGTCAGCCTGTGGGAGGTCCGTCACTGGAGGAGAGAAAGAGGGGGGGGGGGGGGGCTGGGCTGGGCTGAGCTGCGCTGAGCTGAGCTGAGCTGCGCTGAGCTGCAGCCCCTGACCCCGGGACGTGGCCAAACCCGTGCAGCCCCTGCCATCCACCGGATACGCGCCGCACTGAATTCCGCCGGGGGAACAAAAAACAACCACAGCCAAAGAGGCAGAGCACGGCATCCGCACCTCATCCTCGTCCTCTTGGAAGATGGAGTACTCCGTGATGTCGACCGCCGTGTGCACTTCGATGTGGAAGATCGTGCAGACCCCCTGCCCCCCGATGAACTGCTGGATGCGGTCCAGCGTCTTCGTCGCCGACGACAGGGCCCACCAGCACACCTCCTGCCCCTTCGGGTACTGCCCCGACAGGTCGACCCCGTTCACGCCGCGGAACACGGTCCCGGCGAACGGCGGGAGCTTGGCCCGCGCCCCCAGCAGCAGCCGGAGGTACGGGTGGTAGGGCCGCAGCGACCGGCGGTCCTTCTCGCGCAGCAGGCGGTTCAGCCGCGGGTACAGGCCGCTCTCCATCGTGTACAAGGTCACGGCCGCGGCCTCGTCGGCCTCCAGCCCGTGCGGGTCCGGGGCCGCCCGGGCCTGCGCCATCCGCAGGGCCACGTACGCGTGCGCGTCGAGGCCGTCCTGCCCGGGCTCGCCCCCGAGACCCGCGGCCCACTCCATCAGGGGCCGCGCCTCCGTCCGCTCGACGCCGGTGATGGGGGACCTCCAGCCCAAAGGCTCACACGCGACGTCCGTGAGCCGCTTCTCGATCGACCCGGTCTGCGCGACGGACGGGAGCGGGGGTGGCAGCCCCCCCCCAATCCCCCCCTCCCGGAGGACGCCTGCGCTGTTGCACGCGCGCGCGCAAGAGGCGATCGGCACAAAAAGCGCAGGAAGAAGATTGGCTCGTCAGCGGCCGACAAGACCATCGGGGCCTGTTCTGTCACAAAGTGTGAGCCTTGGGGGGTGACCGGGGGGAGGACACCAACGAAGGAGCGGCAGCCCCGCGGCGGTGAGCGAAAGCGGGCGCCAGGCGGGCACCACCGGGCGTTCTGTACCGCGATGTGTTCTTTGCGACCGACGTACAAAAGAGGCAACGTTGAGGCCACGGGAACAGGCGACGCCCCCTTCCCCCCCCGCGCCTCCGGAGTGGGAGGCTGTGGTATGGCAGCGCGACGCGCGCGCGTGGCGGCACGCAACACAGATGCTCGGCAGTCGCCATGAGAAGACGAAAGGGCGAATTGGGGACGTGTGCCGGCCAGAGCGCCCCGTACTTCGGGGGGCGGGGGGGGGGACCGGAAAACAGACAGACAGTGCTGCAGAATTTGCAGACTTGAGGCAATGCACTCCACAGTAAGGCAGGAGTGAATTGAAATCCCCTGTGCCAAACCTGGTGCAGCCTCAAGACACACGCCGTGTCTAAGACAGGGACGACAAACACATCGTGTCTGACTACGTCTAGTCAGACAGATCACTTGCCGTCAGGCAGGCAGTCAGACTATAGCAAATTCAGACAGTGAGCAAGCGATACACAGAGAACATGCGTATCAGACGGGAACCAACGGGAGGATTCAGAGGGGTATTGAAACAGCCATACAGAGCATTCAAGCGGTCTGAAACACAAAGACACAAGGGGGGGGGGGGGCGTGTGCAAACCGAGGGGCTGACAACCCTCCGGCGCCGGTGGGAGGGGGGGTGCAAGGGGGTCCGGGGGGAAGGGCTTGGGGGGGTGGGGGGGGCTCCTCGCACGGTTGTAAGCCCTTCCAACGCATGCCTGCACACAGCCTCCACGGAGCACGGACACACTTCGCTTGTTTGAGCGCCCGCCACGAAATCACCCACACACCTCTGGATCTGACTCGGTCGCTTCTTGGGCTTCTGGTGGTGGACTGGCTGACTGTTGGCTGGACTCGCCTGGGGACGACGGTGTGGCATTCTGGAGGCAGAGGGAGTGCGCGCTCGCCTCCATCGCATGCAGAGCTTGTTCAAGGTCATCCTGTAGTGCCTGCCGGTCCTGGCATGGGACATGGGTAGTGAGCATGTTACCGGACATCCGCAACGTACCCAGACACTGCTACTACCGCCACCACCGCTACCGCTACCACCACTACCCCTATCACCACAAGCACTGCCACTGCAACCTCTACCACTACCTCGGGCACCCTAGTGGCCCGAGTGACACAAACAAAGTGGCGCTACACCTAATACATGCACCTCACCTGCCAGACTGAGCCTGCAATTGCCACCCAGCACGACCATCAGCCACAGCGTGCAGCTGGAGGCGCGTGCAATCACATCAGCGTGCGCCACGTGCAGCCGTGGTCGTGGCAGCGGCACTGGGTGGGAAGAAAATTGCTCTGCGGGGGGGGGGGGGGGGGTGAAGACAAGGAAGCCCATTTTCCCAACCCCCCCCCCTCCTTGGCCGCTGTGACGGGAGGGGAGGTTCAGGGCAGGGGTGCCCGACCTGCCGTGCCCGGGGGGGGGGGGGGCAACCCAACATCTATGGCTCAAAACGATACCCACGTTGCGCTCATCATTTTGACTACTCAAATGTGGGGGGGGGGGGGGGGGCGGAATTATTGGTGGAAAAAAATTTTGGGGCCAAATTTGTGTTCCTGCGCCTTCGGCGCCAACATCCGTTCTTACACAAAACAAAGGGCCCGACACGGAACCCCATTTCTCCAACCCCCCCCCCTCCTTCGGCGGGCGTCCATGCCACCCCCCCCCCCCCCCCCCCCCGCAGAGCCATTTTCAGGTCGCCCTGGTGCTCCTACAACCGGCGGTTATCATTGTGAACAGCAGAAGTGGTATTGCTTGTGATCACGGTCACGGGCAAAGGTCAAAAGTCACAGTGTGGAGGTCTCGGTGTGGGTGGGGCCGCCGGCCCTGGCATACACCCGTTGACAAACTTGGCCTGCCAGCCTGTGGCAAAACAACTTGGGGTGCCATGTCCTCTAAGCACCCGGCCGCCCGGGTCGGGTCAATACGACTCATGGGAGACATGCAGGGCATCTTTTGAGCGGAGGGGGGGAGATTGGGGGGGTTTGGCACAAGGCTTCGGTATTTGGTTGTTTGCCTTTGGCGGCGCCTATCAGCCTCTCGCCACTGCTCATTCTGACCCTCTGTGGGCCCGAACGTGTTTTGGTTGTGTCACCGGAGCCCCCGGATGACTTGTCCTGTTTGACTACTCCGGGGGTCGGCCGTCCCGGAGACGGGGCTGTTGCCCGTGCCGTTGACCAGGGGCATCCAGATGCACACTCCGAGTCCATGCGGGGGTTTGCCGACTCCCAGCACTGACTTGTGTGCGCTGGGGTGTGGGACCCAAAAGGTTTGCGTACCAAAAGAGCGCCTGTTCAGATTTTCCCAATTGCAAATTCGTTTGTTCCCACGATGGTCCCGTTGGTCTGGGGAGGGGGGAGCGAGTTTTGGGAGAGCCCCCCCCCCTGAGTTTCAGTATTCTAAAGAGGCCCCGGTGGGATGCATCCGTAGAAGTCGGCAATTGGGTACATCGCTTGGTCTCTTTAATGGGAGAGAGACAGACGCGCTAGTTCTTCATTGCGTTGTTACGCACTTTTGGCAGATTTCCAGGGCGGCAGGGACACGGTGGCCCAAGAGGTTGGCATACAACAACGGGAGGCCTCCACTCTACCTCCTCCGCAACGTCATGGGGGTTGTAGCCGCCCACACCCCCGGGCAGGGGAGGGGGGGCGTTGAGCACAGAGAGACCTCTTCGTCACGCCCCACACTGAAGCAGGTGCCCCGCAGGGTGCCCAAGCCTGTGGAGCAGTCGCTTCGACATTTCGCAGTTCGAATCTCATGGGGTGCTCATTCCCGGAAGGTGCCCCAAAGGGTGGTCACGCTTGAGGAGCACAACGTATGCTCGTGGGAGGGCGGTGGGAGGGCGGCTATGTGTCCAGGTGGTTGTCACACTGAGCGCACACCCCAACACGACCCGGTCCCTTAATGACCCGGACGTACATCCGCTGGAGCCGCGGGGCGTAGAATGCCCCCGGATTCGACCCGCACCGGCTCTGCAGCCGTCGACTGGTACGAAGGACACGCGTTCTGGGCCGAGCCACCAGACCACAGGACTGGGTCTGCGCGTCTTGAGACTGGCGAGGCTTGCCAGAGGACATCGCACTCACCGCAGCCCCCGTGCACGGCCGGGGAGTGGGGGGGTCGAGACCAAATTAGGGATTGGGCTGTGTGTGTGGAAAAACGGACGGCGGTGCTGCAACAACGCAAACCAGAGGCAAAGCACTCCACGGAAGGCACAAGTGCATCTGTATTCTCTATGCCAAACCCGGTTGACCCTCAAGACACACACAGTGTCTCAGAGACGGAGAGACAGAAACATGATGTCTGACTACAGCCAGTCAGACAATCACGAACAGTCAGGCTATCAGAAGGACAGCAGCAGTCAGTGCCATGTCTATGTGCAGGTGGTTGTATGCGTGTCAGGAATACCAGCAGAGGAAATTCAGAGGGGGCGTGACAAAATCAGCAAGAGGCATCATTCAAGCCGGTCTGAGAACCATCGAAACCAGCATTCCGGGGCTTGTGGAGGGCAGACATAGAAGGTCTTGGGAGACCTCCTCTGGCGAGGCTCGTGCAGCCCCAGCTGCCTTGTGCAGGGGAGGCGGGGGGGGGGGGGGACACCTGCAGAGCCCTCCGCGCGGCATCAACGGAGCGCTCCCATCCCTCGACCGTCCGGCGGCACGTCGCGGCCCTGCTCTCAGCCTCCCGCACCTTCTCCGCCGCCTCCGCCGCACGCGCGGTCCGCGCGCGCAGATCGTCGCGCGCGGCCTCCAGCAGCCGCTCCAGATCGGCCACCCGCCCCCGGGCCCAGGCCGCGCCCTCCCGCTCCTGCTCCTCCCGCACGACGCGGGAGGCGGCGTCGCGCTCGCTCTCGAGCCGCGCGGCCGCCGCGGCGCGGGCCTGCGCCCGCGCGCGGTCCGCGAGCGCCCGGACCTCCGCCGTGCCCTCGCCCCCGCGCTGCGCCAGGGCCTGGGGCGGACCGCAGCTGGTCCCGGGCGGCGGCGATGCACTGGGCCCGCAGCTGCGCGGCGGCGCACTCCGCCTCCAGCACCGCCGGCGGGTCGCGGCGGGCCCTCGGCCTCGAGGCGGCGCTGCAGCGCCTCCCCCAACTGCGCCTTCAGGGGCCCCAGGGCCTCCTCCTCCTTCAGAAGGGCCGCGGTGCGGGAGCGCAGGGCCCGGGTCTCCTCTTCGTACGCCTGCAGCTCCGGGGGGCGGCGCCGCGGGCCGCGGCGTCGGAGGCGGCGGGCCCGAAGGAGGGGTCGCGTGGCTCGCGGGGGTCCGCTGGGGCGCCTGCAGAGCCGTGGGACGGGGCGTGACCGACGCATCAATGGCACTGCAGACCCCCCGCACTACACTGGGATGCCCCCTGCAGCCTCCTCCGTTTGTAGGCTCAGCCCCACCCCCCCCCAAAAGAAACACATCAGAACGCAGCTCCACACAACGAAGACCACACTCCTCCCCTCAGACCTCTCGCAACAACGCCTGCCGGCGGGTTGCGGCACGCATCAAAGTCAGAGCCATTGCCCGACGACACACCGAAGGGGGTGGGCGCAGTGCCGGCACTGGACTCGGCAGAAAGGCTCCTCCCGCAGGTCTGCGGACAACTGTAGACTCCGGGGCACAACGCGATGCGGACCGTGGACACTGCCCCCATGCACACGAAGTTCAACCACCGCACCGCGATACACCGCGTAACTGACAGTGTCCCGGAGGTCTGGGAGTCACAAGCACATCCGTCTGAAGTACGAACTACGGAACTACGCCTCGGAACGAGGGGGCGGGTGAGGGACATGCAGGAGGCAGATGGGGGGTTCCCCCGATACGCCACGAACAGTGTAGGCAGCCGCCAGCAGCCGCCTGTGACCGCACGCTGCTGTACAGTGGGGAACCACTAACTGGGGGGTGGAAGCCCAGGGTCCAACAGGGAAGGCCAGAGTCCTCCACAAGGGGGGGATGGATGGATGGCTTGAGCGTTGCGGGGGGGCTGCTCCCAGGGACCCAGGCACGTGGCTCTGGCTGCTCAACGTCCCATGCGCAGACTTAATACGCGGGCAATGACAGCCACCGGGACCCCTCCTGGTGGCCTCCCATGAGGGAATTCCGAGGTAGCACATAAGCAGAGGAATGGCACAGGAATGGCGGTTTGCAGGCTGCACTCACTCTGCATCTCAGTCGGAGTCAAAGGACAAGGACAAGGATGTAGTCCATAAGGGGGGGGGGGGGTCTGGAACCCAAAAGTCCAAAAGTTTGTGTACCAAAAACAGCCCAAATCCATATTTCGTTTCCCACGCCAGAAGCACTCAGCCTCTTTCTTTTGTGTGTTCCGGCACGAGGCATGTGCAGCAGCCCCACAGAGGGTCCACAGCCACGAGTGCACAGGGACATTGGGTCCAGAACCATGCACAGCCTCCATCTCGGGACCTGTAGCTTCACACGTGTGAGGGGTGTCCTCAAGACGGACACCACTCAGCCTCTATCCCCCCCCCCCCTCAGTGTCTGGGGTACAGGAACGCACAACAGCACTACAGCAGCTGCAGCAGAGCTTGACTTTAAGACTTGCGACCCTCACCCACAACCACAGCACGGTCATACAAAACAGACACACGCACACAAGGAGACCCTTCCAAGGAACACCCCTCGTGGTCGGAAACCAAGATATGTGCCCACAGGGAGGCAAAATGCCAAGCGCCAACCCCTGAAGCCATAATGCCAGTGGTTGGGGCAGTTCCAAAATGAACGGGGGCATGATGAGTGGGCGCCCCACCCCTCGTGATTTCTGAAACCACCCCTTTCACCCCCCCCCCCCCCGCGGGGATGTATTAGAATGGGGGGAGTTTGGCTGGGACCCCCCCTCCTCCCAGAGTCCCCTTATGGTCCCCGCCGAAGGCGGGCCGACAACTTTGAAACTTAAATCCTCTTGGCACCGAAGGCGCCGAAGCAAAATTCATTTGCCTTCGGCAGTGCACCTTGAAGAGAGGTTGACAGTCAGCCAATCAGTCCCTTAGCCAGGCCAGCAGTCAGTCAGACAGAAACACACAGTTTGGGTTTTTTGTCAGTGGCCGACGCGGCCCCAAGCAGTGGGGAGACCTTTCGCCTTAGACCCAGCAGTGGCCGAATCGTACTGCAGCTGACCGGAGTCTTTTTGGTCGGCGGTTCGAACCCCTGTCGGGTGAATACGGCGCCGCCGCCGCCGCCGCCAACAGTCAGCCGACCAGGATTCGAACTGCCGACCGAAAACTTTGAATGGGCTGTGTTACCATTCGACCGGCAGTTGTGTGATATCTTTAGCTTCCCCACTGCTTGGAGCCTTCTGAGCGAAAACTTTTGACCCCCCCCCAACCCCCCCCCTCAAAAAAGTGATATCCAGTTTTAGGGGATAGAGGCCTCAGAATCAAAAAACCCATTGGGGGATGGTCTTATTGGGCAAAATAATGATTTTACAAGGGGTTGGACATCCAATATCATGCCTTGGGGTATGCTACGCGAATGACCCCAAAAAAGGGGTATACGATGCCCGCGCCTGCGCTTGATCTAACAACCTCTCTTCGAGGTGATTTTGGCTGTCAGCCTCAAACATTGGAAGGGGAGGAAGGGGGGTCTAGGGGAGGGTAGCCCCTCTCCTCCTACGGTGTACAGCTGTTCTAATACATCCCTGCCCCCAACGCAACGGGTGGAAAACAAACCCACCCCTCCACCTGTGGAGGATTCCCTCCTGAGAAGATGAACGAGTATGTACACCCAGAAGTACCCACCGGCGTACCCGCGCAGTCTGTGTGGCACAGCGAGACCCCTTGGTGACTGGGGACAGGGTGCGCCTCCTGGCTATCCTGCTCGCTGCTGTAAGAAGGAGGCGCGCAGCGGTCAGAACTATCATCAGCATGCGGGGCCTGAGATGGTAGATCCCACCCGTCGCCCCAGCCTCAGGCCATGATGCGGCCTCCCACACATTCTCACACTCCGCCACACACACACACACACACACTATGCAAAGAGCCCCGAGACCGTTGGCAAACGGAGCACTGGGCAGCTCAGCAACTCATCAGGCCTTCAAAAACAATGGGTACATCGTCATGAAGGCTAGGCGCCTTTCTGCAGTGGACAGGGGCGGGCATCCCATCCTTGAGTACCTACAGGACAGGGCAGGAGGAGCTGCACCTCGCAGCCCCCATTGTGTACAAGAGTTCGGGCAAGGTGTGAACAATGCAACTGACGGGAACCGAAATGGGACGATGTCCCTCCCTCGGGGCATACAGCATGCCGAGGGCGTGCATGTGTATGCACCATGCACACTATGACGTGTGGCCTCAATCCTTCACACCTTGCACATGATGGTGTCAGGCATTACGTCATCTAGATAGACGCCTGCCAAAACAAGGTACCACCTCCCCAATGTTACATGTTACATTGTTTCTCTGCACTTCACATTTTCTTTTGCTTTGTCGCTTTCTCGCTTTGTTGCTTTGTCCCTTCTGGTGGGGCAAGGGAGTGATAAGGAGGTGGTGGGTCAAGGCAAGGAGGGTGACAAAACCTCAACCCCCCCCCCCCCAACCCCCTGCCCCTGCCCCTGCCCCTGCCCCTGCCCCTGCCCCTGCCCCTGCCCCCCCATAACCACAAAAAGACCCTTTCTCCCCTGTTGTGCTGTGTTGTGTTCTGTGCTGTGCTGTGATGTGATCTGATGTGCTGTGTTGCGCTGTGCTGTGCTCTGTTCTTGGGGGACCCAAATCCCAGCCTACACATGGCCCCTGCCCTGCCGCCCCCATTTCCTTTGCTTTCCTTAGGTATAAGGCGCCCGCATGGTGCAGCTGGTCCTCCCCCTCGAGCAGAGGGGGGAGGGCAGACCAACACTGAGGACGCGGGGAGCCGGGGCCCTGATGGTAACCCGGCAGGTGGTCCTCCCTCCCCCTGGCTACTGGGGCATTGGGCTCTGAGAACTTACAGCACAGCACAGTACAGGAGAGCACAGCACAACACAACATAGCACAGCCCAGAAACAGACTGGATAACAATCGGCTCATGTATGCAGTGGTCCAGTGGCCACGTTTGTGGACCGCTGCCCAACCATTCGCATAGGGGTGTAAAGTAGCTGAACTATACAGTCTGGGCTCTGCAGAGCCCAGAGAACAAGGAACCCTAAGATTTACCCTAGAATTGCTTCTCAGCGGAACTCTGCAGAGCCCAGCTTCTCAAAAATCCATAACATACCTGGGATTGCGGTAGGTACAACAGGAATAATTTGTACCCTGGGCTCTGCAGAGCCCAGAGATCGAAAGTGTGCAATATTGGGGCTTAAAATGACTTACACAGCTGGTCTGGGCTCTGCAGAGCCCAGCCTAATCAAAAATGCAAATGCACCCCTATTTCACCATATGCAAAACACCACCCATCACCCCTTTTTTCGCTAAAATGATAGGGTGCACTATGGGCCGGTTTCCGCAGCACCCAGCTCATAGAAGTTTGTAATTTTTGGGTCGGTGTATCCGTAGGGTTAGGTCGTGTGGCGTGTTTGGTTAGCAGGCACACCTTCCATATGCACCCTTATTGTATTATTTTCTTTTAATTCTGGGCTCTGCAGTGCCCAGCCAAACAGCCAAACGTGTCTTCCACCCCCATTTATCACAGGGCCAACACCGTTGTCAACTTGTTGCGCTTTTTCAGGTATTGCCTCAGGATGTTACACAGCGGCGGAAGTGGCTGCTATAAAAGGGGCAGCTGCCGTTTTGGGTTGCAGGGGCCCAGCAATCATCGCAACCCTCCGCCTGCCATGCCTGGGTCCGAAACGTCTGTTTACCCCATTGCCAGAACCTTTTTCGTATTCTGCACCCCCAAAGGGGTAAAAATGCTGACGATGTTGCCGGGGTGGTGGGGACCACAAAACTACGGATTTTGGGTTTTCCCACCCCAAAAATGTGATCTCCGGCACTTTAAAGTGCGCCACGTCTGAAATCGCCCCCTTAACTCCCATCTCCAAACGCCCAAATCCACCTGGGCTCTGTGTGCATGCCGGTTTTGGTTTCGAAAAACCGAAAGGGGGCACGATGGGGCACTATGGGCCTCCAAATTTATTTAATTTTGTAAGCAATATTTTAGTGTGATAATGTTAACCTCGGAAAGTTATCACTGTAGGGCCAAACATGACATTTCATTTTTCTTTGCAATTGGACCCCACAGTCCCCAAAGCCAATCCCTAGAGGGTGTCTTCACCACTCACCAGCCCGCCAAAATGCAAATAGGTGGGTGGTGGCCGAGCTTTGGTGTTACACCTTACCCTTGCGTGGGGTGTTGCGCTTTGCATGTTGTCCGGGGGCAGGATTTTGGGGGTCTGTGTTAGATTTTTTTTGGTTTTGTGGGCTCTACAAAGGCCAAACCTAATTTCCCGCCCATTTTGCACCCTTTGATCCCCTCTTAGGAGGCCCATAGTGCACCCTATTGTTTTAGCGAAAAAAGAGGTGATGGGTGGTTTTTGCATGTGGTAAAATAGGGGTGCAAATTTGCATTTTTGATCAGGCTGGGCTCTGCAGAGCCCAGACCAGGTGTGTAAGTCATTTTAATCCCCAATATGACACATTTTAGATCTCTGGGCTTTGCAGAGCCCAGGCTGCAAATTGAGCCCGTTGTACATACCGCAATTACAACAATCGGCTGATGTGTAGAGTGGTCTAGTGGCCACGCTACCTGGCCCTGGGTCAACAGGTATCCTCTCGCCAACGTTGTAGCATAGTTAGCTTGAACATTGTCCCCGAATAGATTAGCAGTAACAGGAATCAAGGATACAACTCCTACCCACATTACCGTTGGGCGTTGCTAGATGACGGCATTACGTCATCTAGATAGAAATGCCAAAACAAGGCGTGTATTAGGATTTTTCAACAACCTGGGCTCTTTAGAGCCCAGCATTCATAAACTTGGTACTTTAGGGGTGCTTATTAGGCTCTCCCTGTTGGCTGGGCTCTGCAGAGCCTAGACCTTCACAGCTCCCATTTTGACCCCCTATTTGTGTGACATAATAGCATTATGACACTTTGAAACTTATTCTACATGTGGTCTGCTAATATATTTTTCAATGCCTTTTTGCTGCGGTACTGTTGTATTGTGTTTTACAATTGTGTCACCGCGGTATTGAGGAAGTATGACCGTCAATAGCCATTGAGGAGTACTATACAACAAGCATTAGATTGTTTGCACGCAGGTGTAGTTCAAGCTTGCTGAAGTGATGTTCATATTGTTGTGTTGCGTCTGACTGTACGGCAGTTTTAGGACACCTTCTTTGCAACATACCCTAATATATTGCAGTTGACATTTATGCATACCGTGCAGTGCTCTTACATTTACTATCTGGTCATGCGTCCTATATGATAAGTACATGTAACATGCTATCTTCTTTTTTACAACAGCCATGTTGTGAAAGAAGGGTGCAAAGGAGCGTTTTGAAAAAGCTGGGCTCTGCAGAGCCCAGAACCAAGAAACATACTAAAAATGGGGGTAATAATATAGTGTTGTACCAATACAGGAATGTATGTGGAAACACGTTTTAGCAGGGCCTAAACTACCAAATTCCTACTGGCTGGGCTCTACAGAGCCCAGATCACTGGAAAGAACAAAAAGCACCTATAAATCACGATAATGAGGAACATGCTGTAGCAGCAATGTGGCAATGGATACCCCCTGCAACCCTCTGAAGAGCATGCAAATTTGACTAAGACAGTATGCTGGGCTCTACAGAGCCCAGCAGTACAAAATTTGATTGATTTGCCCCTAAATATGACAAATTTTGTACTGCTGGGCTCTGCAGAGCCCAGCATACTGTCTTAGTCAAATTTGCATGCTGTTCAGAGGGTTGCACGGGGTATCCATTGCCACATTGCTGCTACAGCATGTTTCTCATTATCGTGATTTATGGGTGCTTTTTGTTGTTTCCAGTGATCTGGGCTCTGCAAAGCCCTGCCAGTAGGAATTTGGTAGTTTAGGCCCTGCTACAACGTGTTTCCACATACATTCTTGTCCTGGTACGAACACTGTATTATCACCCCCATTTTTAGTATGTTTCTAGGTTCTGGGCTCTGCAGAGCCCAGCTTTTTCAAAACGCTCCTTTGCACCCTTCTTTCACACAGGTGTCATGATTCTTTTTGCTACGGTACATCTTCTATACGGGTGGTTGACGTGTGGTCATCATTGCCATCGCAATACTACAATTGCCAGGGCAAACAGACCAGTCGACCTTGACATACACATGTGTCATGTGTTTTATCACTCTGCCAAACAGTGTTTCCTGGTGCTATTGGTGTGTTTTTGGTATTTCATACCTCCGATATAGGAAAAATTAGTGCCTCCTCTTGGTCTCTGTTGGGGTCAAAATTGGACCTTTTGTGGTGATTCACCCCCCCAAATTGCGCATCAATGTTGCACCCTGCACACCGTGGCTAGAAACAACCCCTTTTTTACACTTCACTCCACCACACAAAGTCTAGGCTCTGCGCTCGTCGTTAATTTTTTTTCGGAAAAAACGATAGGGGGCACTATGGGCCTCCTAAGGGAATGCCAACGAGTGCCAAAGGCATGTTATGTGGTGGGAACACCGTGATCATGTGTGGTACGTGCGACATGGGAAGAAAAAGTTTTTTCTGTAGGACCCACTTTTTTTGGTACCCCCCCGCCCTGGGGGGGTCACCCCCGAAAAAAATATCCCACCCGGTATCAAAAGTTTTTTCCTTCCCCCTCCCCCCCTCCTGCCCAAGGTGTGGCCTTACATCATCTAGCAATGCCCAGCGGTAATGTGGGTAGGTGTTATACGCTTGATTCCTGTTACTGCTAACCTGTTTGGGGACAATGTTCACGCTAACTATGGTACAGTGTCGGCGAGAGGATACCTGTGGACCCATGGACCCATGGACCCCTTGTACCAGCATACGAATGGATGTGGAAACACGTTGTAGCAGTGCCTAAATTAGCAAATTCCTATTGCTGGGCTCTGCAGAGCCCAGAGATCTAAAATGTGTAATATGGGGGCTTAAAATGACTTACATAGCTGGTCTGGGCTCTGCAAAGCCCAGCCTGATCAAAAATGCTAATTCGCACCCCTATTTTACTACATGCAAAACACCACCCATCACTCCTTTTTTCGCTAAAATCATAGGGGGCACTATGGGCCTCCTAAGATTCCTCTATTTGCCGATTCGGGGTACTAGCCCATGTCCAACATTCCATTTGCGACATGTAGCCTTCGGTGGCCCCTTCTCCATGGCATGCTTTGTAGCACAATGGCACGAACCACCAAACAACGTGCATTGCCGAAACGGGTGGTATTTCTGTTTAAGGGCACAAAGACCTCCAAGTACTCCCGGCTACGAACCGTGTCGTAGTGCCCTAGCCTAGCCTCTTGTCGGCGGTAAGAGTCCCCATGCACAGTGCATGGGGCGAGGACCTAGGCAAGCAACCGGTGGACCCCGCGTGGGTACAATCGCCCGTCATGGCCGTTCAGTAGGTGCCCCAAGTCTACTGTGGACCCCATGACGTCAATCTTCCCACCCGGCCGTTCCAGTTCCTTGCCACGGTGTACATGTCCATTGCCTTCCAGTGCTAGGTGATGGACCCTGCGTGGTTCGGATGGCTCGTGCTGGCCGTTCAACGGGTGCCCCATGTCCGTTCTGGACCCTACGACACCCATCTTTCCACCCAGCGGTTTCACTTCACATTATCAAAACATGGACACGCCATAGCCGTGGTGCCACGGTATGGCACCTGCCCCACCATGACCTGCCTTGGAGATCCAAGCCGGTTCACACAATGGAGATCCAAGCCAGTTCACACAATGGAGATCCAAGCCAGTTCACACAATGGAGATCCATAGCTAGGGAACACAATGGAGAAAACTCGGTGTGGAGTGCACCACCACTTGGAGCCCGGGGAGATCCTTGTACATCAACATAAAACCATCGGTCATTCTTGCTCCCCACACCAATGAAGAAACCCTCGTACTCCATCAAAAAGCAAATGCGGGGGTTGGTGGAGGAGGGGTGGTTGCAAGGTGGAGCAAAGTTTCCTTGGCTTTATCCCAAGGAATCAATTCCGTGTCTTCAAAGGAGGTGAAATCCAACAACTTGAGGACTTGGAATGACGTACCGGTGCAACTAGCACGCAACCCGCTACCTCGTGTGATCCAATTGGTTTCTGCCCCAATGGCGACACAAATGGCCTCTAGGAGGGTGTACCCCATGACTGGCATAGATGTTGAGGACAATGTTGTTGTCAATAACGTTGTAGAAGTCCTGTATGAGGTAGTGGCACCCAAGATAGGAAGGTCCAACACGCTAAATGGGCTCACAATGCCACTACATTGCACCCCACCAATGTCCAATGGGCCCACATTGGGGTTCCCTGCGTTTGGGGTGCCCTGTGTTGTCTAATTCGGGGGGAAGGCGGAGGTAACTAGTGGAACACAAACTCATCTTGTTCCGGAGGGCCACCCTTGTTCCGGAGGGCCACCCGTAACCGGGGGCGCTTGGCCCCTGGGAGCCATGCCCTCCATAGCCATTAAGTCGAATCGCATGCAATGGTGTGCAGTTGGTTGCAGCCTCCATAGTCACCGGTTGTGTGAGGGGCAGCTGTGTGTGTGTGTGTGTGTGTGTGTGTTTCCCTTTAAGACTGCTTCCTATTTTCCCTCCCCAACCATGTGGACAGTCCTCGACCACGGTTGTCGCCACTGTTGGCCTTGCGGCACGCAATGTTCCTTCGGCAGGATCGGCAGGAGTAGGCACAGACACAGTAGGAGCGGCGGCGGCAGCAGCGGTGGTAGCCGGGGCAGGAAGAGGAGGAAGAATGAAGAGGGGGTGGAGTACGGCATCAGCCACGGCTGGAAACAAACAGCACAGGACCTGCGGCGACGTTTCTTTCCTTCAGCGTTTTCTCAATTTCTTTGAACCAGCGATTTTCCCGCATCTTTGCATCTGGATCCTCGCCTGCAGGATTATCACAGGACAAAGGGACCACCACAGAGGCAGGCTCAGACACACAGTTCCATAAGGCATGCCCAGGGGGGGGGGGGGGGCTTTTCGGGCGACGAGGGTCGCTTGCAGGAAGACACCCCGAGGGCCCTCCTCAAATCTGCCGCTGGAAGTCGTTGGGGTAAACACACTGCAGAGTGTCAAACGGAACAGGGGCCCTGCCAGAGTCCGGAAGGCATAGACAGCGGCATTCATCGTTGGCACAAACCCGCCTCAGGCCCCCTTTCAGTGATGCAAGGCACACAAACATAGGCTCATCCGTGACAACAACAACCAAACCCCCTCATGTATGCTACAGCATGCAAATACAGCATGCAACTAGGGCATGCAACTACAGCATGCAACTCATGGGGGGCGCCCAGGTGCAGTCCTTGACCCCGACACCCTCTAAACATTTTCGCCCCTCGAAGAAGGGGGGGGGGGGAGAACCAAAAACCACCCCCTTCTTCGAGCCGCCGTGGTGTCCAGGGAATATTTGGACCCACGCACCCTGTGCAGCCACCTCCCGCTCCACTCACCCCCAAAGACTTCTGGTTGTTCATCTCATAATGACCTCATATCGTCATAAACCTTGCTATGAACAAAGTGGCAGGGACGCAGTGGCCTGGTCTCCATTCTGCCTCCTTACCAACATAACCTACATAACCCCTGCCTTCTCGGGGGTCCCCAGGGGAATGAAATCAGAAATGGCTACATAACCCCTGCCATTTTGCGGGCCCACAAAAAATGGTAAAAAAAAATCAGCATTTTGAGTATAAACACATGGGGTCACCGGTTTGACCAACCCCGTCAAATGGGGCACCAAAATTTTCCGGCAGCTGCGGCGCCCGCCAACTTCTCCATACTGGCCTGCACTGTGGTCGGGACCTTTTAAACCTTTTTGCCCCCAGGAGAAGGGGGGGGGGGGTCAGGGACTACACCTGGGCGGCCCCCCTGGTGCAACTACAGCATGCAAGCACAGTGCTACAGCATGCAACCACAGCATGAAACCACGGTGTGCAACTGCAGCATGAGACTACAGCATGCAACCACACCAGGCGACTGCAGCGTGCAACTACAGCATGCAGCCACGGTGTGCAACTACAGCATGCAACTAAAGCATGCAACTACAGCATGCAACTAAGTCTGCAACTACAGCATGCGACTACAGCATGCGACTACAGCATGCAACTACAG
This sequence comes from Eutreptiella sp. 'Long Island Sound 2002', assembly GCA_964036045.1. Classification (NCBI taxonomy): domain Eukaryota; phylum Euglenozoa; class Euglenophyceae; order Eutreptiales; family Eutreptiaceae; genus Eutreptiella; species Eutreptiella sp. 'Long Island Sound 2002'. Next base: position 35,793,627 of record OZ038398.1, on the reverse strand, counting down.
CGTGACTGCAGCGTGCAACTACAGCGTGCAACTAGAGCATGCAACTGCAGTGTGCAACTACACCATGCAACTACAGCATGCGACTACACCATGCAACTACACCATGCAACTACATCATGCAACTACAGCCTCCTACTACATCATGCAACTACAGCGTGCAACTACAGAATATAACTACAACTACAGCATGAAACTACAGTAGAGGGTGCAACCGCAGCATGCAATCATCTACCCTTTGGGTGCTGCCATGTACACAACCACACTGATTTCTCGAGACGCGTCCATCACACCGATTCAGAACCCTCCAATGAACCCCACAACCAAAATCATGCGAAATGTGAAGGAATCCGGGCCCTTGCTTCATATCAAAGGTTTCTTTTCTTCATCATGTGTCCTACAAACGTCATGTGCTCTTTGGAATGGCATGGTCACGGCACATGGAGCACCGCAACCAACGGGACGCACCACCAGGGCAGATGCCACCGGGCACACCGCCCCTGCATCCAGGTCCTCAGTGTGGTGGACCAGGTGGTGTTGTGGACGACCGTGGGGTTGCTACTGCGTGGGCTGTGGGCACGTGGACTGTCCGTTGCGGGTTGCTCACATGCTGCGTATGGCACATAATGCGGGCTGTAACGCTAGTGTACCTCGAACTCGCGGCATCCGTGACCACTTCAGAGGGACAGCTTCACATGTGTGCATGATATGCCGGTCACTTTGGTTCGTTAACGGGAGGATTTTATTATCAAGAGAGCAACAACAACAACCTTGCTGGAGTAAGAACATCAGCTCTTCGCCGTAGATAGCACGTAGACGAACACGTTCGACATCTCCTGCAAGAAAACACACATCCAATAAGACAGTCAGAAGGCCCCAACCACAACACAAACCACGCTAACATCCTACAACAGAGGCCTGGGTAAGTAAGGGTCGTGCATCGCAGTTGCATATGAAAATGCAGAACATACTGGTCACTTTAAGACTTCTGAGTGTCCTGTTGGTGGACAGAACTTTGGCCAGTGCCTCACAAATTGCATCATTGTCTTTGCTGTTGGGATCTTTGACTGCGGGAAAGACACCAACATCGCACGACGGGGGCATGATGGGCCCTGTACGGACTTGCACAACCCACAATTTTTTTGGAAGTGGATGTTCCAGTGGCGGTTGCTTGCCATTCCTTCCAATCATTGCACGTCTGTACAACGTTGCGCACCACCGTGATGGAGGATGGTGCATCACCGGTGGTGCGTCCCCTTGCCCTCGTATCTTCAATCATATAGGGTCAGCTATGCTACGTCAATGACCAACACCCATGACACCCATGGTACGACTCTTTATGGGCCACATGTGAATACAGCTGCACTACAGCCCTTCAATGGCACAAAAAACAATGAAACACCCGCTGTGCACACCACACCCCTGCCTACAACTCCCAAGGGTGGCACGCCGTGGGGCAATACAGCCACCAGAGCGCCACCAACCAGAATGCGGATACAGCTACGTGAAGAGTGGCGATACGACGAAAGGTGCAGACGGGTGAAAGCAGGAGAGCTGTCTGGTTCCAGACAACGGTGTCCTGAAATGAAGTGTGACAGGGGGTCAAACCAAATGTTGTCAGGTTCCAGACACGAGATGTTCAGATCAGTATCTGATAGGGGTCGTATAACCACCCTTCACGTAGCCACAGGCGAACCACAGTGTGTTGCTCCGTGTTCGGCTGCCACCACCGCGGGCATATGGCCCCCACCCACAAAGTATGCGCCCCCGGAGATCTTGGCGTACGTGTCCAAACACGTTGGTCCACACTGCGATGCCGCTTTCGCCTACAGCCCGCGCCCAGCGTGTCGGAGGCAGGGCGCTTACCCCAGCACACCACAAGCGCAGGCGTAGCGAGCACAGCTTGAGCGAGCAATGCCACTAAGCCCCAAAATGGACTGACGGGGACCCCGCGACAAAATCCCACCTGCTCATGTGGCCAATTGTCCAGAACTGTGCCCACCCGCTGCGAACGCAATGCGGAGACGTGGCCTCTTAGGCGATAGTGCAACTGCGACGGTGGTGTGTCCGCGCCCAACGACCTGCAACCCGATCGCGGAAGGCGATCGGCGATGCCGGTGCATCGGGATGCAGTGCGGCGCGTTTGTGCGCGGAGCTCTGGCCCCCTTCCGCTTTCGGCGCCTGGTGGTCGTGGTACAAACGTCAAACCCTACGTATTGCTTGATATTGACAGGCAGGTCGGTGGCAGTGGGGGATGTGACGAGAAGGCCAAGTGGTGGGGGTTGCACTCCAAAGTCCGTCTGCAGGTTGTCACCCATCCGGCAGAACCCATAGGAATACGAGGTGGTGATGCATCGCATTACCGGAGGGTGAACATAGCTTCATTACAGCAGGTCGCCTTGAAAAGCAAAATCTCGCAGTTTACATTCCTAATGACAACACAACCAGATTCTTTGGCACCCCGCATAACTGTGTGTGTGGGATGGGTGGGAGGGGGGGACAAAAGCGTTGGAGGAGGGTTGGGGGGCAGGGTAGATGGCAACAACCAGGTACGCCACTGCAATGCAATATACCGTAATGCAATCCACAATATCCAGATCCGAATGGCAATCTGCTAAACGAGCGGCCGGTGATCACAGCACCGCTGCACTTGCACCATAACACTCCAATGACCTGGACACTGCACACGCCACTGCACAACATACCACAAAGAGTAAAGCTCGTCAGAGTCTTGTTCTGTTCCAACGCGGTGCACACCGAGGCGCAGCCCTCATTACCAATGTCATCCCCTGCAGACCACACGTGCAGCGAAACACACACCGCCAAATCACAACGAGCAGCAGCCTCTTCGGACCGGATGTATAACACTACAACAGCCCCAACATGCGTTCCACGGTACCAACACCTACACCACAACAACAGACGAGTGTTGCCAGCAACCGCCCGCTGTCTGTGAACCTCAACACAGCCATCCCCGGCCGCCCTGCCCCACCGCAACAGACCATCAAGCACCTGCACAGCCAACAGCCCTTCCGACACCGTGACACGGCCTTGAAAGCAAACAACGGATACACCGCCTTTTGACACAAAGCCACGTGTTGTGGGAGAGCCCCGCGTACCAGGCAGCTCTGCTGCACATCCCCTCACAACAACTGAAAGCGGCCCGATGCTCTGACCCCCAAACCCACGGTACTGTCACAACACCAGACCATACCACAACGGCGCTGCATTTGAATGCACTGCCCCTGACCAGGGACGCAGTGGAGCGGAGGAGGGGGGGGGGGTGGGGGGTTTGGACCCGGGGGGCGGGGGTTGTTGACCCTCTTCCTTGACAACCTTTGGCACCATAGGCGCCAGAAATTTATTGTGGCAGCTGTGAAATGGTTGATAGAATTCCATACTTACATAACACAACTGACATGTAGACAGGATATTGTGTATACATGAGATTGAACCAGGGACTCTTACTGCGGATGCCTAGTACTACAACAACTGAGCTACCATCCTCAGTTGTCACGCACGTGCAACAGAGGATTTGTAGATTCATCATGTCCAGAAAAAAATCTTGACAAAAGCACCACCATTGCCTCGCAAAGTTCACCATCAATGTCAACCTAAAAACTTTTCCAGTACCCCGACTCAGGCTGCCACCTGCGTTGGAGGAGGGGGAGGGGGGGAGGACCTCCTCCTTCCATTTGTTTATTTCGAATGTGTGTCTGCCCCTGACTTATCCATCCCCCAACTGCGTCCATAAGAGCCTGCCATGCGCTAATGTTAGTCTCGTGCATGTGTGGCCCCTTTCCTACGCACATGTGCCGAAGCAGCGGCCAATCCCACGCAATGCAACATCACACACACATTGCATCGTGTTCTCCCGCATATTGCACACGGGCATCTTCTTTCTGCTGCTTTGTCAATGCAAAGCCATGCAAACAATCACACAACCCCCCCTTCGGTCGCGCACACCCCGTATGTGGACGTTTGGGGGGGGGGGGGGTACGGGGCAGGCAGCTTCCGCAATGCAATATACCGTAATGCAATCCGCAATATCCAGATCCGAATGGCAATCGGCTAAACGAGCGGCCGGTGATCACAGCACCGCTGCACTTGCACCATAACACTCCAATGACCTGGACACTGCACACGCCACTGCACAACATACCCCAAAGAGTAAAGCTCGTCAGCGTCTTGTTCTGTTCCAACGCGGTGCACACCGAGGCGCAGCCCTCATCACCAATGGACCGCCCTGCAGACCACACGTGCAGCGAAACACACACCGCCAAATCACAACGAGCAGCAGCCTCTTCGGACCGGATGCATAACACTACAACAGCCCCAACATGCGTTCCACGGTACCAACACCTACACCACAACAACAGACGAGTGTTGCCAGCAACCGCCCGCTGTCTGTGAACCTCAACACAGCCATCCCCGGCCGCCCTGCCCCCACCGCAACAGACCATCAAGCACCTGCACAGCCAACAGCCCTTCCGACACCGTGACACGGCCTTGAAAGCAAACAACAGATACACCGCCTTTTGACACAAAGCCACGTGTTGTGGGAGAGCCCCGCGTACCAGGCAGCTCTGCTGCACATCCCCTCACAACAACTGAAAGCGGCCCGATGCTCTGACCCCCAAACCCACGGTACTGTCACAACACCAGACCATACCACAACGGCGCTGCATTTAAATGCACTGCCCCTGACCAGGGACGCAGTGGAGCGGAGGAGGGGGGGGGGGGGGGTTTGGACCCGGGGGGCGGGGGGGTTGACCCTCCTCCTTGACAACCTTTGGCACCATAGGCGCCAGAAATTTATTGTTGCAGCTGTGAAATGGTTGATAGAATTCCATACTTACATAACACAACTGACATGTAGACAGGATATTGTGTATACATGAGATTGAACCAGGGACTCTTACTGCTGATGCCTAGTACTACAACAACTGAGCTACCATCCTCAGTTGTCACGCACGTGCAACAGAGGATTTGTAGATTCATCATGTCCAGAAAAAAATCTTCACAAAAGCACCACCATTGCCTCGCAAAGTTCACCATCAATGTCAACCTAAAAACTTTTCCAGTACCCCGACTCAGGCTGCCACCTGCGTTGGAAGAGGGGGAGGGGGGGGAGGGTCTGCAGGGGGGACGAGGGGGGTTGGACCCGGGGGGGGGGGGGAGGACCTCCTCCTTCCATTTGTTTATTTCTAATGTGTGTCTGCCCCTGACTTATCCATCCCCCGACTGCGTCCATAAGAGCCTGCCATGCGCTAATGTTAGTCTCGTGCATGTGTGGCCCCTTTCCTACGCACATGTGCCGAAGCAGCGGCCAATCCCACGCAATGCAACATCACACACACATTGCATCGTGTTCTCCCGCATATTGCACATGGGCATCTTCTTTCTGCTGCTTTGTCAATGCAAAGCCATGCAAACAATCACACAAACCCCCTTCGGTCGCGCACGCCCCGTATGTGGACGTTTCGGGGGGGGGGGGGGGGTACGGGGCAGGCAGCTTCCGCAATGCAATATACCGTAATGCAATCCGCAATATCCAGATCCGAATGGCAATCTGCTAAACGAGCGGCCGGTGATCACAGCACCGCTGCACTTGCACCATAACACTCCAATGACCTGGACACTGCACACGCCACTGCACAACATACCCCAAAGAGTAAAGCTCGTCAGCGTCTTGTTCTGTTCCAACGCGGTGCACACCGAGGCGCAGCCCTCATTACCAATGTAATCCCCTGCAGACCACACGTGCAGCGAAACACACACCGCCAAATCACAACGAGCAGCAGCCTCTTCGGACCGGATGCATAACACTACAACAGCCCCAACATGCGTTCCACGGTACCAACACCTACACCACAACAACAGACGAGTGTTGCCAGCAACCGCCCGCTGTCTGTGAACCTCAACACAGCCATCCCCGGCCGCCCTGCCCCCACCGCAACAGACCATCAAGCACCTGCACGGCCAACAGCCCTTCCGACACCGTGACACAGCCTTGAAAGCAAACAACGGATACACCGCCTTTTGACACAAAGCCACGTGTTGTGGGAGAGCCCCGCGTACCAGGCAGCTCTGCTGCACATCCCCTCACAACAACTGAAAGCGGCCCGATGCTCTGACCCCCAAACCCACGGTACTGTCACAACACCAGACCATACCACAACGGCGCTGCATTTAAAGGCACTGCCCCTGACCAGGGACGCAGTGGAGCGGAGGAGGGGGGGGGGGGGTTTGGACCCGGGGGGCGGGGGGGTTGACCCTCCTCCTTGACAACCTTTGGCAACATAGGCGCCAGAAATTTATTGTGGCAGCTGTGAAATGGCTGATAGAATTCCATACTTACATAACACAACTGACATGTAGACAGGATATTGTGTATACAGGAGATTGAACCAGGGACTCTTACTGCTGATGCCTAGTACTACAACAACTGAGCTACCATCCTCAGTTGTCACGCACGTGCAACAGAGGATTTGTAGATTCATCATGTCCAGAAAAAAATCTTGACAAAAGCACCACCATTGCCTCGCAAAGTTCACCATCAATGTCAACCTAAAAACTTTTCCAGTACCCCGACTCAGGCTGCCACCTGCGTTGGAAGAGGGGGAGGGGGGGGAGGGTCTGCAGGGGGGACGAGGGGGGTTGGACCCGGGGGGGGGGGGGAGGACCTCCTCCTTCCATTTGTTTATTTCTAATGTGTGTCTGCCCCTGACTTATCCATCCCCCGACTGCGTCCATAAGAGCCTGCCATGCGCTAATGTTAGTCTCGTGAATGTGTGGCCGCTTTCCTACGCACGTGTGCTGAAGCAGCGGCCAATCACACGCAATTCAACATCACACACACATTGCATCGTGTTCTCCCGCATATTGCACATGGGCATCTTCTTTCTGCTCCTTTGTCAATGCAAAGCCATGCAAACAATCACACAAACCTCCTTCGGTCGCGCACACCCCGTATGTGGACGTTTGGGGGGGGGGGGGGCGTACGGGGCAGGCAGCTTCCGCAATGCAATATACCGTAATGCAATCCGCAATATCCAGATCCGAATGGCAATCTGCTAAACGAGCGGCCGGTGATCACAGCACCGCTGCACTTGCACCATAACACTCCAATGACCTGGACACTGCACACGCCACTGCACAACATACCAAAAAGAGTAAAGCTCGTCAGCGTCTTGTTCTGTTCCAACGCGGTGCACACCGAGGCGCAGCCCTCATTACCAATGTAATCCCCTGCAGACCACACGTGCAGCGAAACACACACCGCCAAATCACAACGAGCAGCAGCCTCTTCGGACCGGATGCATAACACTACAACAGCCCCAACATGCGTTCCACGGTACCAACACCTACACCACAACAACAGACGAGTGTTGCCAGCAACCGCCCGCTGTCTGTGAACCTCAACACAGCCATCCCTGGCCGCCCTGCCCCACCGCAACAGACCATCAAGCACCTGCACGGCCAACAGCCCTTCCGACACCGTGACACAGCCTTGAAAGCAAACAACGGATACACCGCCTTTTGACACAAAGCCACGTGTTGTGGGAGAGCCCCGCGTACCAGGCAGCTCTGCTGCACATCCCCTCACAACAACTGAAAGCGGCCCGATGCTCTGACCCCCAAACCCACGGTACTGTCACAACACCAGACCATACCACAACGGCGCTGCATTTAAATGCACTGCCCCTGACCAGGGACGCAGTGGAGCGGAGGAGGGGGGGGGGGGGGTTTGGACCCGGGGGGCGGGGGGGTTGACCCTCCTCCTTGACAACCTTTGGCAACATAGGCGCCAGAAATTTATTGTGGCAGCTGTGAAATGGCTGATAGAATTCCATACTTACATAACACAACTGACATGTAGACAGGATATTGTGTATACAGGAGATTGAACCAGGGACTCTTACTGCTGATGCCTAGTACTACAACAACTGAGCTACCATCCTCAGTTGTCACGCACGTGCAACAGAGGATTTGTAGATTCATCATGTCCAGAAAAAAATCTTGACAAAAGCACCACCATTGCCTCGCAAAGTTCACCATCAATGTCAACCTAAAAACTTTTCCAGTACCCCGACTCAGGCTGCCACCTGCGTTGGAAGAGGGGGAGGGGGGGTAGGGTCTGCAGGGGGGACGAGGGGGTTTGGACCCGGGGGGGGGGGGGGGGAGGACCTCCTCCTTCCATTTGTTTATTTCTAATGTGTGTCTGCCCCTGACTTATCCATCCCCCGACTGCGTCCATAAGAGCCTGCCATGCGCTAATGTTAGTCTCGTGAATGTGTGGCCGCTTTCCTACGCACGTGTGCTGAAGCAGCGGCCAATCACACGCAATTCAACATCACACACACATTGCATCGTGTTCTCCCGCATATTGCACATGGGCATCTTCTTTCTGCTCCTTTGTCAATGCAAAGCCATGCAAACAATCACACAAACCCCCTTCGGTCGCGCACACCCCGTATGTGGACGTTTGGGGGGGGGGGGGGCGTACGGGGCAGGCAGCTTCCGCAATGCAATATACCGTAATGCAATCCGCAATATCCAGATCCGAATGGCAATCTGCTAAACGAGCGGCCGGTGATCACAGCACCGCTGCACTTGCACCATAACACTCCAATGACCTGGACACTGCACACGCCACTGCACAACATACCAAAAAGAGTAAAGCTCGTCAGCGTCTTGTTCTGTTCCAACGCGGTGCACACCGAGGCGCAGCCCTCATTACCAATGTAATGCCCTGCAGACCACACGTGCAGCGAAACACACACCGCCAAATCACAACGAGCAGCAGCCTCTTCGGACCGGATGCATAACACTACAACAGCCCCAACATGCGTTCCACGGTACCAACACCTACACCACAACAACAGACGAGTGTTGCCAGCAACCGCCCGCTGTCTGTGAACCTCAACACAGCCATCCCCGGCCGCCCTGCCCCCACCGCAACAGACCATCAAGCACCTGCACGGCCAACAGCCCTTCCGACACCGTGACACAGCCTTGAAAGCAAACAACGGATACACCGCCTTTTGACACAAAGCCACGTGTTGTGGGAGAGCCCCGCGTACCAGGCAGCTCTGCTGCACATCCCCTCACAACAACTGAAAGCGGCCCGATGCTCTGACCCCCAAACCCACGGTACTGTCACAACACCAGACCATACCACAACGGCGCTGCATTTAAAGGCACTGCCCCTGACCAGGGACGCAGTGGAGCGGAGGAGGGGGGGGGGGGTGTTTGGACCCGGGGGGCGGGGGGGTTGACCCTCCTCCTTGACAACCTTTGGCAACATAGGCGCCAGAAATTTATTGTGGCAGCTGTGAAATGGCTGATAGAATTCCATACTTACATAACACAACTGACATGTAGACAGGATATTGTGTATACAGGAGATTGAACCAGGGACTCTTACTGCTGATGCCTAGTACTACAACAACTGAGCTACCATCCTCAGTTGTCACGCACGTGCAACAGAGGATTTGTAGATTCATCATGTCCAGAAAAAAATCTTGACAAAAGCACCACCATTGCCTCGCAAAGTTCACCATCAATGTCAACCTAAAACCTTTTCCAGTACCCCGACTCAGGCTGCCACCTGCGTTGGAAGAGGGGGAGGGGGGGGAGGGTCTGCAGGGGGGACGAGGGGGGTTGGACCCGGGGGGGGGGGGGAGGACCTCCTCCTTCCATTTGTTTATTTCTAATGTGTGTCTGCCCCTGACTTATCCATCCCCCGACTGCGTCCATAAGAGCCTGCCATGCGCTAATGATAGTCTCGTGAATGTGTGGCCCCTTGCCTACGCACGTGTGCCGGAGCAGCGGCCAATCCCACGCAAATTAACATCGCACACACATTGCATCGTGTTCTCCCGCATATTGCACATGGGCATCTTCTTTCTGCTCCTTTGTCAATGCAAAGCCATGCAAACAATCACACAAACCCCCTTCGGTCGCGCACGCCCTGTATGTGGACGTTTGGGGGGGGGGGGGGTACGGGGCAGGCAGCTTCCGCAATGCAATATACCGTAATGCAATCCACAATGTCCAGATCCGAATGGCAATCTGCTAAACGAGCGGCCGGTGATCACAGCACCGCTGCACTTGCACCATAACACTCCAATGACCTGGACACTGCACACGCCACTGCACAACATACCCCAAAGAGTAAAGCTCGTCAGCGTCTTGTTCTGTTCCAACGCGGTGCACACCGAGGCGCAGCCCTCATTACCAATGGAACGCCCTGCAGACCACACGTGCAGCGAAACACACACCGCCAAATCACAACGAGCAGCAGCCTCTTCGGACCGGATGCATAACACTACAACAGCCCCAACATGCGTTCCACGGTACCAACACCTACACCACAACAACAGACGAGTGTTGCCAGCAACCGCCCGCTGTCTGTGAACCTCAACACAGCCATCCCCGGCCGCCCTGCCCCCACCGCAACAGACCATCAAGCACCTGCACGGCCAACAGCCCTTCCGACACCGTGACACGGCCTTGAAAGCAAACAACGGATACACCGCCTTTTGACACAAAGCCACGTGTTGTGGGAGAGCCCCGCGTACCAGGCAGCTCTGCTGCACATCCCCTCACAACAACTGAAAGCGGCCCGATGCTCTGACCCCCAAACCCACGGTACTGTCACAACACCAGACCATACCACAACGGCGCTGCATTTGAATGCACTGCCCCTGACCAGGGACGCAGTGGAGCGGAGGAGGGGGGGGGGGTGGGGGGTTTGGACCAGCGGGGGGGGGGGGTTGACCCTCTTCCTTGACAACCTTTGGCACCATAGGCGCCAGAAATTTATTGTTGCAGCTGTGAAATGGTTGATAGAATTCCATACTTACATAACACAACTGACATGTAGACGGGATATTGTGTATACAGGAGATTGAACCAGGGACTCTTACTGCTGATGCCTAGTACTACAACAACTGAGCTACCATCCTCAGTTGTCACGCACGCGCAACAGAGGATTTGTAGATTCATCATGTCCAGAAAAAAATCTTGACAAAAGAACCACCATTGCCTCGCAAAGTTCACCATCCATGGCAACCTAAAACCTTTTCCAGTACCCCGACTCAGGCTGCCACCTGCGTTGGAAGAGGGGGAGGGGGGGGAGGGTCTGCAGGGGGGACGAGGGGGGTTGGACCCGGGGGGGGGGGGGGGGGGAGGACCTCCTCCTTCCATTTGTTTATTTCTAATGCGTGTCTGCCCCTGACTTATCCATCCCCCGACTGCGTCCATAAGAGCCTGCCATGCGCTAATGTTAGTCTCGTGCATGTGTGGCCCCTTTCCTACGCACATGTGCTGGTGCAGCGGCCAATCCCACGCAATGCAACATCACACACACATTGCATCGTGTTCTCCCGCATATTGCACATGGGCATCTTCTTTCTGCTCCTTTGTCAATGCAAAGCCATGCAAACAATCACACAAACCCCCTTCGGTCGCGCACGCCCCGTATGTGGACGTTTGGGGGGGGGGGGGGTACGGGGCAGGCAGCTTCCGCAATGCAATATACCGTAATGCAATCCGCAATATCCAGATCCGAATGGCAATCTGCTAAACGAGCGGCCGGTGATCACAGCACCGCTGCACTTGCACCATAACACTTCAATGACCTGGACACTGCACACGCCACTGCACAACATACCCCAAAGAGTAAAGCTCGTCAGCGTCTTGTTCTGTTCCAACGCGGTGCACACCGAGGCGCAGCCCTCATTACCAATGGAACGCCCTGCAGACCACACGTGCAGCGAAACACACACCGCCAAATCACAACGAGCAGCAGCCTCTTCGGACCGGATGCATAACACTACAACAGCCCCAACATGCGTTCCACGGTACCAACACCTACACCACAACAACAGACGAGTGTTGCCAGCAACCGCCCGCTGTCTGTGAACCTCAACACAGCCATCCCCGGCCGCCCTGCCCCACCGCAACAGACCATCAAGCACCTGCACGGCCAACAGCCCTTCCGACACCGTGACACGGCCTTGAAAGCAAACAACAGATACACCGCCTTTTGACACAAAGCCACGTGTTGTGGGAGAGCTCCGCGTACCAGGCAGCTCTGCTGCACATCCCCTCACAACAACTGAAAGCGGCCCGATGCTCTGACCCCCAAACCCACGGTACTGTCACAACACCAGACCATACCACAACGGCGCTGCATTTAAATGCACTGCCCCTGACCAGGGACGCAGTGGAGCGGAGGAGGGGGGGGGGTGGGGGGTTTGGACCCGGGGGGCGGGGGTTGTTGACCCTCTTCCTTGACAACCTTTGGCACCATAGGCGCCAGAAATTTATTGTTGCAGCTGTGAAATGGTTGATAGAATTCCATACTTACATAACACAACTGACATGTAGACGGGATATTGTGTATACATGAGATTGAAACAAGGACTCTTACTGCTGATGCCTAGTACTACAACAACTGAGTTACCATCCTCAGTTGTCACGCACGTGCAACAGAGGATTTGTAGATTCATCATGTCCGGAAAAAAATCTTGACAAAAGCACCACCATTGTATCGCAAAGTTCACCATCAATGTCAACCTAAAACCTTTTCCAGTACCCCGACTCAGGCTGCCACCTGCGTTGGAAGAGGGGGAGGTGGGGGGAGGGTCTGCAGGGGGGACGAGGGGGTTTGGACCCGGAGGGAGGGGGGGGGGAGGACCTCCTCCTTCCATTTGTTTATTTCTAATGCGTGTCGGCCCCTGACTTATCCATCCTCCAACTGCGTCCGTAAGAGCCTGCCATGCGCTAATGTTAGTCTCGTGCATGTGTGGCCCCTTTCCTACGCACGTGTGCCGGTGCAGCGGCCAATCACACGCAATGCAACATCACACACACATTGCATCGTGTTCTCCCGCATATTGCACATGGGCATCTTCTTTCTGCTCCTTTGTCAATGCAAAGCCATGCAAACAATCACACAACCCCCCTTCGGTCGCGCACGCCCCGTATGTGGACGTTTGGGGGGGGGGGGGTACGGGGCAGGCAGCTTCCGCAATGCAATATACCGTAATGCAATCCGCAATATCCAGATCCGAATGGCAATCTGCTAAACGAGCGGCCGGTGATCACAGCACCGCTGCACTTGCACCATAACACTCCAATGACCTGGACACTGCACACGCCACTGCACAACATACCCCAAAGAGTAAAGCTCGTCAGCGTCTTGTTCTGTTCCAACGCGGTGCACACCGAGGCGCAGCCCTCATTACCAATGGAACGCCCTGCAGACCACACGTGCAGCGAAACACACACCGCCAAATCACAACGAGCAGCAGCCTCTTCGGACCGGATGCATAACACTACAACAGCCCCAACATGCGTTCCACGGTACCAACACCTACACCACAACAACAGACGAGTGTTGCCAGCAACCGCCCGCTGTCTGTGAACCTCAACACAGCCATCCCCGGCCGCCCTGCCCCCACCGCAACAGACCATCAAGCACCTGCACGGCCAACAGCCCTTCCGACACCGTGACACGGCCTTGAAAGCAAACAACGGATACACCGCCTTTTGACACAAAGCCACGTGTTGTGGGAGAGCCCCGCGTACCAGGCAGCTCTGCTGCACATCCCCTCACAACAACTGAAAGCGGCCCGATGCTCTGACCCCCAAACCCACGGTACTGTCACAACACCAGACCATACCACAACGGCGCTGCATTTAAATGCACTGCCCCTGACCAGGGACGCAGTGGAGCGGAGGAGGGGGGGGGGGTGGGGGGTTTGGACCGGCGGGGGGGGGGGGGGTTGACCCTCTTCCTTGACAACCTTTGGCACCATAGGCGCCAGAAATTTATTGTTGCAGCTGTGAAATGGTTGATAGAATTCCATACTTACATAACACAACTGACATGTAGACGGGATATTGTGTATACATGAGATTGAACCAGGGACTCTTACTGCTGATGCCTAGTACTACAACAACTGAGCTACCATCCTCAGTTGTCACGCACGTGCAACAGAGGATTTGTAGATTCATCATGTCCAGAAAAAAACCTTCCCAAAAGAACCACCATTGCCTCGCAAAGTTCACCATCAATGTCAACCTAAAACCTTTTCCAGTACCCCGACTCAGGCTGCCACCTGCGTTGGAAGAGGGGGAGGGGGGGGAGGGTCTGCAGGGGGGACGAGGGGGTTTGGACCCGGGGGGGGGGGGGGGGAGGACCTCCTCCTTCCATTTGTTTATTTCTAATGCGTGTCGGCCCCTGACTTATCCATCCCCCGACTGCGTCCATAAGAGCCTGCCATGCGCTAATGTTAGTCTCGTGCATGTGTGGCCCCTTTCCTACGCACGTGTGCTGAAGCAGCGGCCCATCCCACGCAATCCAACTTCACACACACATTGCATCGTGTTCTCCCGCATATTGCACATGGGCATCTTCTTTCTGCTGCTTTGTCAATGCAAAGCCATGCAAACAATCACACAAACCCCCTTCGGTCGCGCACACCCCGTATGTGGACGTTGGGGGGGGGGGGGCTACGGGGCAGGCAGCTTCCGCAATGCAATATACCGTAATGCAATCCGCAATATCCAGATCCGAATGGCAATCGGCTAAACGAGCGGCCGGTGATCACAGCACCGCTGCACTTGCACCATAACACTCCAATGACCTGGACACTGCACACGCCACTGCACAACATACCCCCAAGAGTAAAGCTCGTCAGTGTCTTGTTCTGTTCCAACGCGGTGCACACCGAGGCACAGCACTCATCACCAATGGAACCCCCTGCAGACCACACGTGCAGCGAAACACACACCGCCAAATCACAACGAGCAGCAGCCTCTTCGGACCGGATGCATAACACTACAACAGCCCCAACATGCATTCCACGGTACCAACACCTACACCACAACAACAGACGAGTGTTGCCAGCAACCGCCCGCTGTCTGTGAACCTCAACACAGCCATCCCCGGCCGCCCTGCCCCCACCGCAACAGACCATCAAGCACCTGCACAGCCAACAGCCCTTCCGACACCGTGACACGGCCTTGAAAGCAAACAACGGATACACCGCCTTTTGACACAAAGCCACGTGTTGTGGGAGAGCCCCGCGTACCAGGCAGCTCTGCTGCACATCCCCTCACAACAACTGAAAGCGGCCCGATGCTCTGACCCCCAAACCCACGGTACTGTCACAACACCAGACCATACCACAACGGCGCTGCATTTAAATGCACTGCCCCTGACCAGGGATGCAGTGGAGCGGAGGAGGGGGGGGGGGGGGGGGGTTTGGACCCGGGGGGCGGGGGTTGTTGACCCTCTTCCTTGACAACCTTTGGCACCATAGGCGCCAGAAATTTATTGTTGCAGCTGTGAAATGGTTGATAGAATTCCATACTTACATAACACAACTGACATGTAGACGGGATATTGTGTATACATGAGATTGAACCAAGGACTCTTACTGCTGATGCCTAGTACTACAACAACTGAGTTACCAGCCTCAGTTGTCACGCACGTGCAACAGAGGATTTGTAGATTCATCATGTCCAGAAAAAAATCTTGACAAAAGCACCACCATTGTATCGCAAAGTTCACCATCAATGTCAACCTAAAACCTTTTCCAGTACCCCGACTCAGGCTGCCACCTGCGTTGGAAGAGGGGGAAGGGGGGGGGGTCTGCAGGGGGGACGAGGGGGTTTGGACCCGGGGGGGGGCGGAGGACCTCCTCCTTCCATTTGTTTATTTCTAATGTGTGTCTGCCCCTGACTTATCCATCCTCCGACTGCGTCCATAAGAGCCTGCCATGCGCTAATGTTAGTCTCGTGAATGTGTGGCCCCTTTCCTACGCACGTGTGCTGAAGCAGCGGCCAATCCCACATAATGCAACATCGAACACACATTGCATCGTGTTCTCCCGCATATTGCACATGGGCATCTTCTTTCTGCTGCTTTGTCAATGCAAAGCCATGCAAACAATCACACAAACCCCCTTCGGTCGCGCACACCCCGTATGTGGACGTTTGGGGGGGGGGGGGGGTACGGGGCAGGCAGCTTCCGCAATGCAATATACCGTAATGCAATCCGCAATATCCAGATCCGAATGGCAATCTGCTAAACGAGCGGCCGGTGATCACAGCACCGCTGCACTTGCACCATAACACTCCAATGACCTGGACACTGCACACGCCACTGCACAACATACCAAAAAGAGTAAAGCTCGTCAGCGTCTTGTTCTGTTCCAACGCGGTGCACACCGAGGCGCAGCCCTCATCACCAATGTCATCCCCTGCAGACCACACGTGCAGCGAAACACACACCGCCAAATCACAACGAGCAGCAGCCTCTTCGGACCGGATGCATAACACTACAACAGCCCCAACATGCGTTCCACGGTACCAACACCTACACCACAACAACAGACGAGTGTTGCCAGCAACCGCCCGCTGTCTGTGAACCTCAACACAGCCATCCCCGGCCGCCCTGCCCCACCGCAACAGACCATCAAGCACCTGCACAGCCAACAGCCCTTCCGACACCGTGACACAGCCTTGAAAGCAAACAACGGATACACCGCCTTTTGACACAAAGCCACGTGTTGTGGGAGAGCCCCGCGTACCAGGCAGCTCTGCTGCACATCCCCTCACAACAACTGAAAGCGGCCCGATGCTCTGACCCCCAAACCCACGGTACTGTCACAACACCAGACCATACCACAACGGCGCTGCATTTAAATGCACTGCCCCTGACCAGGGACGCAGTGGAGCGGAGGAGGGGGGGGGGGTGGGGGGTTTGGACCCGGGGGGCGGGGGTTGTTGACCCTCTTCCTTGACAACCTTTGGCACCATAGGCGCCAGAAATTTATTGTGGCAGCTGTGAAATGGTTGATAGAATTCCATACTTACATAACACAACTGACATGTAGACGGGATATTGTGTATACATGAGATTGAACCAGGGACTCTTACTGCTGATGCCTAGTACTACAACAACTGAGCTACCATCCTCAGTTGTCACGCACGTGCAACAGAGGATTTGTAGATTCATCATGTCCAGAAAAAAACCTTCCCAAAAGAACCACCATTGCCTCGCAAAGTTCACCATCAATGTCAACCTAAAACCTTTTCCAGTACCCCGACTCAGGCTGCCACCTGCGTTGGAAGAGGGGGAGGGGGGGGAGGGTCTGCAGGGGGGACGAGGGGGTTTGGACCCGGGGGGGGGGGGGGCTCCTCCTTCCATTTGTTTATTTCTAATGCGTGTCGGCCCCTGACTTATCCATCCCCCGACTGCGTCCATAAGAGCCTGCCATGCGCTAATGTTAGTCTCGTGCATGTGTGGCCCCTTTCCTACGCACGTGTGCTGAAGCAGCGGCCCATCCCACGCAATCCAACTTCACACACACATTGCATCGTGTTCTCCCGCATATTGCACATGGGCATCTTCTTTCTGCTGCTTTGTCAGTGCAAAGCCATGCAAACAATCACACAAACCCCCTTCGGTCGCGCACACCCCGTATGTGGACGTTGGGGGGGGGGGGGCTACGGGGCAGGCAGCTTCCGCAATGCAATATACCGTAATGCAATCCGCAATATCCAGATCCGAATGGCAATCGGCTAAACGAGCGGCCGGTGATCACAGCACCGCTGCACTTGCACCATAACACTCCAATGACCTGGACACTGCACACGCCACTGCACAACATACCCCCAAGAGTAAAGCTCGTCAGTGTCTTGTTCTGTTCCAACGCGGTGCACACCGAGGCACAGCACTCATCACCAATGGAACCCCCTGCAGACCACACGTGCAGCGAAACACACACCGCCAAATCACAACGAGCAGCAGCCTCTTCGGACCGGATGCATAACACTACAACAGCCCCAACATGCATTCCACGGTACCAACACCTACACCACAACAACAGACGAGTGTTGCCAGCAACCGCCCGCTGTCTGTGAACCTCAACACAGCCATCCCCGGCCGCCCTGCCCCCACCGCAACAGACCATCAAGCACCTGCACAGCCAACAGCCCTTCCGACACCGTGACACGGCCTTGAAAGCAAACAACGGATACACCGCCTTTTGACACAAAGCCACGTGTTGTGGGAGAGCCCCGCGTACCAGGCAGCTCTGCTGCACATCCCCTCACAACAACTGAAAGCGGCCCGATGCTCTGACCCCCAAACCCACGGTACTGTCACAACACCAGACCATACCACAACGGCGCTGCATTTAAATGCACTGCCCCTGACCAGGGATGCAGTGGAGCGGAGGAGGGGGGGGGGTGGGGGGTTTGGACCCGGGGGGCGGGGGTTGTTGACCCTCTTCCTTGACAACCTTTGGCACCATAGGCGCCAGAAATTTATTGTTGCAGCTGTGAAATGGTTGATAGAATTCCATACTTACATAACACAACTGACATGTAGACGGGATATTGTGTATACATGAGATTGAACCAAGGACTCTTACTGCTGATGCCTAGTACTACAACAACTGAGTTACCAGCCTCAGTTGTCACGCACGTGCAACAGAGGATTTGTAGATTCATCATGTCCAGAAAAAAATCTTGACAAAAGCACCACCATTGTATCGCAAAGTTCACCATCAATGTCAACCTAAAACCTTTTCCAGTACCCCGACTCAGGCTGCCACCTGCGTTGGAAGAGGGGGAAGGGGGGGGGGTCTGCAGGGGGGACGAGGGGGTTTGGACCCGGGGGGGGGGGGAGGACCTCCTCCTTCCATTTGTTTATTTCTAATGTGTGTCTGCCCCTGACTTATCCATCCTCCGACTGCGTCCATAAGAGCCTGCCATGCGCTAATGTTAGTCTCGTGAATGTGTGGCCCCTTTCCTACGCACGTGTGCTGAAGCAGCGGCCAATCCCACATAATGCAACATCGAACACACATTGCATCGTGTTCTCCCGCATATTGCACATGGGCATCTTCTTTCTGCTGCTTTGTCAATGCAAAGCCATGCAAACAATCACACAACCCCCCTTCGGTCGCGCACACCCCGTATGTGGACGTTTGGGGGGGGGGGGGGGCGTACGGGGCAGGCAGCTTCCGCAATGCAATATACCGTAATGCAATCCGCAATATCCAGATCCGAATGGCAATCTGCTAAACGAGCGGCCGGTGATCACAGCACCGCTGCACTTGCACCATAACACTCCAATGACCTGGACACTGCACACGCCACTGCACAACATACCAAAAAGAGTAAAGCTCGTCAGCGTCTTGTTCTGTTCCAACGCGGTGCACACCGAGGCACAGCACTCATCACCAATGGAACCCCCTGCAGACCACACGTGCAGCGAAACACACACCGCTAAATCACAACGAGCAGCAGCCTCTTCGGACCGGATGCATAACACTACAACAGCCCCAACATGCGTTCCACGGTACCAACACCTACACCACAACAACAGACGAGTGTTGCCAGCAACCGCCCGCTGTCTGTGAACCTCAACACAGCCATCCCCGGCCGCCCTGCCCCACCGCAACAGACCATCAAGCACCTGCACAGCCAACAGCCCTTCCGACACCGTGACACAGCCTTGAAAGCAAACAACGGATACACCGCCTTTTGACACAAAGCCACGTGTTGTGGGAGAGCCCCGCGTACCAGGCAGCTCTGCTGCACATCCCCTCACAACAACTGAAAGCGGCCCGATGCTCTGACCCCCAAACCCACGGTACTGTCACAACACCAGACCATACCACAACGGCGCTGCATTTAAATGCACTGCCCCTGACCAGGGACGCAGTGGAGCGGAGGAGGGGGGGGGGGGTGGGGGGTTTGGACCCGGGGGGCGGGGGTTGTTGACCCTCTTCCTTGACAACCTTTGGCACCATAGGCGCCAGAAATTTATTGTTGCAGCTGTGAAATCGTTGATAGAATTCCATACTTACATAACACAACTGACATGTAGACGGGATATTGTGTATACATGAGATTGAACCAGGGACTCTTACTGCTGATGCCTAGTACTACAACAACTGAGTTACCATCCTCAGTTGTCACGCACGTGCAACAGAGGATTTGTAGATTCATCATGTCCAGAAAAAAATCTTCACAAAAGCACCACCATTGTATCGCAAAGTTCACCATCAATGTCAACCTAGAACCTTTTCCAGTACCCCGACTCAGGCTGCGACCTGCGTTGGAAGAGGGAGAGGGGGGGGGGAGGACCTCCTCCTTCCATTTGTTTATTTCTAATGTGTGTCTGCCCCTGACTTATCCATCCCCCGACTGCGTCCATAAGAGCCTGCCATGCGCTAATGTTAGTCTCGTGAATGTGTGGCCCCTTTCCTACGCACGTGTGCCAGAGCAGCGGCCGATCCCACGCAATGCAACATCACACACACATTGCATCGTATTCTCCCGCATATTGCACATGGGCATCTTCTTTCTGCTGCTTTGTCAATGCAAAGCCATGCAAACAATCACACAAACCCCCCTTCGGTCGCGCACGCCCTGTATGTGGACGTTTGGGGGGGGGGGGTGGCGTACATGGCAGGCAGCTTCCGCAATGCAATATACCGTAATGCAATCCACAATATCCAGATCCGAATGGCAATCTGCTAAACGAGCGGCCGGTGATCACAGCACCGCTGCACTTGCACCATAACACTCCAATGACCTGGACACTGCACACGCCACTGCACAACATACCAAAAAGAGTAAAGCTCGTCAGCGTCTTGTTCTGTTCCAACGCGGTGCACACCGAGGCGCAGCCCTCATTACCAATGGAACGCCCTGCAGACCACACGTGCAGCGAAACACACACCGCCAAATCACAACGAGCAGCAGCCTCTTCGGACCGGATGCATAACACTACAACAGCCCCAACATGCGTTCCACGGTACCAACACCTACACCACAACAACAGACGAGTGTTGCCAGCAACCGCCCGCTGTCTGTGACCCTCAACACCCACCCACCCACTCTCAGACCCACCCACCCACTCTCAGACCCACCCACCCACCTGCTGGATACCCTGGGGGGGAGGGGGGGGGGGTCACAGAGCAATTTTGGATGAAACAAATTCAGGTTAACCACTCCACAACAGGTGTTAACAGTGTGCATGGCAGGGTTTGAACCCGCACCCATGATTTGTGAGACTGAGACTTGTGCTATCACCACTGGGTCACTTACAGTCCCTGATGTCATCTGCTCGAGGACCATGTAAAACCTGAAGTGAGAACAGGTCTGCACAAAGTGGCAGCACCCCCCATGTGTCACAATGTGCCTCGGCCCATGAACAACATTGGCGGTCTACCAAGCTCGGCAACCCACCCACCCACCCAACAAAGCGGACGTGGGGGAGGTACGTGCATTTCGCCAAAAATCGGGGAAAACCCAGACAAACCCAACCCCCACCCTCAGGACCCCCCGCCCCGGGGTATAGTATCAACCGGCCACTGAGCAAAGGCCTGACCCCTACGCTGCGGGTGCGGCTGTGACCTGCTGCACCAGCGCTGTGCTTTCCCATTCCGATCCGTAAACCAAATGCCACGGACTTTCATGGGGCATCGTCAGCCGGACCTTCGGTGACGGCACCGCCAGGGCGTGCCTGAGAGGCGGAGGCGCCGAGCGCACGAAGGCGCAGCGTGTTCAGGCTCGAAGACGCCCCCAACGGTGCCCGTTCATCTGTCGCCACCTCCGAGACAAGTCTGTGCTCCGGGACCCCCCCGCCCTCGCCCAGGCATCCGCGGGGCGGCTCAGCCCGGCTCAGCCGCACCACCAACCCACCCATTCCTCCCCCCCACCCTCCCCTCCCCCTCCCTCCCCTCCTCCGGGCGGTGCCCGTGCCGTCCACCCCCCCCAAAGCCCCGGGGCCCGCAGTCCCGAGGAACGACGCCACGCCATTCAGGGACAACCTCAGCCCCCGGCACCACACACTGCCCTTGCCCGGGTACACTCAGACTGCTGACCACACTGCTGCTCACCATTCCCGACCCCTTCAGCCACTGAAAGACCCAGAAACCCGCACCACCCACCCTCGAGTTGACCAGAGGCCACCAGTCGCGTCCAACACACCCACCCCCCGCAGCCTTCCCCACGGGCGGTCAGGGGCCACTGCCGCACATTTGGCCTGCTACCGGCGCCGTGCATTCACCGTTTGGGCAACGTGTGGTACCATTTCGCATGAATGTGGGCCATTGACCGTATCCATAAGGCAGTGCGATTGGAGGTCTGTGGACAAAACGGACACACCGCCTGTTATACAAGGGACAGGTCTTGTGGGAGGGCCCAGCGTGGCACGGAGCTGTGCTGCACCACACCACTCCACAACACTGAAACGGGTACTGATACGGACTCCCAAAGACACCCGACGTCCAGAAGAGCGCACAGGATTGTCACAACACCAACGCATACCTTCAAGACGCACGACCGTCAACGTGGGGTTCGCCATGAGCTCCTGTGCCACTTCAGCGCAGGTTTGATCATCGGCATCACGCATGACGAGGGTGATGCCATTCACAGGCAGTGGCATCGTGGTCACAAACGGCGTAAGCGGGGCTACAATTCAAAACACGGTCGGAAACGGAAGTGCACAGCTCACAATCGCGGTACACTGACCAACCACCCTAACGGACATCCAGCCACACGTGACTATAGAGATCAATAAACGGTGTTGACTTTGTCTGGGATCTCCAAGTACACTACCCCCCCCCCCCCCCCCTTGCGAGAGCAACACCAAAGTTCCAAATTTTGACGGAAACAACACCCACGGTCGCTCTTACAAGGGCCTTGTCTGGGCGCGCCGTGGGAAGACACCAGCGGTGACCATGGCATCGTGAATGTACTACTCATCCTCATCGATTCCCCAGTCTCCACCTCCAAGCGAAAAGAAGGGATGAACGTGGGTGGCAGGACAGCAACCGATATTCCTAAAACACCGTCCCCGGCCTCAAATCACAGAAAAAACTTCATCTTCATGGACCACCAGAAAAAAGGACCGCCAAATTCCACGGTTCCAAAATTTGCGGCAACAACACCCGCTGTTGGTGTGACACGGGTGTTGCTGTCGCAGGGGGGGGGCGGGGGTAGGGATGTATTAGAAGGGGGGGGGGGGGGGTTGAAGGGGGTCGCTGGGACCCCCCTCCTCTTAGGGTCCCCCGATGGTTCCCTCTGGTAAATCGGCGCCAAAGCAAAATTTTGGCTGTCAGCCTCAAACATTGGAAGGGGAGGAGGGGGGGCGGTCTAGGGGGGCTGGGGGGCAAGGGGGGTCCAGGGGGTGGGTACCCCTCCTCCTCCTGCGGTGTACGTTCTAATACATCACTTGGGGGGGGGGGGTACAAAGGGGAACTCTGACGCTCACAGTGCACAACCCCATGAAATGCACTGCAAATTGTGGTGGGATGCTTCTGACAGCAAGGCACAAGCCTCATCCCCTGCATCATCTTGTGTGGCAGCTGATCTACGCTTTCCAAACATGAGGGGGAACATGTTCCCACCCCCCCATCAAGGCAATATCGGACCTGCCTCCAAATACAAATTGTGCAAAACGCAACAATATTCGAACTGATTGATGCCACTCCGTTGGACTGCAACGCCAGATGTTCCTAACCATCCCCCAATGCCACAAATGCGCAAACAATCGCCCAATCAAAATGGCTACATAACTCCCGCCTTGTCACAGTTCCCAGAGCGGGGAGGAATCAAAAGCGGCTCCACAACCCCCACCGTCTCGGCGTCCCCAAAGCAAGGAGGAATCAAAATGGCTTCTTCACCCCTGCCTTCTTGGGGTTCCTAGAGAAGGAAGGAACCACATTCATTGCTCAGTGCAGTGTTGGTTGGGGGCATTTTGACCGTAAAGATGCCAAGCGCGCGTGCAGTGTGCTAATGTTCCCCGGGTCGCACAAGTGCCACTCAAGCCACAGGCACCGCTGCCAGATAAATATGAAGTAGCAGCGGATTCACCCAGGCAAAGAAGGTGGCGTCACTTGCTTCATTTCAATCCGTGATGCACAAGCGGCTGAACTTATCTATGGCAACGGTAGACACATTCAGTCGATCATAACTGACCAGTGGACCCCCAAAGAGGAGGGCGAACACCACTGGCCAAGAAAGCACATCCGTTTAGCTTAGGAATCAATATAAGTTGGCTCCATACTTCTTGATGCATCTTTGCCATGCCCTGAGGGGGAATCCTTGCACTGCGCGCGCACTGCGCGCTACTTTTAGAGTAAGTCCTCCCGAAAGAACCCCAAGGCACACCCCTTCCAAATGCCCCCAAAATTTAGGTCACCCAAACTGCCCTAGCTAAAGACAAATGCAAGCTACCTTCCCCTCACATAAGACATCATGCAAAATGCGGAAAGACACACACATATCGTCTTTTCTGTTCAATTGTCAACTAAATACAAAATCAGAATGCTTCGGAGTGGCGGCATTTGAAAGCTCACTCACCCTACCAGCTAGTGCCAAGGCCTCATATGTGTCCACCTCATCCTCAACTGGACCGGGGGGCAAAGTGGCTTGTAGGAGGGAATCCACATCAAACTCCGGTTTCCACTTGTGGTACAACCACGCATCCTTATCAGCAGTGATGTGGCCTCGCATAGGGCATTCGACTGTGGTCAGGCAAAAACCGGGGAGTCCGTCACCCCAACTCACTGGCCCACACCAAAGTGTGGGAGTTCATGGTGGGGATGAGCAAAAAAGTGTGAAAAGGGGCGGAAATGGGTGAAAGTGGGTGAAAATCCAAAAAATGCCATATCCCCAATGTGGAAGAAGCATCAAAACCTACGCTAGGGGCAACTATGATGCCCCCTAGTATCACAAAGTATGGGTCTCCAGTACGGCTAGATGCCCAAATAGTTGCATTGTGCCCGCACTGCGCGCGCACTGCGCTTAAGGCGCCCCCTTACATGAAACATGATCCAAAAAGCCTTCCACCATCACTGACCAATCAGAGGCATAGGGCTCACCACTTATCCTATCAGGAGCCTTGCGTTGGCTTGCAATAAGGTGTATAGGTGTCAAAGTGTTGGTGTAGCTGTAATTCCATATGCAAGCAACTGAGTGGTACCTAAGTTGTGCACATAAAGAGAAATGCTTTGTATTGTCATGTTTTCAGGGCTAGGGATGGCTTATGTCTGCAACATGTGTTGCGTGGTACATGCCACGCGGTAATGCGGGCTTGTTTAAAAACAGCGACCCCATGTTCCCGCACTTTTGACCCCTGAACCAGGACCTGGCCCCTATTTTACGAGGGGGGAGGGGGGTATGTTGATAGGAAAAGTCCGTATCTACTTGCCAAGTAGTGGTCCCTCAGTGCACATAAATTGCCTTTATCGTTACTATCGGTTCTTTTTTCATTAATCTACAATTTATTGGGCATTTTTTGCTGTGATATGTGTTTTTCAGCCCCAAAAGTAGGGTTTTGGACCCTTAATAACCAAAATTTTGATCATTTCCATTGAAAATCCCTACTCCGCAATTTGCAGTTTTCTCTATAGACCATGGAACACTGTTTGCTTCCCCTGTGCAGCCCCAAAACACTGTTGCATGCCCTTAGACAGCAACAGATCGCTGGGCGTTATGGGAGTGCTTCCTCTGGAATTTGCTTGCATTAAATTGTGGGATTCCTCTCCACACTGTTTGCAGGGACAAGGTCTCGTGCTGCACTCCTTGGTATCACAGTGAGGTTTTACCTCTTGGGGTGTAAAATCTGCTAGCACTTGTACGCAATGTAAGGAAACCCCCTGTGATTGTCCCTGTGGGAGAGGGACATTGATAATGGCTATTGGGAGCTCAATAAATCCAAGATTGTGGGGGCGGTCAGTAAAAGCAGTTGAGTGGTCTGGAAACGCAGACGGGTATGCGCAACCCAGCCCCCAAATCGCCGAAGAAATCCCAACAAATCGGCAAACAAATCGGCGGACCGATTTTTCGCCAAAACAGGTTCCCAGTGCCCTGGATCTCAGTCCCAGCCATGCCGGCCAATTCATAGACTAGTACATATACCACTGGACCACCGCCTGACACTGTCATACAACTGCTCAGGGACCATGTACAGACCGAGAGACAATTTTTTTTTTCGAAATTGCGAGATGTTTTGGGTTTTCACCAGACTCCAACTACAGAGCAACCAAAAGGAAGGCGTGTTTGGGGTCGCAAATGCACCCACTGGAAGGTCACTTTTTGGTACTGCACGTATGCATGGGTGGCCTCACACTGAGAATCCTTTGCTTTTCGGCTTCATTGTTGATGGCTCTCAGGGTCCTATGTATGCCATGGGACTGTGGAACAGCCAGCCTGAGGGCAGGGAGGGCAAGAAATGTCTGTGCGCAGACAGCGAAAATTCCTCTTCTAATTTTTTCACGATTTTCGGCCTCTCACATGTATGATCCCAAGACACAGCCATGGTGTATCCACCTGGAGAACACACCTTTATCCTTTTGACAAGGTGCATGGACAACAAGTGTACTGGCTTGCTGAACATGCCCGATGGTTTGGAGGATGCCCAGCCCATGTTCTTTTGCCTGTTCCACTGAACTGTGTACGACATTCCCGTGGAGCGCGAATCACATGGGAGCTCTATCTCTTGGTGCAAGCCCTCCCTCACAATAGGAGGGTTGCTGGAACTGAAAGGGGATCCCACAAGTGATGCTTGCGACTCCTCCCATTGGCCCCTTGTGGTGCCAGTGGCCTGATAAATGGCGTAGCTGTCCGCTGACCCTTCGGTCGATGCTCTCATTCCTACTGCCAAAGACTGAGCGTTTGCTCGTACCCTCCCACCCGTGTGTTGAATATCCAGACCATCAGATAGGGCTGTGGCTACCAGTCATAGACCTGAAAATCATGGTGGATGCCGATCTGGGTCTGCATTGCTCCAAGAGGTGCCTTTTCACACGGCCGAACCTTGGTGTCGACAAGGGAAATCTGTAATTCCATGTGTGGGCAGAGGGAGGGCACCTGAGATACTACACTCACTGGTTCATTGCTTGCAATGCTAAAGTTTAGACAAAATATCGGAATGACCTCGCAAACTGTTTGCAGTAAATGATTTTTGACCCTATGCTCGTGCCCCTGTGGAACAACGGTAGAATTGCACAGTTCTGAGCCTTGATTTCGACGAGCGGTAAGCGGGCCTCATTAGCTCACCTTTGGTCATGACCCCCAACATCAACAATAAGAGAAATGGCAAATGAAGTTGTCTGCGGCCTTTTGTGTTCGCGGTTTGCGGCCTGCTTATTGCCAGCACAGTTGTCAGCAAGCCGAGCTTGCGGATGATTGCGCCCCATGCCCGGTCAGTTTGGCATTCTCAGTTCCTTCCTCGCATGTGCAGATCCAAGGCATGAGCTTGGTCACTCCCCCGGTCCGTCCACCACATGGGTGTTGTCAGGTGGGTTCGTAAGCAAGGGGGCTCGCTGGTTAAAACGTGTGACACCATTACAAACTGCCCTTTCGGGGGGGGGGGGCTTGAAAAAAAAAAGGTACTTTTTCCGGGGGCTGGGGGGTTTGCCGAAAGGTGCGTGTGGCAGGTTTCAACCAAAGGCAGGGGCAAAAACACACCTGCGGGGCCGACATGGGGGTTTTTTCGGTTCAAGCGCACCAACCCGCGAGAACTCCCAGCCACAAATCGTGTGGCACCCCATCCCTGCCTCTTGTCAGCGGCAAGACTCCTCTGCAAAGTGCACCGGGCAAGACCCCGGGCAAGCAATTGTAGGACCCCGCGTGGGTGTGAAAGCCGGTCTTGGCCGTTCAGTGGGTGGACCAGGTCTACGATGGACCCCACAACATCAATCCTGCCACTCGGCCATTGCGGATTGCTTGCCGATGAGGCACCCGCGGCAATTGCCTGCCATCGCAACAGCCATCGCACCCTGGCTTGGCACCCGATCCTGCAGCCAGAGCAGCACATGGGCCCACTGGAGGGCTTCAGACCCGGTGCTCAAACGCAATGCACAAGGGGCGAGAATGCTTTTGAAAAAAATGCATGAAAACTGCAGCGCATCAAGAACTCCATTCACCTCTTCAATGCGGCAACGGCTTTGCAAATAAGGCTTCTCGGGGGGGGGGGGGGGAGTGGAACAATGTGGGGAAACTATCATGGTATCAGTCTCTGGTGAAACTAAGCACTGTTTGTAGGATCAAATGGGGTCAATACATCACGGAGAGTATGCCAGGTGCTGCCATATGGTCTCCCTCGTCCCCTTGCGCAATGAACAGACAACCGCTTGGAGGGGGGGTAGAGGTTGAGGTTGAGGTAGAGGTCGGCCGGCCAGGCAATCCCCCGGCACCAGCGGACCATTATCAGTGCCTTGTGGCTCGCGAGGACACCCAGGACACCCTCGTGCCGAGGCCGGCCCAGCCTTATAACTTCTGCCCCCTCCGGGAATCGAACTCGGTACCTCCTGGTCCGGTGCTGAGTCCTCATGTCAGCGCTCATGTGCTGTGACCACGGGACCTCCTGCAGGAAGGGGGTGGGGGGCGGGGAAGGTGCTTTGGATCGGGGCGCCCCACCCGTCACCCAGGCGGCGCTTTAGAAGATGGGGGAGGGCGCTCCTCCTCCAAACTCACAGCGCCGACCTACTTATCGCGAGGTCGAATGGGACCAGCTCCCGCCAGGTCAAACGCATCGGTCCGCAAGGGAGTGAGAGCGCCCACCGTCGCACGGGATCGGCCTGCCCGTCCGGTACCGCATTGGGGGCCCCAATAGCCTGGGGGTTCCGGCAACGGCCGACGCGCCCGACTGCGGCAGCGGCGGCGCTGGCCCCAGAGTTCCTTCTCAGGAACTACGACAGCTGCCGACCTCTGTACTCCATGAACGAGTTTATCACAGAAAGAAAAAAAAAAGGTTGTTCAAGGCTTTAGACCAGCAAATTGCCTTCGTGAATCGCCTGTTTCTGATCTAGGAATCCCTTGCCTTTTCAGATGTAAGGGGGGGGGGGGGTTGGGTTGGGTTGGGTTGGACTCTCCCCTCTCCCGACTTGAAAACGCGGCAGACCCGAGGATCCGAAAGAAAAGAAATGGGGTCTTCCGGGAGCGGCGCAATCATTGGAATAGTCAGAGCACGCCACGCCACCTTCAAGAGGACGTCCACTGTGCGCTCCGCACAGCTCACAGATGCACTGGTCGTCAGTCGTGGTGGTGGGGAGGGGGGGGGGGGTCAGGGGGGCGGGACGGTGCGGAGCCCATGGGGTGGTCGCGTGAGGCCGTCAGACGTTGCGTGTGACGGGCATTCAGACGATGTCAATGCAATCGTATGGGCCCCGTCTTGCGCGGCCTTGCGATCGCGTTGGAACCGTCAGACGCTGTGATGCCAAGAGGGTCACAGGGAGCGATGCAGTCGTGTGGGCACAGTTTGAGGCGGTTACGTCCAGCGGAGGCCACTTTCTCGGTGCTGCATGCGCAGACGGTGGCGCTCCGGGCTCCGCTGTGCTCGGCCGTGGGGGCGTTACGGGTCCCGGTCCAAGGGCGGGGATGCCGGTGCGGGCGTGGGCGCCGATGCGCTGCGGGTTGCGTCCGTGGACTCTGGGGGCACCGCCGTGGGGCAGGGGGAGATCCATCGAATGATCAGGGCCATGGGGACGGGGGGGGGGGGGGGTGCGTCCCAGAGGCGCTGGATGTGACTCTGGACCCTCCTCCATGGCCTGTGGCCCAACTGCCACCACAGAACAGCGGCGCCGAGGAAGACATTGGCCTGAAAAGGGGGGGGGGGGGGCGAGGGATCTGGACCACCCACCGCCCCCGGGGGATGCTCATTTCTTGAAAGGAGCTCCGGCTGCCCCGTGCTGCGTGTGGGTCAGGGATACGCTTATCCACGGGAAGGGGGCTTGGGGGGAGGGGGGGGATCTGGCGGACCCGCCCTGCCCCCAAGGCCAAACCACCCACTCATCGGGAACCAAAAAAATTTTCCTCGGGGGGAAAATGAAATTTTGATTAGAGAGCCAACAACGAGAGGCCCGTTGTAAGTACGCAAACTGTTTTTTGCCCTCACACCTACCCCCGCCCCCATGCGGTGACACGTGGTTGTGTCAAGTGATGATTGCGATCAAGGAGATTGCGCAGGCACCAACATGCACAGCCAAAGAAAAGAGATCAAGGCTGATCACGGACCGGAGCGACCGGCCCTAGGCGCCTTTCACCAAAGTACGCAACCAGAGTTGTGCGTCGGGACAATCTGCACATGCCCCCCCCCCGCCCCCGCCCCCCCCCCCCCGTCCCGCAGGCCAAACACTCAGCGCAGCCCTGGCGTTTGGTGGCGCTTGTCGCGTGGGATGCTGCTTCTCCACGAAACGCTGCATCTTGTGCGGGCCACCTTCCGCGGCCTGAACGAATGCGGGACGATGCGCTGGCACCGGCACCGCCCTTCTGGGCGCTTGCTGCGTTTTCGTCGAGACCTTTGGGTGCCTCGTAAGGGCCGGGCGGGGCTGCACCCCCAGTGGCGCCTCCCTGAACGTCCCCGGCACCCTGATGTCAGCCACCACCATTCGGTGGTCCGTGTGGACTGGGATGTGTCCCAGTACCTGTACTTGCTTCACTGTGACTTCGGCCGGGGCCATGACGAAGTCCGCTGCTGGCGTGAAGTGTGCAAGTGAAGCGGGGGGCTATCCAGAGTTGTGTGGGGGGGAAGGGGGGGTCCTGCCAACCGTTGGCAACCCCTCGCATCAGCATCCGCATGCCCGATCACTCGGTGCTCGGCCCAGCACAGCTCTCATTCGCTTGGACTTCGGAGTGCAACGAACCGGAGGTCGGACTGCCGTGACCCTACACCAGACCCCCGGCCACGTGTCAGGGACGTTACAACTTCACCCAACACTTGACCACGAGGTAGTGGACCATCGGACCAACTACGCATTCGAAGCGGCGAAGCACCCCTTCTTGGAATGCACTCAAAATTACTGTTCGTGTTCAAATTGAATCATGAGCTGTGTGACGTCACGCAAGTGGGGGGGGGCCTTTGCCTCATTTCGAACATTCAACGGTCGCGAAAAAGGGCTGTTCCCCGTCGGTTCCCCCCTGCCTGATAGTCCGTGTGCCAGCACAGTCCGACCCTACTCCACAACGCGCACATGAAAACAACACTTCCGTGCCGCGGAACGAGTAGCCCCGGCACGGGCCCATCCCCCGGCCCATCGTCGCGGTACGGGGGGGGGGGGGGGCGGCAGCGGGCACGCCAAAGGCCGGACACGCCGTCGCCAGCGGGGGCTCACGGCTGCCAATTCTCCTCGATTTTGGTGATCAGGTCATCCACGTTCTTGGGGAGCGCATCCTCGATGGCCTTGAGCTTCGCCTTCTGCTCTTTGCTGCACTTTTTCTCCTTTTTGGGGATGGTGCTCTCCATCTTCTTGACGAACCTCGCCAGCAGCTTGGCCTGAGCGGAGGCGGTGAGGGCCCGGCGGATGCTCCCCTCCACTGCGCCGATGTGAGATTATGCAATGACCCTCCAACTTGTGGTTTTGCCGATTCTAACGAGTTAGCATCGGGGACCATGTTTTCACAACCATGGACATTTGATAAGAATATGGGTCCCAGTGCTATTAACCATGACGGAAGCAGCAAAACAAGACGCAAAAATTTTGTTGCAACATGCGGACGGTTCACGATGACTTTGAGACAAGTGTGCCTTCAGAGTAGTGGTAGTGCCGGCGGTGCACTCGGCACGCGCCGTGTTCGGTGCGCATCGCGCACTCCGCGCACGGCGCGATGTGCACGGTGGCACCTGCACACCGTATGCCCGGGCAGGCCTTAGGGACACCCCCAGTGCCGTTGACTTTTTTCTCATTCAGGATCGCCCCCGAGGAGTGCAAGGAATGACGGGTACCTCGACACTGGCGTCCGGGGATCGCCCGTGCAACCTCAGCTCAGCGCAGCTCAGCTCGGCTCAACGTATACTTCCCTCCGAAGCGCAAGCCCCCCCCCCCCCTCATTTTGACCTTTACCCCCCTTTCAGCGCACGCCCTCCCGGCGTTTAACAAAAAGGCCAAGGCGCTGCGGAAAGTTGAGTCTTTGGCACACACCTTCGATCTGAGCAATCGCCATCCAACAAATCCGGCTCAGCTCAGCTCAGCTCAGCGCAGCTCAGCGCAGCTCAGCTCAGCTCAGCTCAGCTCAGCTCAGCTCAGCTCAGCTCAGCTCAGCTCAGCTCACCTCAGCTCAGCTCACCTCAGCTCAGCTCACCTCAGCTCAGCTCAGCTCAGCTCAGCGCACCTCAGCTCAGCGCAGCTCAGCGCAGCTCAGCTCAGCTCAGCTCAGCTCAGCTCAGCTCAGCTCAGCTCAGCGCACCTCAGCTCAGCTCAGCTCAGCTCAGCTCAGCTCAGCTCAGCTCAGCTCAGCTCAGCTCAGCTCAGCTCAGCTCAGCTCAGCTCACCTCAGCTCAGCTCAGCGCACCTCAGCTCAGCTGAGCTCAGGTCAGGTCAGGTCAGGTCAGCGCAGCTCAGCTCAGCTCAGCTCAGCTCAGCTCAGCGCACCTCAGCTCAGCTCAGCTCAGCTCAGCTCAGCTCAGCTCAGCTCAGCTCAGCTCAGCTCAGCTCAGCTCAGCTCAGCTCACCTCAGCTCAGCTCAGCGCACCTCAGCTCAGCTGAGCTCAGGTCAGGTCAGGTCAGGTCAGCGCAGCTCAGCTCAGCTCAGCTCAGCTCACCTCAGCTCAGCTCAGCGCACCTCAGTCAGCTGAGCTCAGGTCAGGTCAGGTCAGGTCAGCGCAGCTCAGCTCAGCTCACCTCAGCTCAGCTCAGCGCACCTCAGCTCAGCTCAGCTCAGCTCAGCTCAGCTCAGCTCAGCTCAGCTCAGCTCAGCTCAGCTCAGCTCAGCTCAGCGCACCTCAGCTCAGCTCAGCTCAGCTCAGCTCAGCTCAGCTCAGCTCAGCGCAGCTCAGCTCAGCTCAGCTCAGCGCACCTGAGCCCAGCTCAGCTCAGCTCAGCGCACCTCAGCTCAGCTCAGCTCAGCTCAGCTCAGCTCAGCTCAGCTCAGCTCAGCTCAGCTCAGCTCAGCTCAGCGCAGCGCAGCGCAGCGCACCTCAGCTCAGCTCAGCTGAGCTCAGGTCAGGTCAGGTCAGCGCAGTGCACCTCAGCTCAGCTCAGCTCAGCTCAGCTCAGCTCAGCTCAGCTCAGCTCAGCTCAGCTCAGCTCAGCTCAGCGCACCTCAGCTCAGCTCAGCTGAGCTCAGCTCAGCTCAGCTCAGCTCAGCTCAGCGCACCTCAGCTCAGCTCAGCTCAGCTCACCTCACCTCAGCTCAGCTCAGCGCACCTCAGCTCAGCTCAGCTCAGCTCAGCTCACCTCAGCTCAGCTCAGCTCAGCGCACCTCAGCTCAGCTCAGCTCAGCTCAGCTCAGCTCAGCTCAGCTCAGCTCAGCTCAGCTCAGCTCAGCTCAGCTCAGCGCACCTCAGCTCAGCTCAGCTGAGCTCAGGTCAGGTTAGGTCAGGTCAGCGCAGCTCAGCTCAGCTCAGCTCAGCTCAGCTCAGCGCAGCGCAGCGCAGCGCACCTCAGCTCAGCTCAGCTCAGGTCAGCGCACCTCAGCTCAGCTCAGCTCAGCTCACCTCACCTCAGCTCAGCTCAGCGCACCTCAGCTCAGCTCAGCTCAGCTCAGCTCACCTCAGCTCAGCTCAGCTCAGCGCACCTCAGCTCAGCTCAGCTCAGCTCAGCTCAGCTCAGCTCAGCTCAGCTCAGCTCAGCTCAGCTCAGCTCAGCTCAGCGCACCTCAGCTCAGCTCAGCTGAGCTCAGGTCAGGTTAGGTCAGGTCAGCGCAGCTCAGCTCAGCTCAGCTCAGCTCAGCTCAGCGCAGCGCAGCGCAGCGCACCTCAGCTCAGCTCAGCTCAGGTCAGCGCAGCTCAGCTCAGCTCAGCTCAGCGCACCTCAGCTCAGCTCAGCTCAGCTCAGCTCAGCGCAGCGCACCTCAGCTCAGCTCAGCTGAGCTCAGGTCAGGTCAGGTCAGCGCAGCGCACCTCAGCTCAGCTCAGCTCAGCTCAGCGCACCTCAGCTCAGCTCAGCTCAGCTCAGCTCAGCTCAGCGCACCTCAGCTCAGCTCAGCTGAGCTCAGGTCAGGTCAGGTCAGGTCAGGTCAGCGCAGCTCAGCTCAGCTCACCTCAGCTCAGCTCAGCGCAGCTCAGCTCAGCTCAGCTCAGCTCAGCTCAGCTCAGCTCAGCTCAGCTCAGCTCAGCTCAGCTCAGCTCAGCTCAGCGCACCTCAGCTCAGCGCAGCTCAGCTCAGCGCAGCTCAGCTCAGCTCAGCTCAGCTCAGCTCAGCTCAGCTCAGCTCAGCTCAGCTCAGCTCACCTCAGCTCAGCTCCGATCAGCTCAGCTCAGCTCAGCTCAGCTCAGCTCAGCTCAGCTCAGCTCAGCTCAGCGCACCTCAGCTCAGCTCAGCTCAGCTCAGCTCAGCGCACCTCAGCGCACCTCAGCTCAGCTCAGCGCACCTCAGCTCAGCTCAGCTCAGCTCAGCTCAGCTCAGCTCAGCTCAGCTCAGCTCAGCTCAGCTCAGCTCAGCTCACCTCAGCTCAGCTCAGCTCAGCTCAGCTCAGCTCAGCTCAGCTCAGCTCAGCTCAGCTCAGCTCAGCTCAGCTCAGCTCAGCTCAGCTCAGCTCAGCTCAGCTCAGCTCAGCTCAGCTCAGCTCAGCGCAGCCCATCCCCCCTGCCCGTCTACTGGGCCACGCCCATGGGGCAGTCCAGCAGTGCTGAGGTAATGTACCAAGTGCTGACGGCAGTGCTCCTGCAGTGCAGTCGGTGGTACTGCACTGGGCAGCCAGGACACGCTCGTGGAAGGCGCCGGGCGCGGCCGAGGACAGTCACACGGCGTCGCGTGGAAGCCGTGCCGTGCGACGCGATGCAGGGCAGCAGGGCGGCCGTTCAGGAACCGAACAAAACTTCGTTGATGCACACGCGACCCAACGAGCGGGCACACCGCGTCGGAGAAGGAGAAGGCGACCAGGGCACTACACCGGATCATCCGGTGTTGGACTCATCTGACTTTTGTGATTGACGGGGAGACGCGTGAACCCGCAGTCGGTGCCTCTGGTACCAACAGTGGGCCATTCGCCGCCGGCGGTTGGCGGTTACTCGCCGGCGGTTGGCGGTCAAACCCTCGGTCCAGAGGGTGGGCAGTCTAGTGCTCACGCGGGTAGATCTGCGCAGATCTGCGCCGATCTGCACGCTCGGCAGCGCCTTCGGCACCCTTCAGCTTGAAGAACAATGAGCGTCTACAACATGCAGACAGTGTGATGCGTTGGCAGACACTGCCTGCAGACGGCATGGGCGCATCCTACTCAACGCGAGCGAGCACGCGACGGGGCGGTCCTTAGCGAAAATTCCAAAGAAAAGTCGTCGTCAAGGGACCGCCCAGCATGCAGTGGTGGTGCTTCCCAGGGATCGCTGTCCAGCCCTGCCCTGTTACCTCCCCTT
This sequence comes from Eutreptiella sp. 'Long Island Sound 2002', assembly GCA_964036045.1. Taxonomy (NCBI): domain Eukaryota; phylum Euglenozoa; class Euglenophyceae; order Eutreptiales; family Eutreptiaceae; genus Eutreptiella; species Eutreptiella sp. 'Long Island Sound 2002'. The sequence continues at coordinate 35,758,286 of OZ038398.1, read as the reverse complement.
GTGGATCCCTTTCCCCCTGCCCAGCTTCCTCTGGGCTCTCCCTGCTGGCCCTGTCCTGGGGGGTAAAGGGCGGTGGGGGAACGTGTTGCTGTGGGGAGGGGGAGGAGGAGGGCAAGGGGGAGGGGGAGGAAGAGGAAGAGGGGGAGGGGTAGGGGGAGGGGGAGGGGGAGGGGGAGGGGGAGGGGGAAAGGGAGGGGGAGGGGGGGGGGGGCGAGGGCGAGGGGGGTCGTCGCGCCCTGCCCCCTCCTTCCCCTTGCAGAGGGAGATCCTGGCTCAAGGGGGCTCCTCGTTGGTGTCGGTGCATTTGGGGTGGGTGGTTTAGGCCACTTGCTTCTGCCGGCCCACATATCCCAGTCTGTCCTGAGTGTGGTTTCTTTTTTTGGGGGGGGTCCGGACCTTCACTGCAACGCCCCCCTTCAGACTCCCCAGCCCCGCCCCTCCCCCTGTGTGACATTCCGTCGGGTTGTTGTCTCTTTACAGGGCCCTGGACAGTCACCCGTTCTTCCCTTCGCATGTTGCGTCGGGTCGCTGCGTTCTGTCGGCCGCTGCGGCCGGTGCTCCCGCTGGTGTCGTTTCCGCGTTCGCGGAGCCCAGTATTTGGTGTGTTGGGGCTGTGCTGAATGTGGCAGGATGTGCTGTTTACGCGTCAGTGGCCCCCACTCCCTCCAGTTCCATTGGCAGCTGATCTTCTGCTGGCCTCGGGTTGACAGGGGCAGGGGCGGGGGGGGGGGGGGCAGACTTGCTGCCTGCAAGTCCCCCTGTGGCTGCGCACTGCACGCGCCTCGGCACGGCACGGGGCACTACCTCGTTCAGCATGTCCCGCACGAACGCGTCGAACGCCACCTCGACACGGGTCAGGCCCACGTGCTTCACGGGCCCCCCGTAGGACAGCGCCAGGGCTCCATCTGCAGTGGGGCAGGCGTGCGGGTCCGGGGCTGCGCCCCCGGGGGACGTGGGGCTGTCGGCGTCCCGCCATCATCGACGTCATCACTCTGCGCTCCCGTCCGTCCGTCTCTCGGTCTGTTTACCGGTCCGTTTGCCTCGCGCTTCATTCGCAAGGTTGTGCATCATGCGTCCGGGCCTGTCAGTGCATCTGTTCATCCTTCTACTTGGCCACCCAGCCACGAACCGCCGTCGGTTAACCCCCCAACCGCCGTCGGTTAACCCCCCAACCGCCGTCGGTTAACCCCCCAACCGCCGTCGGTTACCCCCCAACCGCCGTCGGTTACCCCCCAACAGGGCGCCATGCGTAAACCCCGTCCCGAATGACGGATGACGAATGACGGATGACGGCCGGCCCTGCACCCGTCCATTCAGCTGCCCATCTACCTGCCCAACCCACCGTGTATCCGACTACTTGCCCGCCCCCCCCCCCTGGTCCCCCCGGCCGTCTGGCCGCCCCACTGCCCTGTCCCCACCCGCATTCCCAACCGCTCCTGACCTCCCCACTCCTCAACAAACGCCCCCCTCGGGATGCTCCACGAGGCCTGGGAGCCGGCTCCCCCCCCCGCGCCGCCCAACTCACCCACCGCCTGCCCGTCGGTGCGGAGCTCTGGCTGGTGCCAAAGAGAAATGCTCGGCCACCAAACGGATCAGACACACGGCCCGTACACGCACTCCAGCGAGACTTCAACACAGCAGGACGCACGGCAGCCAAGCGGCGGCCTTTTTGCAATCTCTCTGTCTCTCGGTCTGTCTCTCGGTCTGTCTCTCTGTCTGTCTCTCTGTCTGTCTCTCTGTCTGTCTCTCGGTCTGTCTCTCTGTCTGTCTCTCTGTCTGTCTCTCTGTCTGTCTCTCTGTCTGTCTCTCTGTCTGTCTCTCTGTCTGTCTCTCTGTCTCTGTCTCTCTGTCTGTCTCTCTGTCTGTCTCTCTGTCTGTCTCTCTGTCTGTCTCTCTGTCTGTCTCTCTGTCTGTCTCTCTGTCTGTCTCTCGGTCTGTCTCTCTGTCTGTCTCTCTGTCTGTCTCTCTGTCTGTCTCTCTGTCTGTCTCTCTGTCTGTCTCTCTGTCTGTCTCTCTGTCTGTCTCTCTGTCTGTCTCTCTGTCTGTCTCCGTTTGTCTGCCTCTCCCTCTCGGCCTCTCTGTCTCTCTGTCTCTCTCTCTCTCTCTCTCTCTCTCTCTCTCTCTCTCTCTCTCTCTGTCTCTCTCTCTCTGTCTGCCTCTCTGCTGTCTCTCTGTCTCTCTGTCTGTCCGTCTGTCTGTCTCCACCACCATCCGCCCCAGAATTGTGGGAGGCTCGAACGGCCCCTCACCTGCAAGTGCACTTTCTAAGTCTCGTGCCTGTCAGTCTGTCTTGCTGTCCGCCCATTTGGTCGTCTGCCAGTCTGTCCGTACGTCGGTCGGTCGCTTCATCCGTCCAGTCGTCTACTGCTGGCTCACTGGCCCCTGCCGGCAGCATCCCCAAGACACAACAGGGGGGCTGCTAATCCTGCGGCGCCAGCGGCACACAATCCAGGCAATTATCGCGGAACAGGGGAAATTGTACACTTTGTGAACCGTACTTTTGACTGGGGAAAAGTTATTGCAACGTTTTTCATTCATTCATTCATTTTTTCTTTTTTTTTGGAGTATTGTGCCTCGCCATTGTTCTCATTTGACCCGTTTCCTTCAGCCAAAATTGAGGAGAATCAATGCGGCGCTAAATACCCAAAAGCTAATTCCCCTTCCCCTGCGGCGCCTGCGGTGCACAGTAAGCGCCCCCACTTTTTTCTTCTCAGTCCATCAATCATTCAGTCCTTTTGTGGCCAGCCTTCGCGTTGCGGGAGTGCGGCTGCGGGATGGGGGCCGATGGAGGGAGCACCGCGTGTACCTGAGGTTTTGCTGAGATCGACCTGTGCGGCCTGGTCCTTGGTGACCCAACAGGGGTAGGCGGAGGCCGCCCCGTGCCCAGCCAACAGTTTGCAAAGGGCTGAAAACCTGACGAAAAGTGGGTGTGTCGGTGTATCCGTTTGTCTGCCCCTGTCTGCCCCCCTGTCTGTCCCTGTCTCTGTCCCTGTCTCTCTCTCTGTCTGTCTCTCTGTCTGTCTCTGTCTCTCTGCCTCTGTCTCTCTGCCTCTGTCTCTCTGCCTCTGTCTCTCTGTCCCTGTCTCTCTCCCTGTCTCTCTCTCTGTCTGTCTCTCTGTCTGTCTCTGTCTGCCTCTGTCTCTCTGCCTCTGTCTCTCTGCCTCTGTCTCCTCTGTCTGTCTCTCTCTCTGTCTCTCTGTCTGCCTCTCTGCTGTCTCTCTGTCTCTCTGTCTCTCTGTCTGTCTGTCTATCTGTCGATCTGCCTGTCTGTCACGCACGAGCGGAGACGAAGGCTGAGACGAAGGAAGCAGCTCCTCTCGCTTTCCACTCAGGACTTAGTCACCTGCGCCTGCCCGATCGAACTTGAAGTTCCTGGACACCGCTCGACCACAGGGGCTCTCAGGAGGGGGAGAGGGCAATGGCGGTACCACAGGGACAGTCCCATTCAACCAAACGGCCCTTGCCACGTCCCCACTCCGTGCCGAACACCCGACGGTGGCAGCCCGCGATGGCAGCCGTACGTTGGAGTCCAGCCTCCAAAAGGGGCCCAGTTTGGGCCACTGTTGCCCACTCTTGTCCCAAACAGTGGCCCACCACGGCTACGCCAGGGGAACCGGTTGGGACTCCACCGAACCAGCTTGCCTTGCCCATACCACCACGGTCGGTTAGGGCCATGAACCAACATGTTCAGGCTGCCTAGAATCGGTCATGCCTGCTGGCTCAACCACCTTGCCATATGCATAGTTCGTTAGGAAGTACGAATGATTGAATTATGAATGAACCATGACCACCATGGGTCGCAACTTTGTCAAAGCGCCCCCCAATACTACGTGGCGTTCCTGGCTGAGCTAGTGGCCAGGCCCTATGAAGGTCATTCATGAGGCCAGTTTCAGGTATATTTAAGTCCTGAGGTGACTTGTTCACCCTGGGTGCGTCCTACCACAGTGGAGTCAGGACCTCTCCTCTGGTACATGTCGGGACATGGGTCCAGTGTACCCATGCATACAATTACTTGAGCATGGCCTTGTACTGGCAACCCACGTTTTGGGACTGCAGACGGGCCTGAGTTGAGGTCTGTTTTGTGGTGCACCGCTGCACACGCATTTCTGTCCTGGTTCTCAGGCGTTGGACATGGAATGAAATGTCCGTTTGGTTTGACAGGGGACTCAAGATCAAGTGTGGCGTCGAGTGGGTCCAACAGGCCTTCGGAACAACCGCCAGCGTGTACACACTGAAGGGCATTGGGTGCACTTCCTGCGCGCCGCAGGTGCCGCAGGGGAAGGGTAATTGGCCGTGGGGCAGTTAGCACCGCATGAAACTTCCTCGACCTTGGGTGAAGGAAAACGGGCACAATGGCGAGGCACAATACTCAAAACGGACAAAAATGTTGTGAGAATCACTCCCCATTCAAAAAAACAGTTCCCTGATAAGTACCCAAACTGCGCACCGCAGGATTGGCGTTCCCAGAGCCTCCGTACTGCACCTGTCCGCACTGTCTCCATGGCGGTCGCGTGCTCTGCCTGCCACCTCGGCCAGGACACCCAACCCCTGGGCCTCACCCCGCACCACCGGAGACGGCGCATACCACGTCACGGCCATCCACAGCTCCTCGACCGTCTTCTCGTTCGCAAACGGCTTCTCGTCCACCGAGACGAACAGCCCTCCGCGGATCGTCCCATCGGTGGCGAGCAGCACATCCAGCAGTAGGCCTTCACAGATGCGCAGAGCACGCCGGGACCGATGGCTGGCACCGCACCACGGGCCACACAGAGTGGCACACACGCCTGCACCGCACAGTTTGAGGGCACAGCTCAACAGCCACCGCGGCTGCCTTCACTCCATTTGGTTGTCTCTCCGTCTGACAGTCTGTCCGAATGTCAGTCGTTCGGTTCATCCGTCGAGTCGTCTACCGCTGGCGCCTGCCGGCAGCATCCCAAAGTCACTACTCTCGGTCCATCAATCATTCAGCCCTTTTTGTGGCCTTCACGTTGTGGGAGTGCAGCTGCTAGAAGGACAAAGAGGGGGCGGGGGGGCGTAAGTTGGTCGCATGATGGTACTGTGCTCAGGCCCTTGCAGTGACTCTGTAGAGTGACCGTATAGAGCGAACGTATAAAGCGACCGTGTCGAGTGACCTATAGAGCGACCGTGTAGAGCGATCGAAACGAGAGACCTATAGAGTGACCTATAGAGTGACCCCTGTCTGTGTGTGGATCGGGGCAAGCTATGCTGTGCTGCTGGGGTGGGATGTGGAGGGATGAGAGTCACGCAATGCTGCCAGGGTTAGAAGTGAAGGGGTGCCCCTTTGCGAGAGCGCCATTAGCACTTCGGTTTACTAACCATGACTTCTACATACTGCCTGGGACAAGGGTCAGGGACGGGTTGAGGTTTGGGTCAAGTGCTAGATGCCACAGGGATACGTTGGGAAAACAGCTTGTCCTGCGCCTTCTGCTCGCTGTGTTTGTTGCTTGAACGCTGCTGTGCCTCCCTAAGAATTGCGCTTGCCTATTGCTATGCTGCTGCTATGCTACGCCTTGCCCCTATATCATGCTGCTAACGCTTTGAGGTTGCCACTGTCCCCAAAGCCCAGGCGGCCGGTATCACCGGTCCTCAGGGTCCTCCGTCAAGCTGTGGGGCACCTCAGGCAGCCCTGGGACCCACGGCATCACACACAGGTGGGGACCACCTCCGTGGGCGTGGTATCCAGTAACACCAGTAGACGGCATGATAAGTGATCTATGACTGTGACGATAGAGTGACCGCATAGAGAGACCTCTCTAGTGACCGTATAGAGCGAACGTATGGAGCGACCACATGGAGTGACCGTATGGAGTGACCTCCCTCTGAGGTTTCTGGACCCACAGGGCCGGCGGGGTGGGGGTCCAGCCCTTCCCTGCGGTGGCGCAGGCTTCACGAACGGCCGTTCAGCGCGGCGGCGGCGGCCAACTGCCTCTTGGCCCTTGGATGGGGCTCCAGTGCCACTTGGGGTTCATCGGCCTCCACCCACAGTCCAAATGGGAGCCCCACGGTGCAGGACGGGTACGCAACTCGAAATCGGACGACTGCAGCTCAGCAGACAACCAGAAAGAGGGCATGCCGGGTCGGTGTCTCGATTCCCGATCGGAAGTTTTTTTACCAAAATCTCCGATTTTGGTTTTGGTAAAGACATTTTGATTTTGTAAAAAGAAAATTGGATTTTGGTAAAAAGATTTTGATTTTGATAAAAACGGCCGAGCGTTGCGGTCCCAGTACCTGAGCACCGGCTGGACGCGGAACAACGAGGACAGCGACCCACGCCGCTGCCGTGACCGTCACGACGACAGGCCTCCAATCCGGTGCCAACCGCAGTCCCAAGGCCACGGCCATGGACCAAGACCCGTGCAGGGCCACAGGGGCATACCGGCTTTTGAGAAGTCGTCCTTCTCAAAGAACGAGTGCAATGTGTAGTACTTGTCGTTGATGTGGATTTTGAAATGGACGTCAGCAACGGCCGGGCCCTTCTTTTCGCTCACTTTGAACTCCTCGATCCTGAACGGCCCCGCAGGCGCAGCAGAAACGCAGGCGTGTGCCGGACACGGGGGGTGCTCCGGGTGTCGCGAGGAGGCTATTGCTGAGTGACCCCGGGGGGGGGGGGATTGTTTGGGGCCCGGGCCAGCCCTGCCCCGCCCCCCACCCCCCCACATCAGAAAAATTTCACCCGGCAAAAAATGAAGTTTATCAAAGGGGCCGGAAATTGGAGGCCGATTTTAGGTACGCAAACTATTTTTTGGCCTCTGACCCCCCCACCCCCGGCGGGGGGTGTGGGTGTGCGCCACACGAGGCAATGACCTGGTCGCCATTCGCGGCCTACTTTCGTGCCTCCAGGTCGATCGAACACCCGGACGGGACGCCCCCCCCCCCCCCTCCCACACACACACAAACGGTTTGGGGGGCTCTGGTCACCCCCGCCCCCCCGGCAATCGAAAAGTCCGCCTTTCCCTTTCCCTCGCGCCCCCGTGCGGTGACACATTGATGCCTCCCCCCACCCCCCATCCCCTGCGGGCCATCCAACACCACCTGGTGCGGTCTTTGGGCGCCCACACCGCCGTGTTCGCTGCTGCGCGACGCGGCCTACGTGGCCGACGAGGAGGGTGGATTGGTGGGTGGAAGAGGTACCGCAGGACCCCCCGGGCGATTGCCGGCGGTGGCTGCGGTGGGGGTGCAGGGGGCGCACACTCAGTGCACATGACAAGGACAGGACCCCGTTCAGTGGCACGCGCATCCGGAGGTTCCTCTCTGTTGGAAGTGCATGGGACTGTCCCTGTGGTGCCTCCCTTGCCCTCCACTCCTACTGAGAGCCCCTGTGGTCGAGCGGTCAGCGGGTTCGTCGGGTGTCCAGGAACCTCCAGTTCGATTCCCGGGCCGGCGCCGATTGTACTGCCCGGAGTGCGTGACGAAGCCCCCCCTGTGGCTTGCTGTGGCTTGCATATGTTGAATCCCTGGCCTTGAAACCCGCCAAGGCACAAGGGCGCAAAGGAAAGTCGGAACGAAAAGCTCTTCAGTGTCATTGGCCTTTCGCTGTGACAAACAGTGACAAGCGAGCGTGTGACCCCCTTGCCCCTATTGTGAGGGTGGGGGGCTCAAAAAAACATGTTGCAGAAGCAGTTCGAATGGGCATGGGCAGGTTCTGGTCCCCAGGCAAGCACAGCAGTCTGCCGTGCCAGCACCCGGCACCAAAGCACACGGACGACACGTGAACGGGGGGTGCAGGGATGGGGGAGGTGGCAGAAACCCCTGCACACAAGTGGGGCGCCTCTAGGCCGATGGGCACCGCCGCCGAAGGAGGGAAAGGGTCCAAGGGAAGGGCAGCGGTACGTGCCGAGAGGCCAATAGGCGCCGCCGGCTGCAGACAGCAACGCAACCAAGCGTCATGCCCCCCGTGCGGTGACACGTGGGTGTGTCAAGTGGTGATTGCGATCAAGGGAACTGCGCAAGCAACAGCATTGCACAGCCAAAAAGAGATCAAGGCTGATCACGAACCGGAAAGTCCGGTCCTGGGCGCCTTTCCCCAATGTCTGCATGTACGGCACAACAGTCGGTCCCTTGGGAATGGTGAGCAGCAGTGTGGTCGGTAGTCTGAGTGTACCTGAGCAGCCGAGCAGCGTGTGGTGCCGGGGGCTGAGGTTGGCCCTCAATGGCGTGGCGTCGTTCCTTGGGACTGCGGCCCCCGGGGCTTTGGGGGGGGGGGGGCTGACGGCACGGGCAACGCCCGGAGTAGGCCCCGGAGCCGACCATTGCAAACTTCGGCGTCTCTTAGACAGACATCCGTATCACATCAGGAGCAGGCGACCCTAAGGACCCCCTCCCCCCGCCCCCGTCCAGGGGGCGTCACAAGCAACGCAGGAAGTGGCCACATGCCCCCCCCACCCCCTTCCCCAAGGAGCGGGTTGCCAGGGGGTGGGGCCTGGCGTCTCGGTGCGTGAGGCAACATGTGTCGGCCCAAGCGCGGGGGCATACTTCCTGAGGAACGCTGCATCCATGAGGGTCTTGTGGTCCACCTCGCGTTTCTTCGTTGGGGCTGTGGCCGGCTTCTGAGCGTTGCGCTGCTGCAACCAAGGAACGCAGCGCACACGCGCGATGAGGGTCGCGGCACCACGGCGGGGCGGCGCGCAGAAGACATGCCACACACTCCGACCTCCTTTTAGAGGTCGGGGATCGTGTTTGGGTACGTGACTTGCCCAAACAGGAAAACAAAATTTTTGATAAATTGGCACGGATTTGGAATGGCCCTTATGAGGTGTTGGAAGTTATGGGTGGGGATAGGTACAAGGTGGCCACATCCCCCCGCAACCTCCCCCCGCAACCTCCGCCGACCCTCCACCGCAGGCAGCCCCACGGGAGCGTGCCCATCCCACGGCATGGGAACGCCAACATACCACGTGCACCTTGCCGTCGGGGTCTGGTTGGGCCCGCCGGGCCTTCTGGGAGGGCGGTGCGTGTGCTTTGCTGGTGCCTTTGCGCACTTCGGTGAAGCCGACGAAGGATTCAATCTCCCTTGATAGACAGGGGCTGGTACAGGGGCACGCACCGGCGGATGCACAGGCGGATGCATGAGGAGGTTACATAGGGCGATGCACAGGCGGGTGCACAGGGGGATGCACGAGGAGGTTACATAGGGCGATGCACAGGCGGATGCAGAGGGGGATGCATGAGGAGGGTACATAGGGCGATGCACAGGCGGGTGCACAGGGGGATGCATGAGGAGGTTACATAGGGCGATGCACAGGCGGGTGCAGAGGGGGATGCATGAGGAGGTTACATAGGGCGATGCACAGGCGGATGCAGAGGGGGATGCACGAGGAGGTTACATAGGGCGATGCACAGGGGGATGCACAGGGGGATGCATGAGGAGGTTAGATAGGGCGATGCACAGGCGGATGCACAGGCGGATGCATGAGGAGGTTAGATAGGGCGATGCACAGGCGGATGCACAGGGGGATGCATGAGGAGGTTACATAGGGCGATGCACAGGCGGATGGACAGGGGGATGCATGAGGAGGTTACATAGGGCGATGCACAGGCGGGTGCAGAGGGGGATGCACGAGGAGGTTACATAGGGCGATGCACAGGGGGATGCACAGGGGGATGCATGAGGAGGTTAGATAGGGCGATGCACAGGCGGATGCACAGGCGGATGCATGAGGAGGTTAGATAGGGCGATGCACAGGCGGATGCACAGGGGGATGCATGAGGAGGTTACATAGGGCGATGCACAGGCGGATGGACAGGGGGATGCATGAGGAGGTTACATAGGGCGATGCACAGGCGGGTGCAGAGGGGGATGCACGAGGAGGTTACATAGGGCGATGCACAGGCGGATGCACAGGGGGATGCATGAGGAGGTTACATAGGGCGATGCACAGGCGGGTGCAGAGGGGGATGCATGAGGAGGTTGGATAGGGCGATGCACAGGCGGGTGCACAGGGGGATGCATGAGGAGGTTACATAGGGCGATGCACAGGCGGATGCAGAGGGGGATGCACGAGGAGGTTACATAGGGCGATGCACAAGCGGATGCAGAGGGGGATGCACGAGGAGGTTACATAGGGCGATGCACAAGCGGACGCAGAGGGGGATGCATGAGGAGGGTACATAGGGCGATGCACAGGCGGATGCAGAGGGGGATGCACGAGGAGGTTACATAGGGCGATGCACAGGCGGATGCAGAGGGGGATGCACGAGGAGGTTACATAGGGCGATGCACAAGCGGATGCAGAGGGGGATGCACGAGGAGGTTACATAGGGCGATGCACAGGCGGGTGCACAGGGGGATGCATGAGGAGGTTACATAGGGCGATGCACAGGCGGATGCACAGGCGGATGCATGAGGAGGTTAGATAGGGCGATGCACAGGCGGATGCACAGGGGGATGCATGAGGAGGTTACATAGGGCGATGCACAGGCGGATGCACAGGGGGATGCATGAGGAGGTTACATAGGGCGATGCACAGGCGGGTGCAGAGGGGGATGCACGAGGAGGTTACATAGGGCGATGCACAGGCGGATGCAGAGGGGGATGCATGAGGAGGTTACATAGGGCGATGCACAGGCGGGTGCAGAGGGGGATGCATGAGGAGGTTACATAGGGCGATGCACAGGCGGATGCAGAGGGGGATGCATGAGGAGGTTACATAGGGCGATGCACAGGCGGATGCAGAGGGGGATGCACGAGGAGGTTACATAGGGCGATGCACAGGCGGATGCACAGGGGGATGCACGAGGAGGTTACATAAGGCGATGCACAGGCGGGTGCAGAGGGGGATGCACGAGGAGGTTACATAGGGCGATGCACAGGCGGATGCAGAGGGGGATGCACGAGGAGGTTACATAGGGCGATGCACAGGCGGGTGCACAGGGGGATGCACGAGGAGGTTACATAGGGCGATGCACAGGCGGATGCAGAGGGGGATGCATGAGGAGGGTACATAGGGCGATGCACAGGCGGGTGCACAGGGGGATGCACGAGGAGGTTACATAGGGCGATGCACAGGCGGGTGCAGAGGGGGATGCATGAGGAGGTTACATAGGGCGATGCACAGGCGGATGCAGAGGGGGATGCACGAGGAGGTTACATAGGGCGATGCACAGGCGGATGCAGAGGGGGATGCACGAGGAGGTTACATAGGGCGATGCACAAGCGGATGCAGAGGGGGATGCACGAGGAGGTTACATAGGGCGATGCACAAGCGGGTGCAGAGGGGGATGCACGAGGAGGTTACATAGGGCGATGCACAAGCGGATGCAGAGGGGGATGCATGAGGAGGTTGCATAGGGCGATGCACAAGCGGGTGCAGAGGGGGATGCACGAGGAGGTTACATAGGGCGATGCACAAGCGGATGCAGAGGGGGATGCAGAGGCAGGGCAATGCACAGCGGGATGCACAGGGGGATGCACAGGGGGATGCACAGGGGAATGCACAGGGGAATGCACAGGGGAATGCACAGGGGGATACTCAGGGGGATACAGAGGCGTGCATGGGTGTGCCTGGGTGTGCCCATCTGTGTTCGGGTCTTGAGAGCAAGTATTGTGTCCGCTGTGTCCGTGACGTCCGTGTTCGGGAGTCGCTCATGGACGAACAGCCATTGGCGGCGGAGGATAAAACGGCGAGGGAAGGAAAGTTCGCAAAGGAGCGTGTGTGTTTGCGCTATGTGTGTCTAAAGGGCGCAGGGCGCAGGGCTGAGGACTTGGCAACAGCCCTCAGCTTTTCCCCACGTGGCCATAATGGGAGGCTTGACCTTGGCACCGCTGTGTCCGTTGGTGGCGTTGTGTGAGTGCGTGCATGTCTCAGTGCTGTATTCCTAGGCCATGGGAAGCACCAGACGAAAGCGGGGTTGCAGTACATAGGCGAACTGAAGTGACGTCCATAGGCTGAGACTAAGATCATGCGTGCGTACATGTGACGAGTCTTGGTGTTTGCGCCCGCGCCCTTGGCTCGTTGACACGCCAACACTCGAGAGGAGGTGTGCATGGGTGGATCCGGGTTTCGTTGACCCAAACCGCAGCTCATTCTGCTGCCGTGTTTCAAATCCCCAGAAAGGGTCAGAGTCTTGCTCGACACCCCAAATTATTGAAATATTATTGAAATATTTCAATAATTGGAAGGTACCCCCCTGAAGCGGAAAGGATGTAATGCACGTTGTTTTACAGCATGCGCACCTCACTTACAATTGCAAAAGGTAAAACAGCGGCCCGGAGACATGGACCTCGCCATCTGGTGGAAGTGTTAAACAAGGTCAAAGCCCACCCGAGGTTCCATTCACATTGTTCGTCTGCCCGCTTGACGTGCGCTGGCACCGGGTGTCAAACCGCGTTCCCCTAAGGGGGTTGCCCCCCTGTGAGGTCGGGTATTTTCGTCCTCTTCTCCTCCTCCTCTTCTATCTTGCTTGTCGTCCGTCGGTGTGGCTGGTTTCTGCAACCCCTTTGTCACCCTCGTTGACCGATGCCCGTTTTCAAAGGAGTTGACCACCCGGGCCCACGAACAACGGCACGTTGGCATTCTTGCTTTCGACACCTCAAAGCACTAGTTGCTGTGACTTCTGGGAAACGGTAAACAGCTAGTTCCTCATTTCCTATCCCCAAAGTTCTCCATATTTGGCCCTAACCCAATGCTAACCCGTTCCTCCCTCCCTCCCCGACGACGATGCATGTTGGGCCCCTAGGGCATACTCATTGGCGTCCGATTCTATTTTCTTGCGACGCCGCGGCTTTGCCTCAGGTTCGGAGATCTCCTCCACAACATTCGCCTTGACGGAATCTTTGTCTACTGCCTACAAGAAGACAGGAGACACCAAGCGCAATCCCATGAATGACGGGGGATTTCGGTTCGTTATGGCGTTAACCGACCCAACGTGAAAGCGCCATCCATCGTTTGTTCCGCCATAACTCTTCGTTGAGCCGGTCATCGCAAGCGCCACAGAGTCTTCGATCGTCCATTGCGGGCCTTCATTTGGGCTTTGTGGTCGTGGGCTGGCCAATCCCGCAAGGACTTATCGCAAACTCCAACAGGACTCTGGTCATGCCCTATCTCTTTTAGTTTCATCACGCCTTTCAAACTGCTTCCTCTCCTGTTGGTAGCCCAGCAATATTTGATTGCCATTTGTCACTCTCCCTAGGCTATTGGTGCCTCACTTGGCAGTGCTTTGCACCCAGGGAAATTTACAGTGGCATGATCTTTTTGTACGGGTTCCTTTCCCGCGGCTGTCCTTCGAGGAACCTCGCATTGTGAGCAGTTTGTGATGATGTTTTGGGCGGGAAACCGCCATGTCTCAAAAAAGGACTTATCGCAAAGCGGTCATGGCTAAACGAAAACGCTCCGCGGGGCTTGACGTACTTGCGGGATTGCATCTTGTTTCTTCTTCTTTTTGTTCTTTTCTTTTTTGGGACGTGGGCTCGGCCTCGATCCGAGGTCGGGTTCAAGACCCTCAGCGAGATCTGTAGGCGGCCGCAAGGCTTGATAGATCAGAAACACGACCCCCACGACGAGGGCAATGGTGAGGAGAAAAGTCACGATGGGCAACATTGTCGAAGACTCCTAACATGACACAAAGTCCAAGGCATTCCATTCCATCCCAACCTAACCCCGGGCGACACCACACCAACCCAAACGGACATTGATACTCACACGAACCCATCGCGGAAAACTCGGCGCCCTACACGGGGTATGCAGGGTGTGCTATGCACGGTACGTTCGGAACATATTACAACTACAATGCATGAATGGTCGGTTCAAAACACACCAACATACAACAACGAGCACAAGTTAAAGAGCAATCTCAAACGGCCATAACCCTCAAAGATCGTGATACGTAGTGTACATGAGCGCGACCAATGGTTGTGAGAAGGTGCGCTTTGGGCGTTGTGAGTTGACATTTGTACACACACTCCCTCCCAAACCATACAAAAGGAATCGTGCCTTCAATTCTCTTACCTAAATCAGATCGGCCACGACGACGACCAACGAGAGCAATTGACGGGACAAGACAACACGTTCTCAAACGGCCATAACTTGTGGTACATGAACGTAAACGAGCATAGTGGGTCCTTTGTATTAGTTGATGTGTAACACAATATGCCTACTGTATTACATTTACACTTCAGTGATGGTTTGTGTTGTTTGCCCCATCTCTACTTACATAACATGACGCGAGCCGTTGCGTCTGAACGGGACATGGGCCCAACATCTGTCGCCTACACGTGCCAAAGACTATAGGCGCCATGTGCCAAACGCAATGCCACAGCCAAGTGTACACAAGGCAACGAGCGCGTGCTCGTGTGTGTGTCGGCTGTATGCGCGCAATATCACGGAAAACCAATCATGCATCTCTACAGTTGTGCGAAGTCCCTACGCAGGGACGCACGTGTAGGATCTCCAGGGATCTCCAGGGTGAGAATGCCCGCACGGTGTTGAGGGCCCTCACCCATGGTGACTATTGCCGTGAATACACAAAACTGCTGGTTGCATCTATTCAGGTTGCACATGTTTTTTTCTTGACGTGCTCAGTTGCTTTGGGTATTCTCGCCATCCACAAGTCTCTCAATGGCCGAGTTTCCGAAGAGGCGAAGCACGTCAACACGCGGAAAACATTAGCAAGCTAAACAACGACAACGAGTGCAAAATTTTATTCTTGTACTCTTGTTGCCCTCACACGAAATGCTTTCTGTGTTCCGTCTTTGACTGGGACCCGTGGGCCCCAAAGGCAAGAGGCATCATATGTGGATGTCACGTGGGGCATGCACACCACTCGGCAGGCGCCAAGTAATAGCACAGTAGGGTGCACCCAGTGGCAGGTTCGGGCCGTTAGCGCGTGGCTGCGTGGGTTGGGTTGTGGCTGTCCGTGTCACTTACATGTTGGTGTGTGTGGGCACGCTAGTACGTGCATATGTATGTTGTAGCACTTGCTGGATCATTGCATTTGCCCCCCCTTGTGGATATAGCACGGTCTCTAGATAACCCGTCCGCCAACCGTGGTCACCACCAGGACGTAGGGCGACCCTTACGGAGCAGTTCATGGGCACCGCGCTTCGCATTTTCGGCTACGTCGCGCACCGACGCCGCATACCACGCTACTTTTGGCAAACCCCTTGGAAGGGCCACTAAAAGGGCTTCACCGATCTGCATAGGTCATGGCTGTTTGACAACGCTTTCTCCTTTGCCTGCACTTCTTGTTCCAGAGTGCACAAAAAGCATGGAAGTCAACGGAAGTCACTCAATTTGGGCTCCGGAGGCCGCGATGATTGTGCTCCATACAACCTCACCCCTCTTAGACATCAAGGCATTTGGTCCGCGCAAAATGCCCTTCAACCCAACGGAGGGTTGTGTGCCCTGTTTTGGGCATTTTGCGAAGAAAATGCCTTGCGTTCGTCCATACGAACGAGAACTTGTAAATCACTTGCAGTGTGTAAAATCCCAGGCTCAACATATGAGCATTGCTCATTGCTGTCATACTGAATCCTGATAAGTGATGAGCCCTGATAGTAATTGGATTGCTCTGATAGTCTAGTAGTGTCTAGTAAGCACAATATTGGGAGCGTGTGACCCAACGCCTCGCGCGACTCACGGCACAAGTAACACTCTGAGTTGAGGAGTGACCTTCCCAAAACAAACCCGAAGGTGGGCTTTTCCCAGTTGAAGATGATGGAGCCTTACCGTGTCTGACACCGGATTCTTGTTGCAATCAAGCGTGCCATTTTTCTACGTGGAAATCAGCAATTGAAAAGCTTTAGGGATCTATCCGTCATAGTTCCACTGTGGTTCCATCATGCCGAAGGCATTTTTTTGGTGCAGCTGCACTTTGCGTTCAGCTCTTCCCGGCTCACATGGGCAACACCATGTGTGTGGTGTTGCACTCCTTGAGAGCCAAGCTGTCCCAAAACCTCTTTTTTGCGATGCGCTTATCTTTAAGTGTGCTGCACGTGACGGGTTGTTGCTTACCGGGGTTTCTGATGCATCGAAAATCACGCAACGTGATGTCTAGGACCAGTCATGCTAGTCAATTACCTTTCGGGGCTGACGGGTATCAGCGCAGATGCCCTCGTATTACTTCTGGGCATGCTTGCCGGATACCCACTTGGATTTGTGTGGCGATACCTCCCCAACAACCCAACGACGAAGCACATTTTTTCCACCGTGACTGGCTTGGGCCTTATGTGGTTCGCCTACGACTGGCCTGGAGTTACTCACACCATGGTATGTGCCTCCAAGAGTGAATCTGTTTGCAACGCTACATTGCTGTGGGTTGGCGTCTCTTCTCGGAATCGTGGTCGCGTTGTCATCATCTGTTGGTATGTCTCGCTAATGGCAAGCAACGGACGTTTCTCCAATACAGATCACAACCCTCATTACTTTGGCGATGCTGAAGTTCCTTCCTCGAAAGTATTCATTGCCCGTCGGTTGGGTTTTCAACGTTGGATATTTGTTGGTGGGCTATTACTTTAACTCTCGTCCCGACGGTTATCACGTGACTTGGACGACACCTCAGTGCGTCTTGACCTTGAGGTGCATCTTGTTTGCCACGCGGAGAACAGAGCATGAAGGGGGTGTAGGAGGTGTTTCATGTTGCCATGCTTGCACTCGCATGTCTTTCTCAGCGAAGACATCTCAAGCCTCACGATTGCTTGCTATGTGTGGGGGCGTTTATTGCCCGTCTCAACCTCTGTACTCCCAGAACAACTGCTTAGCATGTCACAAAGCTTGTGCCTTGTCCACATTTACCGCTACGGTTTACTCTTAGCTTCTCATGAGCAATATTGTGTATTGACTGAGGAGTTGTGTTGGTGTTGAGCGTGCTCTAACCTGGAGTTGGTGAATGACACATAATCCGACCAACGTGCGTGCGTGTGTGTGTGTGTGTGTGTGTTTGTGTTTGATGACCAGTTGACGAGGAATTGACATCCGGACTTGGCGTTGTGCTCGTTTGTTTGTTGACAATCGTGTGTGTGTGTGTGTGTGTGTGTGTGTGTGTGTGTGTGTGTGTGCCGAAGGCGTTATTGCCAAAAGACTAGCCCGGATGTCGTGCCCACATACCATGTCATGACGTTTTGGGGCATTTCCACGGTCACTTCATGAACGGGCTCGCCAACTCTCGTTCTTTCTCCTCATATGCGCTCCCCCGGCGTATGGATTCACGTCACTCCTTTGCATGGTCTTTCTGTGTGTGGGTATGTGCGTGTGCGTGCGTGCGTGTGCGTGCGTGTGTTCAACGTAATGCATCGTTTGTGCGTACGTTCAACGCGGCATTCCTAGAGTCCAAGGTGAATGGTACTCATCGTGGGGTGGTGCCGTGATCGCGATTTGTTCAACGTTGATCGCCGACTTTCGATTGTGTGGTGCTGATTAGCATGGCGGGTGAAACACAACTTGTTGGCATTGCACCCACTCTCTTGGCATGGTAGCCACATGACATTTGAGGGTGCACATGGGGGTTCCCGCATGACAAGAAGCAACGCTTTGCGACGTGGAATGGAGCATGGTTGGGCTTGTCAAGAAAACCTTCGATAACAACGCACAACCCAAGTTTGTGGCGACGCGAAGGACCATCTCTTGTTCCTTGTTGTGTGTCAATGGTGGCGTTTAACATGGTGCTTCTTTAACCGTTGATGTCGTGGCTTTTTAGCAGTTGGTTTGTGGCGGACTCTTAGGAGGTGAGGGTGCTCCATCCGGCGACGGCGGTCGGTTTGTGTACCATGTGTCGTATCACCATGATTAGTGTGACGCTCCATGGGGTATTGCATTGAAACACTAAATTGCTCTTCGAAGACTAGCAAGACAAATGAGGAACAATTTCTCAAATGGCTAGCACATGGCAAGCACAGAAGTGCCTAGCTGCCTATCCATGCTTCACCCATCGATGCTCTACTTCCGTACGTTACACAAAAATAGTACATGGCAATCGCATGCATGCAGGTCCCCACTAGCCCGCCTCATGGTGGGTTGCAAGACCCAAGAAAGTGTCAGCCCAATCCAACATGCGCACAAACCAACGTGCGCACAAACAAATGTGGGTATTACAAGGGACGTGTCCCCATGTGCTCCTGTGCCCTTCCCTTGGCAGATTGATTGGAATGTGCTTCGATGTATCGGACGGAGGACTGGCGGAGGATAAGATGGACAAGGATGCGAAAATCCGGCATCTTAAGGAAGTCCCAAGCGTGCTTGAGGTTGGTGATGTTTTGGTGCCCCCTTGGTGCTTCGGCAGTGGGGGGGGAAAGGGGGTTGCCCTTGGTGATCCGCATCGGATTGATGCAAAGCGTACTGCAATAGTGGGGAGGGGGGAGGGTTTCGGTGGCGGTGATCCGAGGACCACTTTGTATCACGTACGGATCACTTCAGGCACCAATTTTTTCAATGTGCTTGAACGATTTTAAGATGAAGAAGAATTTTGGAATTTTGGGTTGCATCATTTTTTTTGCCACCGTAGTTTGTTGATCATTTATTGCGTTGGTTTCTTATCATACAATGTCACCAGGTCGCTATTTTTGCCACGACACGTGTTTCCTTTTGCTAACTTTGCCAAGAATTGTTTGTTGATCATTTGTTTCATGTTGCTTCCATCACACCACATCAAAGTGTGCGGTTTCACATCATTTTCTTCAAGAATAACTTGTCGCTCACTTGTTGCATCCTGGACACCTTTTTCTCCAAAACACTTTATATTTCACTTGTTACCTCCTCCACATACCAGCCACTGTGAACACTTTTTTGTCCGGCTTGGTTTGGTAACAATTGCTTTTGCAAAGGGTGCTAATCAGAGACGAAATTGGTCGTGAGATTGCTCGGATTGGTGGTGGACCAATCCAAGGATCCGGGGCGAGGGTACGGGGGGGGGGGGGGCAAATGTTTGATGATGAGTGTGTGAGCCGATTGTAGTACGAAAGACGGGGTGGGCCATGGCTGTGGGGAGTTGTTTGATGTGGGGACACTGCAGCGTGGAATGTGCCCGTGGGACGAGGCAAGTGCTTGAGCCGATGTCACATCACATGACAAGACAAGGTACAGTACATCAGCCGACTGGAGTTGCAGGAACAGCGGGGCAGATGGCCATCACGTGACCCGAATGCCTTGGAGGATCCGAGCGGAGTTCAACTGCTGCACCACAAAACGTAAGAGCCCATGCATTACCTTCCCACGACCAAATGGTGTCCCAGTTCCACTCTTTTTTTTTTTTTGCACTGTGCATCCCCTCAATCCCCGGGGTGCCGGGGGTTCCCGGGCTCCTGCAACGCTTGACGCTGGGTCTCCCTCGTTCCTACCCAGTCTCACCTGGTGCACTGAATTTCTGTCCATTGTCTTGCACAACGTGCGCGCTGTTCCTACGGAGTTCCTGAAAACCTTTGCGCTCTTCCGACGTCGTTTGGAACGACACCACTAAGACAGCTGGCCCAGATCTCTTCCCTCTGGTCTTGGATGTCATGCATCACACGCGTGTCCCAACCCTCCCGGCCCGGGGGGTTCCGGGGCTACCCCCGGGGTGTCCGGGGTTAGCCCCGGGGTGTCCGGGGCTACCCCCGCGGAGTCCGGGGCTACCCCCGCCAAGTCCGGGGCTACCCCCGCGGAGTCCGGGGCTACCCCCGCGGAGTCCAGGGCTACCCCCGCGGAGTCCAGGGCTAGCCCCGCGGAGTCCGGGGCTACCCCCGCGGAGTCCGGGGCTACCCCCGCGGAGTCCAGGGCTACCCCCGCGGAGTCCGGGGCTACCCCCGCGGAGTCCAGGGCTACCCCCGCGGAGTCCAGGGCTACCCCCGCGGAGTCCGGGGCTACCCCCGCGGAGTCCGGGGCTACCCCCGCGAAGTCCGGGGCTACCCCCGCAGAGTCCGGGGCTACCCCCGCGAAGTCCGGGGCTACCCCCGCGGAGTCCGGGGCTACCCCCGCGGAGTCCGGGGCTATCCCGGGGTGTCCGGGGCTATCCCCGCGGAGTCCAGGGCTACCCCCGCGGAGTCCGGGGCTACCCCCGCGGAGTCCGGGGCTACCCCCGCGGAGTCCGGGGCTACCCCCGCGGAGTCCGGGGCTACCCCCGCGGAGTCCGGGGCTACCCCCGCGGAGTCCGGGGCTACCCCCGCGGAGTCCGGGGCTACCCCCGCGGAGTCCGGGGCTACCCCCGCGGAGTCCGGGGCTACCCCCGCGGAGTCCGGGGCCAGCCCCGCGGAGTCCGGGGCTACCCCCGCGGAGTCCGGGGCTACCCCCGCGGAGTCCAGGGCTAGCCCCGCGGAGTCCGGGGCTAGCCCCGCGGAGTCCAGGGCTACCCCCGCGGAGTCCGGGGCTACCCCCGCGGAGTCCGGGGCTACCCCCGCGGAGTCCGGGGCTACCCCCGCGGAGTCCGGGGCTACCCCCGCGGAGTCCGGGGCTACCCCTGCGGAGTCCGGGGCTACCCCCGCGGAGTCCGGGGCTACCCCCGCGGAGTCCGGGGCTACCCCCGCGGAGTCCGGGGCTAGCCCCGCGGAGTCCAGGGCTACCCCCGCGGAGTCCAGGGCTACCCCCGCGGAGTCCAGGGCTACCCCCGCGGAGTCCAGGGCTAGCCCCGCGGAGTCCGGGGCTACCCCCGCGGAGTCCAGGGCTACCCCCGCGGAGTCCGGGGCTACCCCCGTGGAGTCCGGGGTTAGCCCTGGTGAGTCCGGGGCTAGCCCCGGGGTGTCCGGGGCTACCCCCGCAGAGTCCGGGGCTACCCCCGCGGAGTCCAGGGCTACCCCCGCGGAGTCCGGGGCTACCCCCGCGGAGTCCAGGGCTACCCCCGCGGAGTCCAGGGCTAGCCCCGCGGAGTCCGGGGCTACCCCCGCGGAGTCCAGGGCTACCCCCGCGGAGTCCAGGGCTACCCCCGCGGAGTCCGGGGCTACCCCCGCGGAGTCCGGGGCTACCCCCGCGGAGTCCGGGGCTACCCCCGCGGAGTCCGGGGCTACCCCCGCGGAGTCCGGGGCTACCCCCGCGGAGTCCGGGGCTACCCCCGCGGAGTCCGGGGCTACCCCCGCGGAGTCCGGGGCTACCCCCGCGGAGTCCGGGGCTACCCCCGCGGAGTCCGGGGCTACCCCCGCGGAGTCCGGGGCTACCCCCGCGGAGTCCGGGGCTACCCCCGCGGAGTCCGGGGCCAGCCCCGGTGTGTCCGGGGCTACCCCCGCGGAGTCCGGGGCTACCCCCGCGGAGTCCGGGGCTACCCCCGCGGAGTCCGGGGCTACCCCCGCGGAGTCCGGGGCTACCCCCGCGGAGTCCGGGGCTACCCCCGCGGAGTCCGGGGCTACCCCCGCGGAGTCCGGGGCTACCCCCGCGGAGTCCGGGGCTACCCCCGCGGAGTCCGGGGCTACCCCCGCGAAGTCCGGGGCTACCCCCGCGGAGTCCAGGGCTACCCCCGCGGAGTCCGGGGCTACCCCCGCGGAGTCCGGGGCTACCCCCGCGGAGTCCGGGGCTACCCCTGCGGAGTCCGGGGCTACCCCCGCGGAGTCCGGGGCTACCCCCGGTGTGTCCGGGGCCAGCCTCGGTGTGTCCGGGGCTAGCCCCAGGGTTCCAGGGCTTGCCCCGAGGTGCCTCCCCAGGGTGTATCGTGTGGGAAACCCCCCTCCACAAAGGGTGCGTCCCGTGCCGGCGGTCATCCGCGTCTGGTCTGCACGTCCGGTGCCGGGGAGGGTGCCCAGGGACGGACTGGAGGACCTGCCACGCACCCTCCACTCAGATGTTGTCGTTTGCCTATCACTTCGGAGGCGTTCTGGTGGGTCCGCAGTACCCGTTCGCAATCTACGACAGGTTCGTCAAGGGAACGCTCATGCCGTCGCCCAGGTACTGCCCGCGCGCCATTGCGCGCCCGCAAGTGCAGGGCGTCGAGGGGGCGAGCAGCAGAGAGCCGCGCGCGCGCGCATTGGGAGACAGCTGCGGTGCCAACGAAACAAGGTGACAGACGCCGGAACGCCGGGGCCTCAATGGTGCACCAGCTGGTCTAGAGAGGACGCCGTTTGACCATCGACCGCCGTCGGTTAACCACAATCCTGCCACTCAAGACCTCAGGCTGTCCCAGGCCTGCGCTTGAAGGGGGTGTTGTAACCCCCGGCCGCCCTTTCGGGGATGACCCAACCGCTTCTCCCCCCCCATCCTCCAACCGTTTTGCAGCCGCCAACGCGGCCACTGCACCCGCTCCCCAACCGCCAGTAACCGCTGCTGCAGCCGGTCTCAGAACCTCCCTTCAGACTCCCTCCCGCTCAAGCGCAGCCCTGGGCTGTCCTGAGTGCTGAGGACGAGGGGGCTCTCGGTAGTCCCCGCGTCCCTCCCCGTCCTAACCGAGGGGTCGCCCCCCCCCCCCCCCCACCGTGGCACCCACTGGACAAGCTGCTGCTGGCGGTGCGGGTTCACGCTCCGCGAGACCCACCCCCGTGCCTGACCATTCTCTGCCGATCAACGTGCCGCACATGCTCTGCCTTAGGCCATCCTCCGGGCTTGCGACCCTGAAGTGCTTTGTCTTTGGCGTCATGTATTTGGGAGTATCTCAGGTCTGTTGTGATTTCTGGCCCTGCGTGTTGCTCATGGCCTGGCGGTCGGTGGTGGGCCTGTGTTTTTTTTCCCCCGCCTGAAAATTTTTGAATCACTGCTCAAGCTGCGAGGTTCCTCGAGCAACAGCCACATTTTCTATTCACATTTTCGTATATGAGACCTAAGGTGCAGGGTTGCACTAACCGAAAGAAACCAGTGGCTTACGCATGAAAATTGGCCAACAAGGTTAACAGGCCTCCTAATAGGCCCCCTAACAGGCCCCCTAATGGACCCCCTAATAGGCCGCCTAATGGACCGCCTAGGCCAGAAAAGAAGAAGGAAAAGCAGTTGCGTGCAGTTGTCCTTGCAGAGTGTGTGGATGATTGAGTGGACAATGTTTGATGAGGTGCTCAGTTGTGTGAAGTGTCTGCTGCAAACGTGGAAAGATCGGTGGTGATGTTCAACACCGAAGAGAAAGGTTGCTACGTGTGATGGGCCTGTGTTGGTGGATTGGGGCGGGTGGTGCCGAGGACGCCCTCTCCGGCCCTCAGCAATTATCAATGGCGCTCCACACTCCCTCCCCTCGCCCTCAACACCCCCCCCCCCGGCAGCCCGTCACGAGCCTCGCTTAGCCCCGACAGCCCTCAACGGCCCTCGACGCACCCAACCGCGGCCTATATAGGTCCCCATAGGTGCCTGTAGGTCCCTGTAGCTCCCCATAGTTCCCTCTAGGTCCCCGTAGGTCCCTCCAAATTTGGCCGTGCTGAGAGCTGTTGGCATTGCTGGGGTTGCTGGGTGCTGTCGTTGGGGGTTGTTGGAGGTGACAAAGCGTGCGAATCGTCGTTTGGGGTTGTTGATGGCTTCCAACAACACTCCACAACCACCAAGTTCCTTGAGAGCGCTCGTCAATGGCTTCAACAGCCTGAGCGACCCCAACTGTGCTTAGCAGCCATCTTCCCATTCTCTCCGATCCTCAACAACCCTCTCCGCCACAAAGCAGGTCACACAATAGATATGGCACCGGACACCACTGTGCAACGGTCAGCAGCCTTTATGAACCCTCTCCCCCGAGAAGCATGATGGAGAACATTTGGCTGATCGGAGCCACTCGAGTAGTATGAGGCTGTAATCTGTTGTTTATGTCCACACATTGCTCACGTGCGACCCAACTCCACAAAATCTAGATTCTGCCCGCCAAAGCGGACCCTGGAAATGCCAAAATTGTTCCACGGTTACCAGGACATCAGCCCCGGCCCGTCAAAGCGATGATTCCTTGCAAACCCATTCACACCAAGTTCACACAGAAGGGGGACACTGCCAGAATGGCAGCAGTCCTAAAACGATCGCAGGACATTGTGACACATGTGCACATTCCAACACCCCACGCAACCTTATGCCAACACATCCGTATAGATGCCAATACACGAGACACAACACACAAACACACACACGCACGCACACACACACACACACACACACACACACACACACACACACACACACAACACACACACACACACACACACACACACACACACACACACACACACACACACACACACACACACACACACACACACACACACAACACACAACACACAACACACAACACACAACACACAACACACAACACACAACACACACACACACACACACACACACACGCACGCGCACGCACGCACGCACGCACGCACGCACGCACGCACGCACACACACACACACACATAAACGACGCACGCGACAACGGACAAAACGCAGCCTGAGTGGACAGAAATCTCGTCAGGTGCAACATCGACTCAACGATGTCTCTAATGCCACACGAGGCATCTTTCTGTCGTGTCAAGGAGGGAAATCAGCCAGGCAAGCACCCGGCCAGGCAGTCTCGCCCTGGTTGACCACACACTCGCGCGCGCACACACACACACGCACACATACACACACACGCACACACACACACACAGACGCACACACACACACACACACACACACGCACGCACGCACGCACGCACGCACGCGCACACGCGCACGCGCACGCGCACACACACACACACACACACACACACGCACACACACACACACACACTCACTCACTCACTCACTCGCACACACCCATGTCCACACATCGTGTGCAAAATACTGCAGCTTCCTTGCGACCTTTTGCTCTGCCAGGCCTTCAACGTCTTCTACCCGATGGATCTCATCTATTCCGTGGAATATATGAACAGCCGGCCATACCTCCTCAGGTACAAGGCAAGCAGGGTTCATGCGGGGAGCGCTGAGCGTCCAGGCAAACGAGAAGGAACGACCGGGAAGCCGCAAGAAGCCAGCGGCACGACAAGCCGCCTGACCCATGAACTGAATATTCACATCTGATGGACTGCTGATGCAGTGCTTTCTTCATCATTTGCGCGCCCCAGGCACGAGCTTTTGAAACAAGTGTGACATACCCCCCACCCCCCACCCCTGGGAACAACCGGGAGCCAGTAAATGCCCGACAGTGCAACAAGCAGCAGTGACGCGGGATTTCAGCAGCAGGAGTCAACCATGTGGCAAAGATGTAGGTGCCGATCAGGCCCTTGCTTGGTGGCCGGCTGGACGGAATGAACCGGCGGTACCCTCGGCGGCGGTTCGGCTCGGCCGGTTAGGTTCCGGCGGTTCGGCTCGGTGGGGGTGTCGGCTGGCCGAACCGCCGCCCGGCACTTCGGCCGGACCGCCGCCCGGCACTCCGGCCGGCCGAACCACCGTTTGGTGGCCTGCCTACCCTAGGGGGGGGGACACCAGCAAGAGCACTGGCCGCAGCGGCCGACAGAAAGTAGCGACCCGACGCAACATGCGAAGGGAAGAACGGGTGACCGTCCAGGGCCCCGTAAAGGAGCAACAACCCGACGGAATGTCACACAGGGGGTGCCCTTTTGCCATTTTTGGGTGGGTTTGGTTGGCCCTCTATTCAAATTTTATTTTTTCCCACCGGAAAAGTTTTCCAAATTCTGTGGTGGGTGAGTCTCCGAAATCGCCCCCCCCCCCGCCGCCTCCCGTTGGTAAGCAAAGGCCTGGTGCCGATTTCAAAAAAGTCTACATATACCCCCCCTTTCCGGGTCAGTGCGTTGGCGCAAACGGCCCGACTGGCGCTAGTTCAGGGTTTCTGGGCTTTTTAGACAACCCTCCCCCGCCCCCCTCCAGCCCAACACCCACACACCTTCCCCCTGTTTGTTGACTGACCATGCTCTGCACCCCCGCGGTGTTGACGGGGTTGGCATCCATCGAACGCCGGCCGGCTCATTTTGGGCACAGCCTTGCGGAGCCCCCGTTCCTTTCGCGCCACCGAACGAGGCGGTGCCCGGCGCCGTTGCCTCGCGCCGCAGGTTGCTGGACGTCTTGATCTGCGCCCGCGGATTCATGTACAAGTATCTGGGGGTGTGGAAGCTGGGCGAGGCCCCCAACATCCTGACGGGGCTGAGCTACAACGGCATGGACAAGGAGGGCAACGCCGTGTGGGACGGCGTGCGCAACATCGACCTGGCAGGTCTGTCAGGGTGCGCCGTCTGGCGCCCTCGCTCGGATTCTGGGGTGGGGGGGGGGCTTTACGGACGTCCACGCTTTGCTGAGCCCCTGCCTTCGTTTGGGGTCCAGCCGCCTCTTGTCCGGCTGCAGCCGTGTTTCAGTGCAGTTGCCTGCGTCTCCGGTTGTGGCCGTGGGGCTTTCTGAGCTCACATCGTCGAGGGGGAGTCGAAGTCCATTAAACCCGGGCACACCAGGGGATAGGGACGAGGGGGGGACTCCATGGGCAAGGGGTGGTGCACAAGGATGGTGGAAAAATGTTTTGCCGCGGGGGGCTGGGGGGGGGCACAGTGGCAGGACAAAAAATCAAAACAAAACAAAAAAAATGAAGAAATGAAAAAACAAAACAAAAAAATGAAGAAACGAAAAAACAAAACCAAAAAAATGAAGAAATGAAAAAACAAAACAAAAAAATGCAGAAACGAAAAAGCAAAACCAAAAAAATGAAGAAATGAAAAACCAAAACAAAAAAATGCAGAAACGAAAAAACCAAAACAAAAAAAAGGGAAAACGGAAAAAAGCAAACAACAGAAACCCCGCAGGGGGTGTGGCCCGGGGTGCGGCATGGGGTATGGCGTGGTCAAGGAGCAATAATGCACTGAACCCAAGGGACGACCGCCAGCCCTTACCCTTTTCCGGGGGGTGAGGGAGCAGAACCGGATGGAGCTGTCCCAGCGACACGAACGCGAATGGAACTGGACAGGCAATGAAGGGCCGTGAGGCAGGCGCCGCTGGAGTTTAGTGGCGGGCCCACAACCGACCTTTGAGGCCCAATTTCTGGGGGGGGGGTTGGCATGTCGCTTTGGGTGTGTTGTTCTGGTCTGCAGCGCCCGTTGGCCGATCGCCATTCGCTGCCCTTCCCTGCGCAGGTCCTCCGCCTGCGGAGGACCCTCCTCCGCAGGCGGTGGGGGGTCCCACCGGCGGTGCCCATCGGCCTCTCACCCCCCCCCCCCTCTGTGCCCTTCCTCTCCCTCCGTGGCCTGTCTTTCCCTGTCTACCTCCCCTTGCCTTCCCCTTCGTGCCCGGCTTTCCCTGTTTCAGGGGCGGTTGCAGAAAGGGGCTCCCTCGGCCGGGCCTTTGCCTGTGGCGGGCCTGCGGCGCGTCACACAAAGGGCCCCCGCTTCCGGGCAACCAATGCACTGCGGACCAAACAATTCCACAGATTTGTCTGCCCACCACCGATGCTTCGAGGTTTGGCTGAGAAAGGCGCTCTATGGGCACTCCCTAAGAGCCCCCCCGGGGGGGGGGGGGCATTCGTGCGAGCCCAGTGTCCCGTGTGCCCTCAGCGGGGGTCCCTGCCGTTGCAGAGGGGGTCGCGGGGTCGCATCTGGCTGAGCGGTGGCATTGCCCCCCCCCCCCCCCCATGCCCGCCGCCGGAGGTTGTGGGCTTGGGTCAGCGGCTTCCGGCGAGGTGAGCATCGAGGGGGGGCGCCCCCCCCTCCCCCTGGGATAGGGGGTGGGTGAGAGAAGGGGCCTTTTTCAGGCAGCCTGACCCAAAGAGGCCCTGCCAAAGGGGGACCGGGATTGGAAAAGCGGCTCCACTCGCCCCCCCAGGCCACTGGAGAAGAACAAAGGCGTGCCACTGTGCCTGACCCTGTGCCCTGAACCCTCCCCCCCCGGCCGAGCCACACGGGCACAGCGGTATCTCCCTCTTGCCAGCGCCTCGGTGAGGTTCGGGGACCGTCCGCAGTCTGGACGGCTGTGAGACCGGATACAGGGAGGGCGGGATCGGGTCATGCTGGTGAGGTATGGTCACACGGGCCGTGGGACACCACCTTTGGTGCGAGCCGAGACCCAAACCAACCCCCCAACCCCCCCCCCCCCCCCGACACATGCACTTGTGCCTGACTGTGGAGTGCATGACCTCTGGTTTGCATTTGTCTGTTTTTTAAAGAGGTCACCCCCCCCCCCCCCCCCGACATTCCTTTCTTCCCAAACTGCTCCATTTTCAGCCTCAATGCTGAACGGACCGGCAGTCCCAACTGTGCCCCCTCTGCGCAGGGCTCTTTGGAATAATGACAAACCAAGATTTTGCCCGAAAAAACACCGAAAACGTTAGGAAAACGGCGTTTTGAAGGCACGAAATTTGACATCGCAAGTGTAAAATTACGCAATGCAAATTGCTTGTTTTTCGCATAACGGAATTTACAATCGGGAAAATTGTGTCAGGCCATTTTTGGTACACAAATTTTGGGTCCCAGACCCCCCCCCCTCCCCCTCCGCTCAAAAGACGCCCTGCCTCTGCGTTGTCCGCACAGGATATGAGTTTGCCACCCGCCTCCAAGACATCATCACCAACTTCAACATCAACACCAACGCCTGGATGAAGATCTACGTGATGAAGCGGCTGCGGTTCCTGGGGAACAAGGAGCTGTCGCAGCTCGGGGCCCTGCTGTTCCTGGCCCTGTGGCACGGCATGTACTTCGGGTACTTTGCGGCCTTCATCATGGAGTTCCTGGACATGATGATTGAGGTGTGGCGGGCCCCGGCACGACGGTCCCCGGCGCGCGCGGAGGGTCCGGCGTCGTGCCGAAGTTTGGTGCGGCGGAGGGTGGAGCCGCAAGACTGTCCCACTTGTTGCCGTGCACCCGACCCCACACAACTGAAAGCAGGGGGTGCCATAAGGACGCTCACCCTTTTTTTTTTTTTACTATGGCATCCACTCTCTGATGTTTGGTGGCTACTCACCAACCGCCATCGGTTACCCACCAACCGCCATCGGTTACCCACCAACCGCCATCGGTTACCCACTGACCGCCATCGGTTACCCACCAACTGCCAGCGGTTACCCACCGGCCGTCATCATAGGGCGTATTGGACACTCCGAGTTTTTTTTTTTCATTATGGCACCCCCTGACCGAAAGCCCCCCCCCCCGTCCACTGGGCCATGCCGCATGGCTGCCTGTCCATCTACCGGGGAGGGGGGGTGATTTGGGATTTGGTCTGTGGGAGATTTGGCCGGTCGAGATTCGGAGGGAATTCGCACCGATTGTCGAGTGGTGTTTGAAATTCTGGTGCAGAATCTCCAAATGGTGGCATGGACCCTGATCAGGCTACTGCATACCCGCCACAGGGGGGTGCACAAACTTTTTTTTGGGCCTCCGGAGGGCAGGGATGCATTAGAAGGGGAGGGGCCTCAGACGCGGCCCCAGAAGCAATTGGATAGGCGGTTGGAGGAGGTTGCCGAAGCGGTTGGGGGCGGTTACTGTCGGTTACAAATGCCATTGAGGCTGGCACTTGGCGTCAGGGGGACAGCGGCTGGGCATAGGCTGGGCGCCCTTTAGGGGGGGGTGCTCCCCCCCTTCCAATGCATCCCTGCTGGGGGGGGAGGGTTCTCCTTAAGCAATAGTCTGACCCTGATGGCCCTTCTGGGTAATCACTACCATTTTGGATGGTGGCTGCTGTTTCCCTGGGATTTCCTGGCGTGATTTCATGACGCGAGGCCACCTAATTTGTGGGGCGTCTGAAGGCAAACCACATGCCACGCAAACTGCCACTGGCCTGGCACTTGACAGGAATCTGCAGTAGACCTTCTTTGAGGGGAACCGACATGCACGAGCACTTCTGAAACAGGGGTCCAGCAGCAGGCGAGAGCCCCCCCCCGGCCCCGATGGTTCCCACTCAGGGATGTATTAGAACAGCCATGCACCGTAGGAGGAGGGGGGGTACCCCCCACCCCCCCCTAGACTCCACTCCTCCCTTTCCAATGTTTGAGGCTGACAGCCAAAATTTTGCTCCGGCGCTTTCAGTGCCAAGAGGATTTCCGTTTCAAAATGTTCGGCCCGCCTTCCGCGGGGACCATATTCAAAGGGATTGTTGCCAAATTGGCATACTGGTGGGCGGAATTTTTTTATTCAATCACCATCTGTGGAGCTTCAAGCTTGCATGAGGTCTAATTTGACCCTTGTTTGGCGTTCGCATTTTGAGTACTAAGTCGTTCTGGGTGGCTACTTCATGTAGAAAAGGGGGGACCCTCGGAGGAGGGGGGTCCCCGCCAAACCCCCCCCTCCTCCCCTTCTAACACATCCCTGTGCCCATCCCCCCCCCCCTTTTGCTGCGTTCACTGCCGCACCCTCGTGTCGCATGGTTTCGCAGAGAGAGCTCTCGAAGTGGACCAAGCCGTACACCGACCCGTGGTTCGCAGAGGGTGCCACCGCTGTGCAGAAGGTCGTGCATGTCGGGGGTGCATTGGGGTCTGCTGCGCGTCTGCACGTCGGATGGCCCGTTTGATCGCCCAAGAGAACACTGGTGTTCACATGGCTCCGCGAGGATTTCCTCTTGGCACACGGACTCGGGGCGGCCCTTTGGGAATCTCTCTCTCTCTCTCTCTTGTTCTCAAGGACCGCCCTCAAGGACCGCCCATTGGTGCCTGGGCTCAGGGCAGGGCAGGGTTTGGCTCAACAACTCAGCGTCTCCTGCGGGGGGGGAACACCCCCCCCCCTCGGACCCGGATTTCATCGCGGGAAAGAATGAAGTTTTACAAAAGGAAATGTTGATTTGGGCTGTTTTTGGTACACAATCTTTTGGACTTTTGGGTTCCAGGACCCCCCCTCCCCCCTCCCCCCTCCCCCTTGAGGATAACTCTGGGGCAGGGTTCGGGTTAGGGTTAGGGGACCCCTCTCCAGTTCGGGGATTACAGACCACTTTTTTTGTGCCCCGTGAAGGACGGCCCTGCACGGGCTCTGCGCTGCGTACCGGCGGGAAGGTATGGTCCCAAACGCCTACGCTTACTGGCAGACAGAGTGCCACGTGGGTCCAGCCTGGACCCCATGCGCCGCATGGCAGCACGTGTCGCACGGCGCCTTTGGCCTCTCGCCACTGCTCATTCTGACCCCCTGTGGGCCCGAACGTGTTTTGGTTGTGTCAACGGAGCCCCCGGATGACTTGTCCTGGTTGACTACTCCGGGGGTCGGCCGTCCCGGAGACGGGGCTGTTGCCCGTGCCGTTGACCGATCCTGCATGCTGGCAAGCCATGAAGTGCTGTGGGCCGTCGGGGGGGGATTTTCATGAATGACATTTTGAGGTTTGCATCGCCGCAACAAAAGGCGGTGCTATTCAAGTCTCCTCCGCCATTCGACATGGCCCAGAAAGGCATTGGGGCGGGGGCTCGCGGGCTTGCAAGCAGGGGGCGGGGGTGGCAGTGGGGCCCCCTGGCCTATCCCTCACCGCCGAGGCAAACTCCCACCAAACCCCCCCCCCCCAATGTCAACGGTCAACGGCACAGGCAACAGCCCCGTCTCCGGGAGAGCCGACCCCGGAGTAGTCAAACAGGACAAGTCATCCGGGGGCTCCGTTGACACAACCAAAACACGTTCGGGCCCACACAGGGTCAGAATGAGCAGTGGCGAGAGGCCAATGGGCGCCGCCAAAGGCAAACAATCAGATACCGAGGCCATGTGCCAAACCCCTCCCAATACCCGAGTTTCAAACGGCGGTGGTATTCATTTCCAGGGGCACAGAGATGGAGGGTGGGTGGGAGGGTAGGAGGGCGGGTCTGTGGGAGGGAGGGCGGGCCAGGAGGGAGGGTGGGTGGGGAGCCGGTTTTGAGATTGCAGCAACTGGGCTCCCGGTGCAGACACCCTCGTCACGCCTCTGCAAACACCTTCGGCCTCTGTTCAGGTGCTTGGAAAGATTTACTGTGTCTTCTTGTGGTGTGCTACGGCCGCTGCACTGGCCTACGGCGCAATCGCATACATCCAGTTGACAGTGGAGAGGTGTGCCCTGGTGTTGCACTCCGGCGTGGGGTCTGTGTGCAGGATAGACGTGCGGTGAGCTCGTGCGCAGCCGTCCCGAGCGCATTAGACAAACATCATCCGAACAGAATTTCGAGATTGACAAGCTCTTCGGCCCTTGGGATTCCAAAGTCTGCAAAATGACTGAAGGACGTGGGTGCCGTTCCACACCTGCTGGAGTCACCGGTTTCAGTCCAAATGGTTCTAGACGGATATTTTCCAAGGTTTCCCAGACCATTTGGGATGCTTTAACAAGTGTTCCTCGCCTATTCTAACTCCATTTTGGGGGTTTTTTTGGGGATTGGAAAGTCCTCAAAAGCCAAGCGGGCAATTTTGGGACCCACAAATGGGAGAAAAACGGGCAAAGGCGTGTTTCTGCCAAAACTGCTCACAGATAATTTCGAATACTCAAAGTGACGTGTTTGGCCCATTCTGTGCCTGTTTTTGACCCCTTCTGGTCACCGAAAACAGTTTTTGGAAGCAAATTTTTTGGGGGAAAAGGGGGGCGGTTTTTTGGATCGTCCCTCCGTGAAACTCTCCAGCCATGACTGTTCAGAGGGAGTGTGGTGGGCACAGCGAGATGTGTGTATTGGCGCTCACATCCAAAGTATTCGGATTCTACACATCTCACAGCCGTCTGGTGTTTTGGCGCTCACATCCAAAGTATTCGGATTCTACACATCTCACAGCCGTCTGGCAATATGTTGGAGCCCCCCCCCACCCATTGATATCACGCGTGTGATATTATTTTGTTATGCGTGATATCGTTCTTGACACGTGGTATCATTTTGATATGTGGGGTATCATTCTTGACGCGTGCTTGTTACACAGTATTTTGGAAACTCTCATGGCATCCAGTGTTACCAATGGAATCCAACTTGTTGGCCTAAGGACAGGACCGTGATGAACTATTTTTTGATGATGCTTATGAGGCAGCAACACACAATGAAGAATCAGATCTGTCAGAAGATTCATCCACATTAAACAATGTGTTCAACTCAGCCCGCAAATCTCCACAATGCATGTACCTCCAGTGCTCATGTTGGGGGTGTGTGATATTATTTCCGGTGGACAGAATAATATCATGTGTGCATGATATTCTTTTGACGTGTGATATTAATAGGAGGGGGGGTTTATGACTTCGGAAAGGTTTGGGTTGCCCGGCACCACACGGTGGCAGATGTGCCCTGAAGGGGCAGAAGCTGTAGATGCTGGACGTTGCTGCTGACCCCCTTTGACCTTCACAGCTCTGGGATCCCCTTTTGAGGAGCTTGCCAGAAATGGTTGCAAACTTGTTGAACCCCCCCCCCCCCCCGGTGAAATGTTAACACCAACCAAGCAGGGGGTGGGGGGGCTGGCTCCACAGGTCCTAGGATGCAGACTCCACCGCACCCAGGGGGGCCTCCGGCCAACAGTTAGTTGCCAAAGGTACTGGCCTTTGGAGTCCATGGGCACCAAAGGTGCCCACTTCCATTCGCTACGTGCTTGATCTACTATCCGCCGCATATGCAGTAATGGAATGCCACACTTTTGAGCACTGATCTCTTTTACTCACAAGGGCTTGAACACCTGCTGCACCTTGGTTGTAACTCAACGACAGCTGTCACCCTGCAACGGCCCTTACACAGCCCTTACACAGCCCTTGTATAGCCCTTGTAAAGCCCTTGTAAAGCCCTTGTACAGCCCTTGTAAAGCCCTTGTAAAGACCTTACACAGCCCTTACACAGCCCTTGTAAAGCCCTTGTAAAGCCCTTGTACAGCCCTTGTAAAGCCCTTGTAAAGCCCTTGTACGGCCCTTACACACCCCTTGCAGATTATAATGTATCATCCCATCCTCCCATCACCCTGCCCAGGGATCTGTATTCCTCCAGGGCCCTACTCCATCCCTTACCTTTCCTCCCTTCCAACCTGCCCCTATTCCACTTGCATCGCGTTGCAGGACTATCCCCGTCTTCAACGCCGTTTATTGGATTGGCCATTTCCCGCATGTGCTCTTCTGGGCTTACGTGATTCTGAAGGCAGTTCTTGGGCCTAAGAAGAAGAAGAAGGAGGCTTAAGCCACAATTTTAAGGTCTGTGGTGTCCTGGGTTGTCATCATGGGATACCATGCACAACCCGCCCCTGAATCGGCGAGGGGCCCAACGAGTCGGCGAAATTCGGCAAAGTTGCCAAAAACCAAAATCACCTCGAAGAGAGGTTGTTAGATCAAGCGCAGGCGCGAGCGGCGTATACCCCCTTTTTTTGGGGTCATTCGCGTAGCATACCCCAAGGCATGATATTGGATGTCCAACCCCTTGTAAAATCATTATTTTGCCCAATAAGACCATCCCCCAATGGATTTTTTGATTCTGAGGCCCCTACCCCCTAAAACTGGATATCACTTTTTTGGGGGGGGGGGTGTGGTGGGGGGGGGGGGTCAAAAGTTTTCGCTAAACAGGCTTCAAGCAGTGGGGAAGCCTGGCGCTGTCAGACCACTGCCGGTCGAACGGTAACGCAGCGGAGGCAAGGTATTCGGTCGGTGGATCGAACCCTGGCACGCTGACTTTTAGCGGCGGCGGCGGCGTCAAAATCAGCGAACCGGCGTTCGAACCGCCCACCATAAGTACTGCGGTCGGCTGCATTACCATTCGGCCACTGCCTGGCCCATGGTGAGGTTGCACCCCACTGCTTAGGGACGCGTCTGCCACTGACAAAAAAACCAAACTGTGTGTTTCTGTCTGACTGCCTGCTGGCCTGGCGCAGGGACTGAATGGCTGACTGTCAACCTCTCTTCGAGGTGCACTGCCGAAGGCAATAGAATTTTGGGTGCAGCACTGGTTGAGGAGTGCCATGCAAACTGTAGTGATAATTACACAGCGAACACCGTATAATAGGCCTAATTTTGTGACAACATCAAAAATTTTGATCCCGCCCTCCAAGTCGGGTAAAACGCGCCACCGACTGGTTGGCCGCCAGGTTTGCGGTTTGCCGACTCGGGGGGGGGGGGGGGGGGGTTGCATGCAATGGACGACTGGAGAGGGCTCTGCTGATTTTTGCCACTCGCCAGGGGGGTTTCTTGAACAGCGGGTTGGTTGTTGTTTTACCGAGGACCTCTGGGCCAGCGGACCCACCGGTAGTTGACTGGCATCCGATGGCGCAACACCAGGCGTTGGTTCCATCAACTTCTGGTCATTTACCGTTTCTTGGACCGGGGGGTGGGGTGGGGTAAGTGCCCCGGTTGCCTTTTCTCGATCGCAGAGCGCAGGATGACAGCCTGCCCTCGTGTCATGGTGAGGTGCGATGGCAGTGGACCAGGGTGACAGCATGCCATCTTGCCGTATTTCCACCACCGCTCTGCCAATCGCCAAGTAATTGGTACGCCCAGATGTGCAAGACAGCTCTTGCAAGATCCCGTGGCTCTCAGCTTGCGCACACCTGTTTTCCATGATATGTCTAGCCTTTCTGGCCTCCCCCCCCCCCCTATATCCCTATCTGTAGGCCGATGGGCACCACGGCCTACGGAGGGAAAGGCCAAGGGAAAGGAAAGGGCAGGGGAGAGGGACAATTAGGGCAGGGAGGAAGAGGAAGGACACAGGGTGGTGAGAAGCCGATGGGCACCACTGCCTATGGGGGGAAAGGGTCCAAGGGAAGGGCAGCGAATGGCGATCGGCCAGTAGGCGCCGCCAGCTGCAGACGAGATCATCACACCATGGTGTCATGCCAAACCCCCCCCCCCCCTCTTCTTCCAAACCACCCGGAAGTACCAACCGGCATACTCTTTCAGCCTCTGATGACCTTCCCGACCCCCTCCAAAGGGTGGGGCACAGCCACCGGTGGCCTGCTTGCTAGCAGCCCCTCACAGCCCCCACGTCTCGTCCGTTGTCAAGTACATTCGGTTTTGCATGTGCGTCAATGTTGTGGGGCATCCTTTCCAAAAATCAATTATGTTGATGGATTCCGGGCAGGCCACTGCTTAGTGGCAAAGCATCCCCGAATCTGGGGGGGGGGGTGGGTTAGAGGCTGCAAAACGTTTGTGTACCGAGAATTGGCCTCTATTCTCGGACCCCCTTAAAAAAACATTTATTTTTTTTCTGAGGGAAGTATTTCTGGTGTTGGGGGGGTGGGGGGGTCAGATGGGGTTGGTTGGGGTACTCTACGCAAACACACGAAAGCAAACAGTCCACACCAGAGGGGTCTGGCAATCTGCTGGCAGTTAGTCTCTGACTGTAGAGGACGCCGGACGTCCTTGTTCCGGTGTTGCTGGTAAGGCCCGCCCCGCGAGTGTCTACAAAGGCGTCGGCATGTACTCTGCTGATTGCGTTGTGTGGGTGTCAGTCCTCCCCCGCTCCCTATCAGGACCGTGAAGCAGGGCTGAATTTAAACAACTCGGCACCACTGGAGGGTGGGGGGTTGGGGGGCAGCCCCCATCCCCCTGGACCCCCCCCCCCCCAAAAGACTGGGCCAAATTCTAGGCCTTCAGCCTATCAAAATTTTTCTTTAGCGCCAATTAGTTTTAGACCAACAACTTTCTTCGGTGCCCTTGGTGCCTCTAGAAACTCAGCACCACCAGGGGGGGGGGGACCGCGGTCGGTGGTCCCCCCAACCGTCGGGTGACCGTTAGCTGCCGTCGGTTAAACGCTTCCTGCCACTCAAGACCCTCAGCCGTCCTCAGTGAAAGGGAAACAATTGAAAATGGACATATCACGGCCCCGTCGTCAGTCCAGGGCTGGAGCCCCCCCCCCCCCCCCTTTGGCACAACCGACCAAGGGAAAGGAAAGGGAAGTACAGAGGGAAAGATAGGACAAGGAGGAAGAGGAAGGACACAGGGTGAGGGGAGGCCGATGGGCACCGACACCTATGAAGGGAAAGGATCCAAGAGAAGGGCAGCGAAGGGCGATCGGCGCTGCTGGCGGCAGACGAGAACAACACACCAAGGCGACATGCCAACCCCCCCCCCCCCCCGCCCCACCCTTTAAAAGGAGCCCTGCCGTGCATTGACATGGGTGTAGTCACCCTGTGTAGAGTCCGCGTATGAGCACCACGTGGACCGAAGTCTTTCCCCCATTCCGTGCTTGTTCACGTCTGTGCCATGCCTGTGCTCCATGCCCCGCTCCTCTGTGCAGTGGTGGTTGGCTACCGATGAATCCCGGGGGTTCTACTTCCCGCGGTTTCACGTTGTGGCATCTGTGGCTTCTGCTGCCACACCGCCAGCGCTACGCACGGCCAGCGCAACGCGGATTCGCCAAAGCCTTGTTGAGGGGCGTCCTTGGGCTATTCCAGGGCAGGTCCGAGCCCTGCGTCGGGATGCAAGGGACTGTGCAGCCGCACTGCCCCCCCCGCCTTTCTTTCCCTGGGGGATGCCTTTTCACGCAGTGGGCGCGCAGTTCCCCCGGCAGTGCGCACGCAGTAACGGGGAGGGGGGAATTAGGGGGTGAACAAATTGATTTGGACAAATTTCGAAGCCCTCCCTCGTACCAAATTTTTCCTTCGATTTTAAGGATTCTCTGTGCCATGCTGTGTACATCAAACACGGGCTGCAGGGAGGGTTTCCTGTGTGCTGCATGCAGTGTGAATGCTCAACATAGAGATGAGACGCAGGGACTGGGCCAGAAAATGGAAATCGAAAAATGGAAATCCAGGAAATAACAGCAACCATCCAGAGCCCACCCGGAATCCACAATGAACATCCACTAGGAAGCAGCAACAAGGGGCCTCATACCAAATTTTTCCTTCATTTCTAAGGAGCAATACCAATTTTTTACCCCCTTAATTTTGGTCATCCCAAAAAAAAACCCAGGTTTCCCCAGAAACCCCAGTTTGGCCCCACTGCCCCTCTTGTTCACAGTTGCAGTTTAATTTCCCGCCCGTCAGATGGATGTTCGAATTTTACTTTGCCTTGTCAGGAGGGCCACGGGATTTGGGCAACCAGCCAAACCTCTTAAAACCCCCCCCCCCCCCGGTACGCAGTTTTTGTACTGCTGGCAGCAGACTTTTGCTGAGGGTGGGTCCCACCCCACTGGGCGGGGCGGGGGGGGTCTGTGGCGTGTGGGTGGGTGGGTTGGAGGCCCAAAAAAGGTTTGTGTACCTAAAATCGACCTCCCATTTCGGGCCGTTTTGATTGATCATCTCGAAGAGAGGCTGTTAGATCAAGTGCAGGCGCGGACGCCATACACCCCCCCTTTTTGGGGGTCGTTCGCGTAGCATACCCCAAGGCATGATATTGGATGTCCAACCCCTTGTAAAATCATTATTTTACCCGACAAAACAATCCCCCAATGGATTTTTTTATTTGGAGGCCTCTATCCCCCTGAAACTAGGTACCAATTTTTAGGGGGGTGGGGTCAAAAGTTTGTGCTTAGAAGGATTTGAACCAAGGTCAAGTAAAAAAAAAGACCGGCTGGTGAGCGCCAGTGTCAAGCGGCCTGGATTTGAACCGGCGACCGGCCGATCGTTCATCGACTGCTGCCACGCGACCACCAACTGTTCGTACCCTTATTCTGTAGCTGTGGCCCCCCCACTGAAAAAAGCTTAACTGTGTGTTTCCGCCGCCTGCTTGCCCGACTGACTGCTTGCCTGGTGACTGACTGATTGGCTGATTTTCAGCCTCTTGCTGAAGGCAATAGAATTTCATTTTATTTTCCTCGGGAAAAATTTTCTGGTGTGGGTGGGTGGGTGGGCCAGCATGGGTGGTTTTGGTTACCTAGTCCTCAGGCCGCCCCAAAATCCCCCCCCCCCCGTTGGTAAGCAAATGTATGGCTGGACGCGCCGAGACCATGCTTCAGGCCTCACTCCAGGGTTGCATATCTCACCGCACAGTACTGGGGGTGGGGGTCCCTAAGGGCCTGAGGGGGGGGGGCACAGGGGATGGCCTGGCCAGCCAGCCCCGCTGCTACCGGGTGCCAGGGCAACCCCTGCTCAACCGGCATCAGGTGGGGGGTGTCTCCCGCACAGATGGGCTATTTGCACAACAGGAGGAGGAGCCCACCAAGGGCAGACCAGCCGTGAGGGGGAAAGGGACATGGTGGACGGCCGGGACAACGCGTGGAGGAGCAGGGCACCTAGGCCTCACGCACACGGAAACACAGCGAGGCAGGTCATGGATGGCCTGAGGACGGAGGTGCGTGGACATGCGTGGACAGCAAGAACAAGTCAAACGACCCTGCAACAACCAACAACCAGTACAACCTCAGTACGCCAACTACTGGGCGCTACTGACGCACAAACGGCATGCCATGCCACATCCAGCACAGCCCCAGCACACCAACCACTGGGCTCCGTGCGGCAACGACACCCGCAAGAGCATCGGCTGAAGAGGCCGACAGAAAGCAGCAACCGGACACAACATGCGAAGGGAAGAATAGGTGACTGTCTAGGCCCCGTAAAGAAACAAGACGGAATGTCACAAAGGGGGTGTATGTCTCATGGCATTGTCTGCACAGTGGACCGCACGTTGACAAGTGTGGCAATTGCTACTATGATTGGCCGGAACTGTCGCCTTTGCAGCTTCCAGGCCACACAGGATGTCTTCAAGAAGCCCAATAACTTGTTTTCGTTAAGAACGGCCCTTAAGGATAGCACTTTAGGGCAGCGCCCAGTGACCACTAACCGCCAACCACCAGCTGCCAACCACCAACCATTGTTCGAGACTGTTTCTGTGGTCTTGTGCCTCGCCAAGTCCAAGTCAGCTGGGTCTTTATGTAATTCTTGGTGCCACACGGAGATTCAACTATACATAGGGACAGATCTGAGAGTTTGTAGAGTACCAGCTTCAATGTATGTGGAACATTGAGGAAGTTGTCCTGGCGGGAACATCCAATATCCGAGGATTTCCGGAACCCAATGTTGTCAGCATGGGAGTAGTGTCAATATAGATAGTATGCCATTCATCATCTCAGGCATTTTTGGGCATGTGTGTTGCTTACCAATCAATTTGGGTGTTAGCTGTCACAGTGTCAATGGTGTTCCCCCATTTTGGACCCCAACCCCAACTCAAACCCCCCTCCCCCCCTACACCCCCTTCAAGCAAAGCCCTACCTGTGATGCCGTGCCACCCGAGGCATCCGTTGTTTGTCATCTCTCTGGTTTGTCATCCTTCTTTCGGTGTCCCCATGAACAAGCCCTGCCGGCACGTGGTGGATGTTTTGATTTGGGGGTGTTGGGAGCAGCAGTGACCACATGTACTGATTCATCAACACCCCGTTCCCAAATGGTGCTGTTTCAAAACGGGCAATGCTTGACCAGGGGCAACGCATGTCAGGTGGCGCACATGGAACGTTCGCAGCCTTGGATAGTGGTCCATTTCGTGTGAAACAGGGAGGGATGCCACCTATCAATTGCATTAGATGAGGTCCCCCATGGTGTTCGTACATTGAAGCTTAGACGTTATGTCATCTAGGGGGGGGGGGGGCAGGGATGGGGGCTGTTAGGTTGTGGCTAATGGGCCCCTTGGCATGGGGTGGGGGCGGTGGTTCGGGAGGGGCTATTGCATTAAAGCGAGACAGAACGCCGGTGAGCCAACGCACTTAG
Organism: Eutreptiella sp. 'Long Island Sound 2002'; assembly: GCA_964036045.1. Classification (NCBI taxonomy): domain Eukaryota; phylum Euglenozoa; class Euglenophyceae; order Eutreptiales; family Eutreptiaceae; genus Eutreptiella; species Eutreptiella sp. 'Long Island Sound 2002'. The sequence goes on along the minus strand of OZ038398.1, from coordinate 35,718,016 downwards.
ACTGCTGATACATTTTTGACACCGCTCTGATAGTCGGGGCACACAGATAGACCGTGTTGACAAAGCGACGCCATTCACGAAGGGTTTGTTGGACCGGTTGAATCATGTACCCCCGGGCCAAGGGATATCGGGTCACCAAGTGTTACCCATCGGTGGTGCGCTACAATTCGGGGCATTTGCTGTCAGTGGTCTGCGGAGGGGTTGTCGGTGGTGGGCCGAGCAAGGCCCAGCCACAGGGTTTTGGTGTACCGAGAGTGGCGATTGACCATATTGAGGCACAAGGAAGTGACAAAAAACCGAAAAGAGAGTGAGCCACAAAGTCTTTTTTTTAATCGACCATATTGAGCCACTTTGTGGCTTCCACATGCTCACTCTCTTTTCAGTTTTTGTCACTTCCTGGTGGATGTCCACCCCTATTGATTCTATGTTTGACCTTGAGTCCATGCCGAAAGGCGAGGATCTGCTATGGTTTTAGTGCAAAACACAATGGAAGATGAAGCCCCATTGTATATTGCACGGCCGCAGATTCAATGCCTTGCAAGGCTTCTAGGAATGCTTGGAACATCTTCAAGGAAGGCATCATGTTGCTATATGAGGATCCCACCAATGCTGTTGATGGGTTCATGAAAATATTCTGCAAGACCCTTGAGGATTCCATGCGGTTGTGGGAAGTGATGGCCAATACCGTGGTCCTTGAGCAGCTCAACTTAGCCAGCTCAACCGAGAAACTGTACACTCAAGAAATCATTCCATTGTAGCGAACCCTTGTCTGACATTTCATTAATGTCAATAACCCACCCCCCTTGAGTACCCTCCACATTCATTGTTCTTGTCAGTTTTGTTCGTGCTTAGTTGCAAGTTCACAGTTGGTTATTCACAGCTCACATCGGACATTGTTTGCTGTGTTGCTAGTTCTTAGCGCATGGTCTATGATTCATGGCTCTTGGGCACCGTGCGGATGCATCCATTGGACATTTGGTGCACCACCCTCCCTAAAAATTTGTTACAACTGAATATTGGGTTGTTAAAATTGAAACGGGCCGGTTATAGTGGACATTGAGTCAGTTACATTGGACACTGGATTGGTCACACCGGACACATTGCATTGGTTGCACCTGACATTGGGCCGATTGAACATGACATTGGGCCTGCTCACTAGGTGTTGCACCTCCTGAGCGTGACACTGGATTAAAGGCAACTGAGATTGTACATGAAAAGCTGACATTGGGTCTTCCAAACTCACATCTGCTAAGCCCCATGTTGGCTTTGGTCAACTGGTAGACCTAGGACTGCTCTTGCTACCCTTGACGTTGTCACTAAGGTAGCCACATTTCTAGAACCGTGGTCTAAAGTAAGACCATAGAGCCATCGGAACGGTGCATTTTGTTGATCATCTGGGGGCATCTATCATGTGCAAGAAGATGTTTCCTACTTTGCAACCCACTGTGGTGCCCTCTCAAGTGAGCTCTGTCACAAGAGCCCCCATGAAGCAGCGAGTGTCCCGGTGAAGGTTCGTTCCCGTTGGTGTTACGAAGGGTTTTTTGGCCCTTCGGAACACCCCTAGACCACACCAACCCATTCAGGTTGGCGGGAGGGGAGGGGAGGGGATCCTCAACAATCGTGATTTACTGTGATCGTATTCCATACCCATTCTGTGTTGCTTAGCGACTCGCTCATGGCCCACAAGGATGCAAGTTCTGAGCCAATGAAAAACATAAAAAAACATTCATCCAGTCACCTAAGCCATCATCATCCATTACCCATTAGCCCCACCCCGGGGTGGGGGTGGGGGGGGGTTGGGGGAGACAACCCCCCAAGATATGCATCACTGCCTCGCTCTGCTCTAGGTATAAACCAGTATCGCTAGTGATGGGCAGATGACAAAGTCTCCAAAGAAGAGGATGGCAATGATGAATTGTGTTTTGGTCTCATATTTTTGATAGGTAAACAATATGGCTTCGAGCAGCAAATGCGCGCAACGTGCCCACGAAGTGCGCGCCCACGAAGTGCGCACGCTGTATACACACAGTGCATAATTGTCCCCCACATTTTCTGATCCCACACAATTTCTTCTGCTGCTTCTGGGATCAGAACCGGCCCCACCCTGTCACCGGCACAATGTTGCTCCTGAAGGCAGCTTTGTCAGGGATTTCAGGGGGTTTTGGTGAGCGTGACACCAGCTCTGGACAGTGGGGAGCATGGGAACGCTGTGTTGCCACGAGGGTGTGGCGTCGCTCTGCAGCCTGCAGCCTGCATGCACGGCCAGTGTCTGTTCTGATGCTGTGGAATCTCAGAGCTGACAAGGGAGGTATTGAGAGGGTTGTTGGGTTTCAAGTGCTGGGCGTACTTTCTGGCCATGGACGGAGGTTATCGCAGTGGTGGAGGGGGCTTGCTACTAGGTAGTTCCGGCCATCCAGACCCTCTGCTCTCCGTACCCTTTTTTCCGAACATGCCTGGCCATCGAGTGTTCAAATCGGCTCCAAGTCGTCGTGCCGTGACGCCAGCTTTAAGACAGGCGCTGCCCGGGTGCCCTTCCCCTGGAGCCCCGGGCCACTATGTCACCACCACATTGGGGCACTTTGGCTGTCGGCATTGCATGCTGCCAAGGGAATCGAGCACAGCACCTTGCGCACCATGCATGCTGGGATTGGATGCCATGATTCTGCAGCCTGTAGCCAACATCCCTTTACGAATGGCACTTTGATGGGAGGAACACCATGCCAATTCAATCGGTGGAACCCGGCGAAGCCAAACCAAGCCAACCACCGGGCAGCACCTGTCAGCGCAGCACGACTCGTGCTGTTTCAGACCCGGGGTGCTGGCGTCGATGTCTGAGGGTCCGGGTCTGTGGGACGGTGGGCATTATGTTATTATGTTATGCATTGGCCCGCGAGGCCTGTGCATCTTATTATTGCGAGTGACCCAGGCGGAAGGCACGTCCAGCGTGCAGGTCCATGGGTCGCCTCATACATCCCGGGCACCGTCACTGGTCATGCAGGGATTGCCGGTGTCGTGGCATGGTGCATCACCTCGTGGTCGGTGCTTTTTTTTTCTTCCTTCTAGAGCCAGCGATGCAGGGGCTGCAAAGAGGCCCAGACGCAGAGCGATGCGCCCACGGCCAACCAGTGCGTGTTTGTGTCACCTGCCACAGACGAATTATGGCATGGCGGACCGCGTTGCGTCTGTGGCTGACCGACACGGGCCGGCTCCGTGGGAGGCAATCCTTCCCTCAGACACGTGCAGCTGTAGCACACATGCAGCTGCACACATATGCAGGCGGTTCACGCCCGTTACTAAGCTAATCTGCCCATGCAAGCTGCAAGGACACACAGGCAGAGACACACACAGGGACACCCACCCACCCACACATACACATACACACACACACAGACCCATGCAGGCCGTCCTCTATAATATGGTGTTGTTATTCACACACACACACACACACGGAGAGAGAGAGAGAGAGAGAGATAGAGATACAGGTGATGCATCAATGTACTTGCATTCAGAGGCAGGTATGTTGCCGTCAGCGCTGCATTCGGCAGTATTGCAGCAGCTTTTTCGCCCAGGCTTAGACTTCGCTTAGCCCAGCCACTATGCCCAAGCCTAGTTGACCTTGTGCTTGCTGTTTGTTCTGCAATATCCGTTCTCCAACACCCACAAAGCCTGTGGCTGTTGGGGATCGTCCCTCAACGCGTCTGTGGAACGCTGCGGAGGACCGCAGGGCCCCAGTTCCATCGGGAGGTTGGGCAGCAGAGGCCAGGGGACACAGCGGTTGGGCTGTGGGCAAAGGGAGCCTGTGAGTCATGCGGCGGGTGCAGCCGGGCAGGGATGGCAGCACAACCGCCCTGCTCGAAAAGGCCGGACTCACCGTTTGCCCTTGTGAGGGGCTTGAAAGCATGGCTGGGGCGAGGTGCTGCCCGGTGCCTGTCCTGGGTCGGGGCATTTGGGCTGAAGAGAGGGAACCACAGTCAGGCACGCCACATCGTCCTAATGAGGAGCTGCAGGGTCCATGGTCTTTGAGGTGTCGACTGTTCCCTTTGCCAAGCACTGCCCGACCTCACCGCGACGTTGAGTTGCGGCTGCAGTGAGGACAGTTGGCGGTGGGCAAGTTGCTCATGGCAGTTTCCACTGACAAAGTGGCAGGGCTGGGCTGCTGTTGAACGGCAGTTGCTGGGAAACAACCCCCTGTTCCGCGTTCACAGACGCCAGATTCCTGACATTTTTCGGAGGCTGGCAGACACACTGGATGCATCTTCGTATGGTGCAGGATGGGGTATGGGCACACTGAAGGGTTGGAGTACGAGGGAGACTGGGGGCCTTAGTGGTCCCGCGCGAGGGTGCTCAGCGCCAAGGGGCGCAAATTTCATGGCAGACCCATTGATTGCATGGCTTTACGCTTTGTTGAGCGTCGTGCTGCCCCGCTGGGAGAGGGGGATATTGGTGCATCCGGGGAATGCATTGCGCTGTGTGTACCTTTCCTCAGCCAGGCTGGGGTGAAAAGAAAGTTGAAACAGGCAAGGTGCGTGCGTGTCTGAAGAGCATTTTGTCCTTTCTTTCTTTGCTCGAAAGCACAATTATGTTTTTTTGAAATTCTATTGCCTTCGGCAAGGCACCTCGAAGAGGGGACGACCATTTCTGAGCTGCTGAGGCTGGAAAACTGCATAAGCAGGTTGTGCTCCAGACCCCTTGGGACCCCCCCCCCCCCACACACACCCAAATAGGGTGAAAAACACATAAAGACGGGCTCAAACACTTTACATAGGATATTTGATCATTTTGGATGAACAGAATATCAAAAAAATCAGTTTTGGAAATTTCCATTTTTGAGCTGCCGAGGCTAGAAAACTGCATAAGCAGGTTGTGCCCCAGACCCCTTGGGAGCTCTCCATCCCCCCCCCCCCCCACACCCAAATAGGGTGAAAAACACATAAAACGGGGCTGAAACATGCTTTACATAGGATGTTTGATCATTTTGGATGGTCAGAGTATCAAAGAAATCAGTTTTGGAACTTTCGATTTTTGAGCTGCCGAGGCTGGAAAACTGCACAAGCAGATTGTGCCCAAGCCCCCTTGGTACCCCCCCCCCCCCCAACACCGAAATAGGGTGAAAAACACACAAAGAGGGTCTAAAACATGCTTTACATAGGATATTTCATCATTGTAAGTGGTCACAATATCACTTTTTTTTTTCAAAATTTCCATTTTTGAACTGTGGAGGGTCGAAATCTGCTTCAGCAGTTTGTGCACACACCAAATGCCATTGAACCACCGACAAACAACAATTCTATTGCCTTCGGCAAGTCCACCTCGCAGAGAATCTACTCCAAGCAACGCACACACAAAATAGGGGGAAAACGACATAAATACGGCCTAAAACATGCTTTACATAGCTTGGATTGGTCATTTAAGTGATCGTGGTATCAGAAAAATAAGTTTCGAAAACTTCGATTTTTGAGCTGCCCAGGGTGAAAAACTGCATGAGCAGGCTGTGTACCAATCCTTTGGGAAACAACCCCCCCCCCCCCCGGACCTAATACCCAAATAGGGTGAAAAACATGTAAATACGGCCTAAAACATGCTTTACATACCTTGGATGGTCATTTTAGGTGATCACAATATCATAAAAACAAGTTTCGAAAACTTCGATTTTTGAGCTGCCCTACGCGAAAAACTGCATAAGCAGGTGGTGTACCCATCCCTTGGGAGACGCCTCCCCCCCCCCCCCCCGGACATGAAGGCCTTAAGAGGCTGAACAGCAACAGCTCCCCTGGATTGGATGGTTTCTCGGCGAAATTCTTCAAGAAGTTCTCGGACATCTTCGAACCGCAAATGTATGATTCAATGAAACGTTTCCTCGAAGTGGGCAAAATGCCGGAGACATGGACCTCGGGAGTGGTGACAATGATCCCCAAGACAAAGGCGATGCAAACACCAGATTCGCTCCGACCAATTGCACTGCAAACTACAAGGCAGAAGTGGCTCACCAACATCATCCTGATCCAGTTAGAGGATGTACTTCTCCACTGTATCCCGTCACAGCAAACAGGTTTCCTTCGACACAGAAGCATACTTCAGCATGTCTATGGGTCACGGGCACTCTAGGATGGCCTAAGTGAAGGAGCGGCGTTATCAGTGGACTTCAGAAATGCTTTCCCCACGATGTCTCACGAGATGGTGTCCGCAGCTCTGGGTCTAATGTGCATACCATTCTTGTATATCCGTCTGATTCTACACCTTTTGCGAGCTCCGTATCTATACTCCGTTGGAAAAAGATACGTCCCAGGCGTATACCACCACCCGAGGGCAGGCACACGCCAGGGGGATCCACTCTCCCCGGCGCTGTTCTCCCTGGTGGCATCCTTCGTGATTTTCCCACTACAAGACTTGGGTCCAATACTGACTGTCATGATGTATGCAGATGACCTCATCATTTTCTTTGATGGAAGAGCCAACCCACAGCTGTTGAAAAGGGTATGGGAAGTGGTTTCACGTTTCGGACAGTTTTCGGGGTTGAAGGTCAACCTGAACAAAACGGCAGCGATAGTTCGCAACTGTGGGGGAATGGAGTGGGCGAGGTGCTTTCGGGACATTGGAGTGGATGTCAAAAACTTCGTCAAGTATCTGGTTGTACGCTTGGGGAATATTCGGCACCAACAAGACGACCAAGGATGGGGGCTGACGATGGAGCAGGCCTTCGCACTAGCACTGCAAGAGGCCTTCCGTCGCGCAAGGGTGGTATCCACGTTGCAACTGTCCATGAACGAACGAGCATTCATGCTGACATCATGAATTCTGCCGGTCGTGGCATGGGTATCCAAGGCATATTACGCCCCAGTCTCGGTGATCAGACAACTGAAGTTGGTGTATCACGTGACTATGGGTACCAACAGCTGGGGAATCACCTTACCAATCCTCTCACGACCAAGAACGCAAGGGGGACTGGCACTACCAGAACCAGAACTGTTTCTAATGCACCAGGCGGCGGCTCCGTTCGTCAGCCTGTTGGGAGACCCTCACAAATTCCCTGACAAGGCAGTGGAGACCTTCTATGCATGGGCAACAGCCATAGGGTTCACACCATCCAAGGACAACCTTCCATGTATTCAACTGGGCATGGTCCGAACGGCAGATCTCACATTTCTGGGATTGTCGGCGAAGGCACAGTCCAACATTCAGCGAGTGGCCCCGCAGGTGGCCCCCCCGGCAAACCGGGACCGCCTGCCGTTGTGGCACTCTGTGTATTTCCGAAATGAGTTCCGCTGCTCCTACTACAACACGAAATTGATCCGGCAGGGGGTGCTGACGTGGGGTCAATTCCAAAGCTTGGAGGACGCAAGATTGTTCAATGCACTGCCTCGGATATGGAAAGGGGTCTACAATCATGGCGGACGGCTCCTCAAAAAAGTCATGTCACAAGGGGGGTTTGATACCCCCGCAGTCCATACCCAAAACTGGACCAGGGCATGGCTGCTCCAGTTCTACGCCTCTCGGCCAGGGGTCCGCGACCCGCAAACACCAGAGGTATGGGAACAGCTGGCACAGGCACAGCTACCACCGAGGGCTCAAGACTTTGCGCGAAAGGCGCTGTGGCACAAACTGACCGTACATGCAAGAGTCTACAAGAGGTCAGGCACTGACAAGTGCCCGGTTTGCTCACAAAAGGAGACGATCCAACACGCGATGGTCGGATGCCCCATGTTCAAAGCAGCAGCGGCGGTTATACAGCACTACTATGGCCAGGTGACAACTGATAACGGGACATCCACAGTTCGAGATATGATGGAGTCTGACGACCAAGAATGGTTGCTGAAAACGAACCAAGGCTGGGCGATGTGGTCAGCAAGAAGTGCCCACTGGCGATATCGATGCGAAGTCAAGGCAGGAGCGTCGCCGGTGTTCGCCTCATACCTTACAACATGGCTAAGGGAGCTATGTGAGTGGGTGGGATTTTACACAGGGGAGCACAGGGAACAATGGAAAGGATTTCAAAAATCACCGGAACAACTTCGAGACACCGGAGTGCAGCCACGACAAGGGGAAGTGCAAGTACATGGGGGACTGAATGCGTGGTGGCAAACACACACGGAATGCTTCACCCAAGACAAATCAGCCGACAATCAAAGTTGGCAAAGGGCAACGGAGTCACGCCCGAAGCGCCCGAGGCAGGCAGGCCCGGGAGTGCTACAAGGAGTGCAAGAACTGATTGCAGAACTGGTGGAGAAGGGCTACAGGATAGTGTACACTCATGGATCGTCGAAGCGACTGGGCCACAAGGACATGCGCAGGGCCGGGGGATTTGGCGTGTTTGCGGCGGAAGACGACCAAGGACCAGAGGTGCGCTTCTGTGGCTACGTACCAACACATTACAGGCAAACAAACAACGGAGCAGAGCTTTGGGCAGCCGTGGAAGCCTTACAGGGTTTCTGGGTGCCAAAACTGGCAATCCTCACCGACTCACAATACCTGCAGCTGGGAGCGACTGGCAGGGCCCAACACTGGAAGTCAAAGGGATGGACAACCACATCTGGAAAACTGCAAGTCCACGTCCCAGTCTGGGAAATACTGCTCCAGGAAATGGCGACGCCGGGAAGAGAAGTCAGGTGGGAACATGTCCCAGCACATGTCAACGTGCAGGGAAATGAGATGGCGAATGGATTGGCCATGGAAGGCATGTGTTCAAGCCCACTGTGGTCACAGCATGTTGCACCAAAATCATCATCTGGGTCAGAGTCCACGGTAGGTTTGAGGGGAGGGTCGGGATCAGAGTCAGAGGGCACAAGGGCACTCTGGTCATCCCTGGGTATGGCACCCATGGACAGTGATGAACTGACAGGGGAAGCATCCAGGGAGCCAGCGCCACGTGGGATGGGACCGTACTCCTCAAGCAATACAGAAAGTGAGGAAATGAGACCAGGACACACACACCAGGGAGTGCTGTCGAGTGCACTGTCAGCAGCAGACACACTGTCCTTCAGCATCTATGTGAGTGACACCAGGCGACAGCGCAAGAAGCGAAGGCTCAGGAAACGCAGGAACCCAGGACAGGGTCGATAATGCCAGGGCCAGAAGCCCTTGCACAATGGAACAGACATCCCACAGGCACCAAGCACAGCAATGCATGTCTGAAACACCTGTGTTCTGGCGCAGAGTCTGCAACACATGAGCTGCGCTTTGTCGCAGTAGAGCTTGCAACACATGGCCTGCGTTCTGCCGCAGTGAGCAGCAGCACGCAAAGGAGAACACCAAGCAGCTGAACGCCGCGTCCTGTCGCGGAAAGGCACCCAGGCGTTATGCCGTTTGGGAGGACACAGCAGGAGAAGGGATCTCATCAGCAGCGGTATGGCCCATACACACACATCCAGCCAACCCCAAAGAAGGTCAAGCCTCAGCAAGAACGCCAGCGTTTCAAGGTGCAAGCACTGAGTCCGCTGGACGCCATTGCGAACGAAGGACTGCAAGCAGTTGAAGCAGAACTGACCACAATGGCCTGGGCCCGCAATCAGCAGATCTGGCTCCCACTGGACCAGCCACATGGCACCAGGATGCACTGTGAGATTGTGGACAACCATGGGGAACCACTGCAGATGAGCAATCAGGAGCTCTACTCGGTGATGGTCCAGATCAACTTGACCCTGAAGACCCAGGCTCTGGCGAACATGCAGGTCCAGTGGCGACCCAAAAGTGCAGACAAGTGGCACCCGTTCCAGTGGGAGGCGATCCTCCACTGTCGGACGGCAGAAGGACACAGAGCAGTGCCCTCCTCGGTAAGCAGAACTGGCGATTGCATGCATGTGTGGCTGGCAGGCCGAGCGGACCTCTTGCGATTGTTCCAAAGAACGCTCTTCAGGCAGGCGGACCCGGTACCCGGGGGCGCTGTGCGGTTCCTTTACACACTGCTGAACACACCCCCATGCGAAAGAAGATACGCATGACAGGGGGTGACAAAAAGGAGAAGAAGAGTGGAGCGCATGGTGCCATGGTGCAGATAACCCATCGTCGTGGCCCAGTGGATACACCACACCTCTTCTATCCCGTGGACGATGGTTCGAACCCCGGGGGGGATAGAGATGCACCGAACAACCCGAACCCCCCTTTTTGGGCGCGAGAGAGAGGGCGCGAGAGAGAGGGAGAGAGAAACAGAGAGAGAGAGAGAGAGAGAGAGAGAGGGTAGCGCACAGTGGGAAAGGAACAGAGAGGTGCAACAGGAGAGAAAGAGAAGGGGAGAGCAAGAGAGAATGGAAGGGAGAGAGTAGGAGAGAGACCCACGGAGCGAGAGACCAGGGCTAACCGGCGCAAAGGGAGGTGGTGGGTTCGAGCTGACCAGAGTTCGAGCTGATCAGGGTGGGTTCGAGCTGACCAAGGTAAAAGGGACGCCACGGCGGCACGGAACAGCCGAGAAATGTCAAGAAATGAACAAGCAGGGTGCCGTAGCGTCCCTGAGCCACAGGCTCGACACGTTGTCACGTGTTGAACAACCGAAGCAAGACTGGGGCGGCGAGAGTGCGGCCCAAGTGAGGATGACGGAAGTAGGCATGAATGTGTGGGCGGCATGCGCATGCATGGTGGGGAGCTGAAATGGTATGCGCCACACGCCAAACAGCAATGATTTGTTGAATTGCCTGACAGACGGAGCACATACTGAAATGCCGAGACGCCTTTGCGCCATCCAAGGCGCCATTGCGCCCCTGAGGATTGAGTATGACACGTCCTCACGAGCCAGAGAGCAAGTGCATGACAGGGTCACGACCTGCAGGGCAAGGGTTAGAGAGTAACCGGCACTGTGGGTGGGTGGTGGGTGCGAGCTGACCTAAATGTCCAGAGGACCAGTGCCTATGCACAGTCAGCAACCACCTGGTGTGGTACAGAACTGGTCAACGCTGAAGTGCAGCAAGCAAAACACTGAACAATGTGGTTATGACCATGCGCCTGTGACACGGGGGCGTATGCGAGCCCAGTTTCTGTTGCCTCATGGCCCCCGGACCTAATACCCAAATAGGATGAAAAACAGGTAAATACGGCCGAAAACATGCTTTACATAGCTTGGATGCTTGTATTGTGTAGTCACAATATCATAAAAACAAGTTTCGAAAACTTCGATTTTTGAGCTGCCCAGGGTGAAAAACTGCATGAGCAGGTTGTGTACCAGCCCATTCACTAGGCCATTATTGGTGGAAACCGTCATTTCACGTCTTTGGCACGGGTTGTGACCGGCTCTCAGCAAGGCTAGCGACTGCAATAAACGTCCTTCCGTATCCTAGTAGGCATATGTTGGTACAACATCCCCACTCACACCCCTCAGAGTGGGTACCACAGGGTCACCGAGGTTGCCAAAACCGCCAACATACCAAAAATGGCTGGAAAGTGCATAAACTGCATAAGCTCATCCCACTCTGCCCCACAGAAACCCCATGGAGTCGGGACCCGGAAACACTTTTTCGGCTCAAAATACAAAAAACCAAAAGATTCATGATTTTCGACCCGAAAAAGGGGGGGGGGTCATTTTTTTGATCCCCCCCCCCCCACCTCCCTCAAAAGCTCCAAAATTTTGGTTTCAAGTGGGGGCGGGGGTCTAGGGGGGTCCAGACCAAAAACTCATTGGGGGATGCGTTTATTGGACAAAATAATGATTTTACAAGGGGTTAGACTAACAATTCAACCCCTTGAGGTAGGGTACGCGAGTAGGTCCAAAAATGCCCAAAATGGGGGGGTATGTGGCGTTTTCCCCTATATACGCCTGCTTGGCTTTGATCTAACAACCTCTGCGAGGTGATTTTGGGGCTTTCGGAGGGCCCATGGCACAGGCTAGATGGGCCTAGCGGCCACTACCTGGGTCCCCATAGGTGCTCAAGTACCTGTATTGTCGCCAAATGATCACCCAAACCCGTCCTAGGGGCAACGGAAGGGTTTCATGAAAATTCGAATTTCAAAAAACTTTTAGGTGCCACTAAACAGCCTACCCAGCGTGAAAACGTCATAAGTCCTCACTGCCAAGGGGCCATATGGGGGCCGACTGGGGGTACGTGGAGTTGGGACCCGAGACCCCCGCCATGGGTTAGGGGGTCCATATACAAGAAAAAAGTTCTTCAGGACCCAGGTCCAAATACACACACAGCGGCCACAATACGCAAAGAAGCCCCACCAAACCCAACACCCCCCCCCCCCCCACCAAACCCAACACCCCCCCCCCTCCAAAAAAGGGGTACCCAAGTGCAGGGGGTACGGATCATTTTTGGTCCCAAATTGATGATTTTACAAGGGTTCAGACGTCAGAAACCACACAATGGGGTGTGCTACGCAAACGACCCCCAAAAAAGGGGGGTATACGACGCTCGCGCCTACGCTTGATCTAACAACCTCTCTTCGAGGTGATTTTCGATTTCAAGCCGACAAATTTTTTTCGCCCACCAAATTTTCAGCCCAAAAATTCAGAAATCAACAAAAAACCGGACCATCATATTTGCATTTGCAAGCCCTGCATTTTTGTTGTTACCAAATTCACTGAAAAATGCATGTAGCCCGATCACAATGTATTGGATTTTCTTTTTTTTGCCTCTGCAGTCCGAAAATTCTATTGCCTCCGGCAAGTCCACCTCGCAGAGAATCTATCCCAAGCAACACACACCCAAAGTAGGGTATAAATAGGGTATAAACTACATTAATATGGGCTAAAACATGCTTTACATATCTTGGATGGTCATATTGTGTGGTCATAATATCATAAAAACAAGATTCAAAAAATTCTATTGCCTTCCCTAACCTTAAGAGATGAGCCATGGATGGGCATCTTGCTTGAAAATCAAATGGCCTAAACACATAGAAATTTTGACTTGTTTTATTATGAGCATGCAAAAAAATTGGTCCCATTGCAACTATGGTTGTAAGATGATGGTAAATTACTCAAAGCAAAACAGAGGGGTTTTGTGGCGGTCTTTCCGACGTACCCTGGAGGCCCCGCCTTGCCGTCGTTCCCGACTTGCGGGGGCCGTATGGCCGGACTTTTGATTTGGCTTTGATATGGAAAGCCCCGGAGTGTCCTCGCCAGTAGCCCTACCCATCTCCGGAAGCGGCAGGCAAGTAAGTAGCTGGTGGGTGTATTTGGTTGCGGCGTTGTTGTATAGTGGATTACAAGCACACGACTAACAGGACGTGACATGATCCAACATCCCCAAAGCGTCGGTATTGCTTGTATGTAGACCGTGTTGCGGAGGTCAAGAAATCGACTACCAGGATTAGACATGATCCAAAATCCCCACAGCGCCGAATCTTGGTTGATGGTGGAGCTGGTCGTTAAAAGCTGATTAACAGGACTAGACATTGTCCAAAATCCCCACAGCATCGGGTTTTGGTTGTTGATGGAGGTGGTGCGCGATAGTGCCATAGTGCCAAATACAGACACGCAAACAAACACACACACACATACCCACCCACCAAGCTCTTTTGATTTGCCCGCCGCTTGCTAGCCAATGTTGCTAGTTTTACAGGATAATTTTGGTGATGGATAGGCAAAAAGAGTTTTAAAGGTAGACTTGCAAAAGCAAAATGTCAATGTGAATCACCCTTCGGCCTTTGGCAAGCGAAACCGATGACCATATTGCTACCGGCGCCACCGGTTGCGAAGCTCAAGTCATAGATCCCACTTGAGTCCGGTCACCTCAGGTGACGCACATTTTACATTTGTAATGCATGACATTGCGGTTGAGTACTAGCATGCACACCATTACTACTTTGGATGTGCCTAATAGTGTGTCACGTTACAGCATTTTTTGCAACATCTCATATGTTCTAAGGAGTAAAGCAAATCGTTCAGTGGCATGAACGCTGCTTTGATCTTTGTCCGGGTGAAGCTTTACAGATAGGTGAAGATATTGCTTGCGGATGTTAGCTTTGTTTGTAGCCCCAAGCAATTGCATGCCAACCTCAAAATTGTTCTTGTCCAAATATTCATACATTGCTGGATATGAAGCAATGGGGAGATCAAGTAGGCATTGTACTTTGGTCATGTTGGATGATGATGTGGTGTCTTGGTTTTTTTTGTGGTTTGCGCTTATGGGGAGGTTTAGGTTGTAGATCGTCATGGGGCCGTTTTTTGTCGTGGTTCTTCTTAACTCGCTTTGTATGTAATCCATGCTCTTCATCGTCATTGGTGACAAGTTTGGGTTGATGACCAGTTGACTCATCTTGGTGAATAGCATGTCTTTTTTTCCTTGGGGGTAATGCATAATCCTCATCATCACTAACGATGGTGTGTGGTGGAATGGTGGTTGTTTGCTTTTCGTTGAGACCTTTCTGTGAGGAACCCTGCACGGGATGTATACCTTGCCCCTTGCCTTTCTCATGTTTGTCAAGTTGATTGAAATTTTTTGAAGCAACACAAGAAGAACAACGCTTTTTGGTACCAAGTTTCCATTGGCTCTTTGTAAAGTCTGCACGCAACCGCTGAAGGCCACAAGAGAAGCATTGTAGTGCATCTTGCAATGAACGCTTGGTGGGCTTTTGTTGTTTTTGTGAGCAATGCATGCATCTCATGTTGCTCCCTAATGCTATTTGGGTAGCGGTAAAGGATGTTTTTGGCTTTAATTCATTGCACGAAGCGCATTGTAGTCCCGCAGCTTGACAATGCACACATCTTTGGTCAGCACCTCCGGCATTGAATTCACAAGGCATTCTTTCAAGGTTGCAACATGGGCAGCACATAGTTCTACAACGTTGGCACGTTGCATGTTTACCAAATTCGGAGTGCACACGCTCTTGTTGGCAAGAAGGACAAGTGATTTTGGTGCATTGCTGGCATGTCCCATTTGCAGTAATTTGTGATGCTATGTGCTCCTGTTGGCAAGAAGGGCAAATGACCCTGGTACAGCAGTTGCATGTACCCCTTGCACTCATTTCCGATGCCATGCGTTCTTGTTAGCAAGAAGGGCAAGTGACCTTGGTACATCGGTTGCATGTACCTCTTGCACTGATTTCTGATGCCATGCGCTCTTGTTGACAAGAAGGGCAAGTGACCTTGGTACATCGGTTGCATGTACCTCTTGCACTAATTTTGGATGCCATGCGCTCTTGTTGGCAAGAAGTACAAGTGCCTTTGGTGCATCGCTTGCATGTACCTCTTGCACTGATTTCTGATGCCATACGCTCTTGTTGGCAAGAACGGCAAGTGACCTTGGTACATCGGTTGCATGTACCTCTTGCACTGATTTCTGATGCCATGCGCTCTTGTTGACAAGAAGGGCAAGTGACCTTGGTACATCGGTTGCATGTACCTCTTGCACTAATTTCGAATGCCATGCGCTCTTGTTGGCAAGAAGTACAAGTGACTTTGGTGCATCGCTTGCATGTACCTCTTGCACTGATTTCTGATGCCATACGCTCTTGTTGGCAAGAACGGCAAGTGACCTTGGTACATCGGTTGCATGTTCCCCTTGCGCTGATTTTTGATTCCATGCGCTCTTTTTGGCAAGAACGGCAAGTGACCTTGGTACATCGGTTGCATATTCCCCTGGCACTTATTTCTGATGCCATGCGCTCTTGCTGGCAAGAAGGGCAAGTGACCTTCGTACAACGGTTGCACGTACCCCTTGCACTGATTTTTGATGCCATGCGCTCCTGTTGGCAAGAAGGGCAATTGATTTTGGTACATCGGTTGCATGTCCCTCTTGTATTAATTTCGGATGCCATGCGCTCTTGCTGGCAAGAAGCACAAGTGACTGTGGTGCATCGATTGCATGTACCCCTTGCACTAATGTCCGATGCCATGCGTTGTTGTTGGCAAGAAGGGCAAATGACCCTGTTTGCCACTTGTTTGCAACATTGTTTGCAACGGCGCTTTTCAAAAGGCATTTGCCAGTTGGAAGGAGAAAAGCATGGCATTGGCTTGGGGAGTCCACATTTGTTGCAAAACTTCATTGTTGTGACATCATGTGCACAATCATCACAAGCGAAAGGTGGGGGATTAGGTAGATCCGATGCTCCAATATGATGGTAATCTTGGCAACCACACTGCATACAAGTTGCAGCAACCTGCATTGAAATAAGATGCCTTGTGGTGATGTAGGTCAGAGTTTTTTCACGGAGTCTCTTTAGAAGGAATGTAGGACCAAGCGGGTCACCACGTTGGAAGATTTCCTTTGGAAAAAGACGATAGATGAGCAAATCTGAAGAGGACCGAACCCGACTAAGTGCAACATAGCACAAAATAGGGTCATCTGCTATCAAGTCTATTATGGCAGCACTTAAGGTTTGACCTTGCGAACTATGGCAGGTAATGCCAAATGCAGGACCAATAGGAAACTGGCGGCGGCTAACACTTAAAACGGGGTTCTTCTTGTTCTTATCGAGGTACCATATCTTTGAAGTCGGAACAATCGGGTAAAGGCCGGGTCTCGTCAAGCCTGGGACTATCCAATTGGCATCCGGTACTTGAATGAAAAGCACGGCGGGTACATAACGTAGAATACGTACACCGGCTTTCCGGCACAGAGTTCTCGCGTGGGTCTAGAATCCAACTATCAAGAAAGGCCTCCGTCCCACGTAACAAATTCTTTTGGATAGAGCGGTCAACATGTTCGGTTAATGCAATTGGCAATCCTTGTACTAGCGGTAACATGCCATATAAGTTTGCAGTCCAACGATCATGGTATTGCAACCAACGTATACGGGTGTCCGCATCCGTTTTGGTGATGCTGTCTGTGGTTGGTCGATCAAATGCGGGACACCAAGTCAGATGCTTTTTATTTGAAGAAGCGTAAAGAATGGCGCGTTGCTTGTTGATTGCGTATTTTAGGTCATTTGTAGCCACAATCATTTTTGCACCAAAAAAATGGTCGGTCGTCAAGCGGGGATCATCAGGCCCACAAAGAACGAATTGCATGAGCCAGTCGTATGTCTCATTACGTAGTTTACCATGACGGCACTCTTCCAAGGCAGCTTGGAAGCGAGGGTCTCCTTGAAACCGCATGTTTTGGATTAACTCGGTCATTCCTTGGATGCCTTGGGATGCGTTGCCCCATAAGAGGTTGAGTCCATGGGATGTTAGGGCATCAGGGTTCTTCTTCGTGGGCTCAACAATCATGGATGGTGGCAGTGACATGAGAGAGAAGTCCTCCCCAGGTGGTGGTATTTGCCAAAAATCACCACAAAGAATGATGTTGAATCCCCCAAAAGGACGTATTGTCCCATTCGGATCACATTTGTATGTTCCCGCCTTTTGGGTGTGTGTGCGGAGTCGTTCTTCAAATTTTGCTAGAAGGCGAGGACTTACCATACTAATTTCGTCAATAATGATCCACCGTAGAGTGCAATGGCGGAGAAATAGGAAAGTTGATTTTTCTTTCGAGGCATCGTTCCCAAATAGGTTCATGGCACCAAGTTGATGGAGAGTGGAACCACCAATCAAGCGTGCCATCTTCCCTTGAAAAGCCCCAATCTCAAAATGCTTGTCTTTGACATAACCAAGCAATTCAAAGAATTGAACTATTATACCCAGCGCTTTGGACTTCCCTGTGCCCGGGCCACCATGAAGCATCCAACGTAGAGGCTCACTACTACCATGCATTCCATTAATGTCGTCAGTGACTTCCTCTTTAACACGGTTAGCAACCATTTGTAGGAAGATTTGTTGACCCTTATTCAATTGTGGAATGCAAATTGCTAGTGCAGCATCCACCTTGGAAAGGGATATTGAGGGTATGGGGTCAACAGTTGGCTCTAAATTAGTTTTGGTAGGGAATCCCTTTGAGGTGGTGGTCTCCGCACGTGCAGTGTCGCGGGCAGATTGTAGCAACTTGCGAAGGTTTGAGTATACTGGGGCGGGGCCGTTCGATTCATATTGGATGTTGGACAAATTCGTGGCACGCCATGCTTCGTGGGCGAGTTTAATACCAGTTACAGAGTCTGAGGAAATTTGTTTGTCCTTCGACTCATTGACACCTTTCTTTGCCGTTTTTGTGTTTAGTGCCGTGTCTAATTGTGTGTGATCTAGTTTCAAAGGTGGTATCGTCTTTGCTTCAGCAGTGTCTAGTATATCATCCTTGCAACGTACACGAGAAACACAGAGAAATTGTTGGATGACTCTTTTCATGTGCAGAGTCAGGATGTTCCCAGAAACATACGCCTTCCAAGAGCTATGGAAACCGTGTTTTGGATCACTCAGGGCATCAACATAAGGTACATGTTGCGAGGCCAAATCTTGATGCAAGCAATATGGACGAAAATACGCTGAACACACTTTGGCAGTTTGCTCTTGATGATTGTTGCGTGCCATAGGAGATCCTATCCACATGGGCACGAAGGGGCGTGGGTTGTACTCCATTGCCCAAAGATGCCTAACTTTTTCTAGAGCGGGTAGATCTGGAAAGGGGATCCAAGTAGTGCCACCCGCGTTACGGATACGGAAATGTTTACCTGGATGAAATTCATAACCTTCGCCTTCGAGCTTTTGCGTACAAATGTATGCACGCCCTTCCGACGTGAGATCAGCATGGTACTTTGGATCACCATCCGCCAGTCTTGGGTTGATAGGAAAAGACACAGGAACTAGTCTCCAACGAGACACGAACTCATAAGGGCTTAGCCAATGTACTCGTGGGTCCTTCCCACGATAGCCGTACATCATTGCCAAATCCGGAACAGCTTGTAGTGAAGCAGCTTTACCTGTGCGCGAGACCCGGAAAACAACTTTATCTGCAATTCGTTTTGTTGGGCGATTTCCATTTTTGCGTTCTAACAATGAAACAAATTTGTTCCCGGCAAAAGTGGTTGTTATTGCTGTCTTCACACACTCCGCGGCGGTTACATCATCTTGACGACGATTGCGCATCAAGTTCACAACATCAACAGCTCCAGGTGCGGTGCCCCGGGCTAATGTGTCACTCAAGAAACGTTGTGTATGACGTCTTGCAATGTACTGTATGCTATTAGGACGCTTTGTTTGTTGAAGGTCATTGGATAAATTATCATGCCCACGCAACCATCTAGTAATCTCCTTTGTTGCAATAGGAGTTCCTTTTGCAACATAATCAGAGAAATACCCAATGGCACTGTCTTGTGCCAATTGAAGAGCAATTTCAATTGTGGTGTTGGTTGTTGCCAGTTCGTTCAAACATGTATCTGGAGTAGCGCAAAATTTGGAATGGGTTTCGGGACAAATAGGCAAGCGATAGAGGACTTGAACATCACTGTTACAACGGAGCAAAGAGGTTAGGAGTGGATGCGTGCCATTGAGCCAACCACAGTTTCGCGGCCCATGCAATGACCCTAATGCATTACGTTGACCCGTCACCTTCAACCCAAATTGACAAGCCAGTCCGTAGCACAATATGGAAGCTTCGGGCACGAGCTCCTTGTCACGGGGAAAGCGATGCTTGCAAACATTTGGTTCACCTTTACGGACACACCCTGCCAAAAGTCGACGAGCCTCTGGGTCATCAGTGTTAGCCAATGGATGGATATGGTGGTTCCAATGCTCCAAATTTGTTTGTACTTCCTTGCAATAGTGAACGTTCCATAAATGCACCATAGCCGTATCATCCGATGTTGTATCCGTAACCAATGAGCATAAAGGAGAGCGGAAAAGGAATGAGAATGTCGAGTCATATTCCGGCCAATCATCTTCTAGTATTTTCCTGCGCATGTGAAAACCACATAAATCATGATATACCTCTTGACAAACGTAACTTTTGTAAGCAGTGTATTGCTTTACTAACTTTTCGCCTTCTTTTTTGATTAACAAAGAGATGTCGTGTATTGAGGAGAATTGACTAAGACATTGGGGCCATAACAACCAATGAATGTGTAGAACCCCTTCTTTTTGGTTCTCAATGCTCCCTAAACAGGCATCTAACCTTCCAATGAATCCACCTTCGCTCGAGGCAACCGAACCAAAGATGTTTTGGCATGCCGATTTTCCCATCGGAGAGTTGCACCGTGGACAACAAAGACACACACGAACACCAAAGATGGTGGACATTGCCAAACGCACTATAATGCGAAATGCGGACATGCAAGCCAGGGGGTCTTGGGAGAGCATAAGCTTGCGTTGTTCATATGATGGCAAAGCCGAAATCAATGAGTCAATTGGTAATTCCAGAGATGGATGTGCATGCCCTCCCCATTGTCTCAACCATGGTTGAGCTATGCAAACCGGATCATTTCGGCCTGTCCTTGATAGGCGGAGCATGAGCGTGTTGTGTCTCTCATTTGGAGAAAATGTGACAATGAGAGGGGCTCCATAAAAAACACGGACGGCTTGGATTTCATGTCGCATCAAGCGGCGCACCTCATGTGTGCCTTCTATGCGCGTAGAAACGTTTTGTACATTTTGCAAGATGTCTCTAGCCAGGGGGGGTAAATTTGGCACAAAGGGAACTTTTGACAAGTCACCATTTACTTGGCGAAGAGAACCATCTGTGGTGAGGTAGCTTCCGGTCAAACTTGCTGTTATTGCTTTGCTTGCATTACAATATTGTTCTGCTGTAATTTGCTCAGACTCCAAAGTAGTACCATCACAAAGCTTTCCTTTGAAAATGTATCGAGAAAGATTAATCACGGATCGGAAAATCAAGTTCCACGCAGCAAACACAAAAATCCAATCCCTCCTAAATTGACCCTCAATACGACGCACTAAAGCTGCCGCGAATTGTGGGAAGTCAACTCGAGGTGCATTGGAGTCACGTCTCCATTGCGAACGATTGCGTAAATCGGGGCTACCAACACCAAACTCATATAAGAACGCAAACGCGATTATTATAAAGCTTGGGTGTAGTTGGTCTTGCATGGTGGTTCCTGTTCGAATGCAAAAGGAATCAATGCTATCTGGCAGTGTCTCACTATCAACTGGCTGATCACCAGTGGTGTTGGTTGGTTTGTTCCCACCTTGGCTTCTGTGTGTAGAAACATGTGTCTTTGTGGAATCCACACTTTGCATGTCATATTCTTTCCCCGACAGGGCACTCTTTTGCGAAGAAAGGTTTGGAGGAATGGGACTTATGCTTTCCACTTCATCCTCGTCTGATGACATGTCATCTTTCGCGGTAGGGAACTTCAAGGCTTCTTCAACGGATTGGATACGCTGTATACGTTGTTCATTGATGTCAACAGCGGAATTGGAGTATCTATCCAATTGTACGCCGTTAACATGGGACAGAAATATGTTGCCATCAATGGAGCCTCCGTGCTCGTGAGGTAACGCCGCCTTTCCGTCATGAACGTCAGGGCCATTCTTGCGAGGCACTATGACCCGTATGATCTCGGGAGGGATGCCATCAACCGGAAGGAGTGTTGATCGTTGTTCAACATCAACCATATTTATACCCACGTACGCTGGGTGGTTGCGCTCAATCATACATGCTATGAAGTGTACGACCAAAGCACGACGCACGCGCCCGTGCTGTACAACTAATTGAGTGTCATCGTGAGTGTGACTTTCGACAACCACTTGCACGAGGCCAGCCAAATCCTCACCTAATCTTGGTAAATGATTCTTTCCACCATTTTGGGAAAATGTTTGGAGGATTTCCTCCCATGGCAGAGAAAAACAAGTGACATTTCCCTTCGCGCCAAGGCGTG
Organism: Eutreptiella sp. 'Long Island Sound 2002'; assembly: GCA_964036045.1. Lineage (NCBI taxonomy): Eukaryota > Euglenozoa > Euglenophyceae > Eutreptiales > Eutreptiaceae > Eutreptiella > Eutreptiella sp. 'Long Island Sound 2002'. The sequence continues at coordinate 35,696,449 of OZ038398.1, read as the reverse complement.
CGTTTGACAAATGAGCTAAACTTGAGCCACTTACTCGGTCATTGAACCTTTGTAATGTCAACCTCAACATTGCAGTGTTCACTGGACTGGCACACAACAATTCAATGTATGTAACTTGGTGCTCATAGATGTACTCATTAATGTACCCTATCCACATTTCATTTGCCAAAGCAAATGGAGGCATTTTTGGGCGTGGTCGGAATAATTCATCGGAGCAAGATGCACATATTGGCAATTCACATTTTGGACATAAGGGGCAATTCATGTCGTGTATGCCACATGCATTACTAGGACATGCAACACAACGACGATCTTCGGGACAACATAGGACTTGAATAATACCATCTGTGAAAGGAACATTGAGGCACCATTTGGTTTGTACTTGTTGTCTCATGCCACTGTCTTTGGTTCCGTAGGCATTGAAATATGTGGTGAGACCAAGTAATCTCTCGTGTCTTCTTTGCACATCCCAAAAAAGGATCCTCCATTGTTGGAGTCGAATGGGGAATGCCATTGAATTGGTGGCCTTCCATGACATTCAAAATCCACACTATGAATTTGTGCACAAATGCTACACACGAGTGATATTATGTTTGCATCTCGGTAGCGCTGCGCGAATGAAACAGTAATGCGACGGTCAATTGCAAAACCAACCAAGGGCATGCGCTGACGTTCAATGTGGGCAATGGCTTCTTGGTACAAATGGTATGCATCTTGCATTGTGATACAAGCATGTGTTAATTGGTCAACGTGGGCAAAAGATGCTTTGTGGTGGCCCGTCACATGTTCGATTAAGCTAGCTTCGTCATCTCCTTGCCACGTGCAACTACGAAAAGCACAATGCTTTTGTGGTAGAACAATTCCATTAGATTTCAATTCATCCAAACAGTTTTGGAAAGCCCATGGTATTGTGGGAAATGGCGACAATTGAGCAGATAAAACGTGAATGAAGCATTCCACTTTAGCCAGTGGGGATGGTGATAGCAATGAAGGAAGAGTTGCTAGCATAGTGGTGAATTGAAAGTCGGATGTTTGATCCGCATTAGCTGGTGACCTCGACCTAGTACTGGGCACAGACATTTGTGTGCTTCCACTTTCATTTGAGTCATCGGATGTAGTTGTTGTGCAATGCGACGTGCTGGAACAAGTATCATCTTGATCATTGCAAGTGTCATCGGATTCATCAGACAAGTGGTCAGCCGCACTCATTGCGCAGTCATGCATTGACTCATCATTCGCACGTCTGCTTTCTTGACCAGTGCAATTGTCACTCAACATGTTGGACATGTGCTCGGTTGCACTGAATGTGCAATCATGTACCGATTCAGAATCCTTGTTGGACATTTGGTCAAGTGCACTCAATGTGCTTCTATGTATGCCCTTTTCGTATAGATTCGTTTGGATACCTTTGTCACTTGGATGGGCATTGTTCAAATCTTGAATTGTGGTTTTGAACATATACATGTATGGTGTGAAGTGGTCATTGTTGAGAAGCCATTGATTGGGCGTCTCAACAAGTGTGACACCTTCATCGTCACAGGCGTACCACAAACCTTTCCGTTGAGTCAAGCACACATAATGACCCGACAAGGTAGAGCTTCCGCGGTGTAAGATGATACTCATCAACTGCAAATGCAACACCTTATTCGGTGAGCGTACGAAACAATCTTCAATAGTAAAATGTGATGGGCACCCATAAAAACATTGTAGCTTTGAAGGTTGTTGAGTAGCTGCATTGAAAGTGAACAAGGACAAATGTATCATGATATATTGCGATGCCGTTGTCAATTGCTTTCGACGTTTCAAGCACGCCATTCCCGAACAAGCCGTACAATTTCCAACATTACTTTCTGTGGCAAATAAACTTTGCAGAGCACCTTGTAAACCTTGTGTATTACTTACACCGACCGTCCAAGAAGAAATGTCCATGCATACTTGTAAATTGCCATATTGACAATTTGAGCATGAAATGGAATGTAAAACTTGACATCCTAATTTAGACATGGCTTGTGGTACAAAGGGGAATTCGAGAGTCGACGCCTCTACTTCGGTGCAAACGTCTGCACTTTGCAATGGCAATACAAGTTGCCAAATCCATGCTAATAGCAAGCCCAGAAATTCATGCACATCTTGTTGCCGGTTGTGTTGTGGATGGAAATGAACTAAGTACTCCGCAGCATGGGCAACCTGAATTCGCAATTGTTGGTGACAATCATCACTATTCCCGAATGTGTATGGCGATTTGGGTGGCAGTTCTCCATTGCCACATTCCATCAAAGCAATCAAAAGGTGTTCCACTGCAAGACGGATTGGAGAGTCTGTCTTATTGGATTCCAAGTCATTGCTGACGCAATCAACAAAAAGTGGGATTGTGCCAAGGAATTGGAGACTGGATGCAGCAAAGCAGCTGTTGTTCATCCAAAGTAGCCCATAATGCGTTGTCATTCTTTATGGACTGGATGGTAGTTGGTCAATCGAAGATCAAGGCAAAGTTGATAGAAAAGTGCAAAAGCGCCCTAAGACAAAGATCCTGAAAGAACAAAAGACACAATGCATGATAAACATTCTTGAGCAATACATCATCAGTGAAGGGCAGAGGAAGACACGTTTAAGGTAAACATCATGCAACCTTCTTTGGAATGTCTTTGGGATTATTTGGGTCTACCTATTGGGTGCAGTAGTCATCACATACGGCAAGCACACAAACTCATCAAACAGCAAAGGTGAATCAAGTTCAAAGTTACGTGCAGCATGTCCTCTGGGTAGAGGTGTTATAGCTCTTATAACTTATGTAAATGCCATAGGCCCTGTTGGTGCTATAGGTGCTATAGGTGTTATAGGCCCGGTACTTGTGATAGGTTGTGTATGTCCTATATGCCCTACATCTCCCATAGGTTTAATTGGTCCCGTAGGTTTTTAGGTGCTACATGTCATATAGGTGGGTGGGTCTCATTGGTGCCATAGGTTGCTTTGGTCATATGAGTCCCAGGCATTTCATGGGTGCTATAGAGCCTATGCGTGATATGGGTCTTATAGGTACAATAGGAAATATAAACCCTACATGCGCAATACACATGGGGTCATAGGTGAAGGGCCTCGTCCTCACAGTTGGGTATCCGGCCTACGAGGTTAACCTTCATAATTTTGCACCGGTCCCTAATAAGAACACTTTGATGGTGTAGTTAACAAGCTAAAAAAAGCCTCATGGCAAGTAACCTAGGGAAATGTGCATATCCATAATATGCCAAACAAAAAGTGTTCTTATTAGGGATGACAAAGGGTTAGCTCAAATGGTGGTGGAGCTTCGCAATGTGGATCTCAGGACATTGCCATATAACACCCAATGGGGATGAAAGCTGGTTCACACAATGGAGATCCAAGCTGGTTCACACAATGGAGATCCAAGGCGGTTCCCACAACGGAGATCCAAGCTGGTTCACACAACGGAGATCAAAGCTGGTTCACACAACGGAGATCCAAGGTGGTTCACACAACGGAGATCCAAGCTGGTTCACACAACGGAGATCCAAGCTGGTTCACACAACGGAGATCCAAGCTGGTTCACACAACGGATATCCGAGTCGTTTCACAAAATGGAGATCCAAGCCGGTTCACACAACGGAGATCCAAGCCGGTTCCCACAACGGAGATCCAAGCCGGTTCACACAATGGAGATCCAAGCTGGTTCACACAATGGAGATCCAAGCCGGTTCACACAATGGAGATCCAAGCCGGTTCACACAACGGAGATCCAAGCCGGTTCACACAATGGAGAACCAAGCCGGTTCACACAACGGAGATGCAAGGTGGTTCACACAATGGGGATCCAAGCCGGTTCCCACAATGGAGATCCAAGGCGGTTCACACAACGGAGATCCAAGCCGGTTCACACAATGGAGATCCAAGCCGGTTCACACAATGGAGATCCAAGGCGGTTCACACAACGGAGATCCAAGCCGGTTCAGACAATGGAGATCCAAGCCGGTTCACACAACGGATATCCGAGTCGTTTCACACAATGGAGATCCAAGCCGGTTCCCACAATGGAGATCCAAGCTAGTTCACACAATGGAGATCCAAGCTGGTTCACACAACGGATATCCGAGTCGTTTCACAAAATGGAGATCCAAGCCGGTTCACACAATGGAGATCCAAGCCGGTTCACACAATGGAGATCCAAGCCGGTTCACACAATGGAAATCCAAGCCGGTTCACACAACGGAGATCCAAGCCGGTTCACACAACGGAGATCCAAGCCGGTTCACACAATGGAGATCCAAGCCGGTTCCCACAACGGATATCCAAGCCGGTTCACACAATGGAGATCCAAGCTGGTTCACACAATGGAGATCCAAGCCGGTTCACACAACGGAGATCCAAGCCGGTTCACACAATGGAGATCCAAGCCGGTTCACACAATGGAGATCCAAGCCGGTTCCCACAATGGAGATCCAAGCTGGTTCGAACAATGGAGATCCAAGCCGGTTCACACAATGGAGATCCAAGCCGGTTCACACAACAGAGATCCAAGCCGGTTCACACAATGGAGATCCAAGCCGGTTCCCACAACGGAGATCCAAGCCGGTTCACACTATGGAGATCCAAGCTGGTTCACACAACGGAGATCCAAGCCGGTTCACACAACGGAGATCCAAGCCGGTTCACACAATGGAGATCCAAGCCGGTTCACACAACGGATATCCGAGTCGATTCACAAAATGGAGATCCAAGGTGGTTCACACAATGGAGATCCAAGCCGGTTCACACAACGGAGATCCAAGCCGGTTCACACAATGGAGATCCAAGCCGGTTCACACAATGGAGATCCAAGCCGGTTCACACAACGGAGATCCAAGCCGGTTCACACAATGGAGATCCAAGCCGGTTCACGCAATGGAGATCCAAGCCGGTTCACACAATGGAGATCCAAGCTGGTTCACACAACGGAGATCCAAGCCGGTTCACACAATGGAGATCCAAGCCGGTTCACACAATGGAGATCCAAGCCGGTTCACACAATGGAGATCCAAGCCGGTTCACACAATGGAGACCCAAGCCGGTTCACACAATGGAGATCCAAGCCGGTTCACACAATGGAGATCCAAGCCGGTTCACGCAACGGAGATCCAAGCCGGTTCACACAACGGAGATCCAAGCCGGTTCACACAATGGAGATCCAAGCTGGTTCACACAATGGAGATCCAAGCCGGTTCACACAATGGAGATCCAAGCCGGTTCACACAATGGAGATCCAAGCCGGTTCACACAATGGATATCCAAGCCGGTTCACACAATGGAGACCCAAGCCGGTTCACACAATGGAGATCCAAGCCGGTTCACACAATGGAGATCCAAGCCGGTTCACGCAACGGAGATCCAAGCCGGTTCACACAACGGAGATCCAAGCCGGTTCACACAATGGAGATCCAAGCCGGTTCACACAATGGAGATCCAAGGTGGTTCACACAACGGATATCCGAGTCGTTTCACAAAATGGAGATCCAAGCCGGTTCACACAATGGAGATCCAAGCCGGTTCACAAAATGGAGATCCAAGCCGGTTCACACAATGGAGATCCAAGCCGGTTCACACAACGGAGATCCAAGCCGGTTCACACAATGGAGATCCAAGCCGGTTCACACAGTAGAGATCCAACCTGGTTCACACAACGGATATCCGAGTCGTTTCACACAATGGAGATCCAAGCCGGTTCACACAATGGAGATCCAAGCCGGTTCACACCATGGAGATCCAAGCTGGTTCACACAATGGAGATTCAAGCCGGTTCACACAACGGAGATCCAAGCCGGTTCACACAACGGAGGTCCAAGCCGGTTCACACAATGGAGAACCAAGCCGGTTCACACAACGGAGATCCAAGGTGGTTCACACAATGGAGATCCAAGCCGCTTCACACAATGGAGATCCAAGGCGGTTCACACAACGGAGATCCAAGCCGGTTCACACAATGGAGATCCAAGCCGGTTCACACAATGGAGATCCAAGGCGGTTCCCACAACGGAGATCCAAGCCGGTTCAGACAATGGAGCTCCAAGCCGGTTCACACAACGGAGATCCAAGCCGGTTCACACAATGGAGATCCAGGCCGGTTCCCACAATGGAGATCCAAGCTGGTTCACACAATGGAGATCCAAGCTGGTTTACACAACGGATATCCGAGCTGTTTCACAAAATGGAGATCCAAGCCGGTTCACACAATGGAGATCCAAGCCGGTTCACACAATGGAGATCCAAGCCGGTTCACACCATGGAGATCCAAGCCGGTTCACACAACGGAGATCCAAGCCGGTTCACACAATGGAGATCCAAGCCGGTTCCCACAACGGAGATCCAAGCCGGTTCACACAATGGAGATCCAAGGTGGTTCACACAATGGAGATCCAAGCCGGTTCACACAACGGAGATCCAAGCCGGTTCACACAATGGAGATCCAAGCCGGTTCACACAATGGAGATCCAAGCCGGTTCACACAATGGAGATCCAAGCCGGTTCACGCAACGGAGATCCAAGCCGGTTCACACAACGGAGATCCAAGCCGGTTCACACAATGGAGATCCAAGCTGGTTCACACAACGGAGATCCAAGCCGGTTCACACAATGGAGATCCAAGCCGGTTCACACAATGGAGATCCAAGCCGGTTCACACAATGGATATCCAAGCCGGTTCACACAATGGAGACCCAAGCCGGTTCACACAATGGAGATCCAAGCCGGTTCACACAATGGAGATCCAAGCCGGTTCACGCAACGGAGATCCAAGCCGGTTCACACAACGGAGATCCAAGCCGGTTCACACAATGGAGATCCAAGCCGGTTCACACAATGGAGATCCAAGGTGGTTCACACAACGGATATCCGAGTCGTTTCACAAAATGGAGATCCAAGCCGGTTCACACAATGGAGATCCAAGCCGGTTCACAAAATGGAGATCCAAGCCGGTTCACACAATGGAGATCCAAGCCGGTTCACACAACGGAGATCCAAGCCGGTTCACACAATGGAGATCCAAGCCGGTTCACACAGTAGAGATCCAACCTGGTTCACACAACGGATATCCGAGTCGTTTCACACAATGGAGATCCAAGCCGGTTCACACAATGGAGATCCAAGCCGGTTCACACCATGGAGATCCAAGCTGGTTCACACAATGGAGATTCAAGCCGGTTCACACAACGGAGATCCAAGCCGGTTCACACAACGGAGGTCCAAGCCGGTTCACACAATGGAGAACCAAGCCGGTTCACACAACGGAGATCCAAGGTGGTTCACACAATGGAGATCCAAGCCGCTTCACACAATGGAGATCCAAGGCGGTTCACACAACGGAGATCCAAGCCGGTTCACACAATGGAGATCCAAGCCGGTTCACACAATGGAGATCCAAGGCGGTTCCCACAACGGAGATCCAAGCCGGTTCAGACAATGGAGCTCCAAGCCGGTTCACACAACGGAGATCCAAGCCGGTTCACACAATGGAGATCCAGGCCGGTTCCCACAATGGAGATCCAAGCTGGTTCACACAATGGAGATCCAAGCTGGTTTACACAACGGATATCCGAGCTGTTTCACAAAATGGAGATCCAAGCCGGTTCACACAATGGAGATCCAAGCCGGTTCACACAATGGAGATCCAAGCCGGTTCACACCATGGAGATCCAAGCCGGTTCACACAACGGAGATCCAAGCCGGTTCACACAATGGAGATCCAAGCCGGTTCCCACAACGGAGATCCAAGCCGGTTCACACAATGGAGATCCAAGGTGGTTCACACAATGGAGATCCAAGCCGGTTCACACAACGGAGATCCAAGCCGGTTCACACAATGGAGATCCAAGCCGGTTCACACAATGGAGATCCAAGCCGGTTTTCACAATGGAGATCCAAGCCGGTTCACACAATGGAGATCCAAGCTAGTTCACACAACGGATATCCGAGTCGATTCACAAAATGGAGATCCAAGCCGGTTCACACAATGGAGAATCAAGCCGGTTCACACAATGGAGATCCAAGCGGGTTCACACAATGGAGATCCAAGCCGGTTCACACAATGGAGATCCAAGCCGGTTCACACAACGGAGATCCAAGCCGGTTCACACAATGGAGATCCAAGCCGGTTCCCACAACGGAGACCCAAGCCCGTTCACACTATGGAGATCCAAGCTGGTTCACACAACGGATATCCAAGCCGGTTCACACAATGGAGATCCAAGCCGGTTCACACAATGGAGATCCAAGCCGGTTCACACAATGGAGATCCAAGCCGGTTCACACAATGGAGATCCAAGCCGGTTCCCACAACGGAGATCCAAGCCGGTTCACACAATGGAGATCCAAGGTGGTTCACACAATGGAGATCCAAGCCGGTTCACACAACGGAGATCCAAGCCGGTTCACACAATGGAGATCCAAGCCGGTTCACACAATGGAGATCCAAGCCGGTTTTCACAATGGAGATCCAAGCCGGTTCACACAATGGAGATCCAAGCTAGTTCACACAACGGATATCCGAGTCGATTCACAAAATGGAGATCCAAGCCGGTTCACACAATGGAGAATCAAGCCGGTTCACACAATGGAGATCCAAGCGGGTTCACACAATGGAGATCCAAGCCGGTTCACACAATGGAGATCCAAGCCGGTTCACACAACGGAGATCCAAGCCGGTTCACACAATGGAGATCCAAGCCGGTTCCCACAACGGAGACCCAAGCCCGTTCACACTATGGAGATCCAAGCTGGTTCACACAACGGATATCCAAGCCGGTTCACACAATGGAGATCCAAGCCGGTTCACACAATGGAGATCCAAGCCGGTTCACACAATGGAGATCCAAGCCGGTTCACACAATGGAGACCCAAGCCGGTTCACACAATGGAGATCCAAGCCGGTTCACACAATGGAGATCCAAGCCGGTTCACACAATGGAGATCCAAGCCGGTTTACACAATGGAGATCCAAGCCGGTTCACACAATGGAGATCCAAGGTGGTTCACACAACGGATATCCGAGTCGTTTCACAAAATGGAGATCCAAGCCGGTTCACACAATGGAGATCCAAGCCGGTTCACAAAATGGAGATCCAAGCCGGTTCACACAAGGGAGATTCAAGCCGGTTCACACAACGGAGATCCAAGCCGGTTCACACAATGGAGATCCAAGCCGGTTCACACAGTAGAGATCCAACCTGGTTCACACAACGGATATCCGAGTCGTTTCACACAATGGAGATCCAAGCCGGTTCACACAATGGAGATCCAAGCCGGTTCACACCATGGAGATCCAAGCTGGTTCACACAATGGAGATTCAGGCCGGTTCACACAACGGAGATCCAAGCCGGTTCACACAACGGAGATCCAAGCCGGTTCACACAATGGAGAACCAAGCCGGTTCACACAACGGAGATCCAAGGTGGTTCACACAATGGAGATCCAAGCCGCTTCACACAATGGAGATCCAAGGCGGTTCACACAACGGAGATCCAAGCCGGTTCACACAATGGAGATCCAAGCCGGTTCACACAATGGAGATCCAAGGCGGTTCCCACAACGGATATCCAAGCCGGTTCAGACAATGGAGCTCCAAGCCGGTTCACACAACGGAGATCCAAGCCGGTTCACACAATGGAGATCCAAGCCGGTTCCCACAATGGAGATCCTAGCTGGTTCACACAATGGAGATCCAAGCTGGTTCACACAACGGATATCCGAGTCGTTTCACAAAATGGAGATCCAAGCCGGTTCACACAATGGAGATCCAAGCCGGTTCACACAATGGAGATCCAAGCCGGTTCACACAATGGAGATCCAAGCCGGTTCACACAACGGAGATCCAAGCCGGTTCACACAATGGAGATCCAAGCCGGTTCCCACAACGGAGATCCAAGCCGGTTCACACAATGGAGATCCAAGGTGGTTCACACAATGGAGATCCAAGCCGGTTCACACAACGGAGATCCAAGCCGGTTCACACAATGGAGATCCAAGCCGGGTCACACAATGGAGATCCAAGCCGGTTTTCACAATGGAGATCCAAGCCGGTTCACACAATGGAGATCCAAGCTAGTTCACACAACGGATATCCGAAACGATTCACAAAATGGAGATCCAAGCCGGTTCACACAATGGAGATCCAAGCCGGTTCACACAACGGAGATCCAAGCCGGTTCACACAATGGAGATCCAAGCCGGTTCACACAATGGAGATCCAAGCCGGTTCACACAACGGAGATCCAAGCCGGTTCCCACAATGGAGATCCAAGCCGGTTCACACTATGGAGATCCAAGCTGGTTCACACAACGGATATCCAAGCCGGTTCCCACAACGGAGACCCAAGCCGGTTCACACAATGGAGATCCAAGGCGGTTCCCACAACGGATATCCAAGCCGGTTCACACAATGGAGATCCAAGCCGGTTCACACAATGGAGATCCAAGCCGGTTCACACAATGGAGATCCAAGCCGGTTCACACAATGGAGACCCAAGCCGGTTCACACAATGGAGATCCAAGCCGGTTCACACAATGGAGATCCAAGCCGGTTCACACAATGGAGATCCAAGCCGGTTCACACAATGGAGATCCAAGCCGGTTCACACAACGGAGATCCAAGCCGGTTCACACAACGGAGATCCAAGCCGGTTCACACAATGGAGATCCAAGCCGGTTCCCACAACGGAGATCCAAGCCGGTTCACACAATGGAGATCCAAGCCGGTTCCCACAACGGAGATCCAAGCCGGTTCACACAATGGAGATCCAAGGTGGTTCACACAATGGAGATCCAAGCCGGTTCACACAACGGAGATCCAAGCCGGTTCACACAATGGAGATCCAAGCCGGTTCACACAATGGAGATCCAAGCCGGTTTTCACAATGGAGATCCAAGCCGGTTCACACAATGGAGATCCAAGCTAGTTCACACAATGGAGATCCGAGTCGATTCACAAAATGGAGATCCAAGCCGGTTCACACAATGGAGATCCAAGCCGGTTCACACAACGGAGATCCAAGCCGGTTCACACAATGGAGATCCAAGCCGGTTCACACAATGGAGATCCAAGCCGGTTCACACAACGGAGATCCAAGCCGGTTCACACAATGGAGATCCAAGCCGGTTCCCACAACGGAGACCCAAGCCGGTTCACACTATGGAGATCCAAGCTGGTTCACACAACGGAGATCCAAGCCGGTTCACACAATGGAGATCCAAGCCGGTTCACACAATGGAGATCCAAGCCGGTTCACACAATGGAGATCCAAGCCGGTTCACACAACGGAGATCCAAGACGGTTCACACAATGGGGATCCAAGCCGGTTCACACAATGGAGATCCAAGGTGGTTCACACAACGGATATCCGAGTCGTTTCACAAAATGGAGATCCAAGCCGGTTCACACAATGGAGATCCAAGCCGGTTCACAAAATGGAGATCCAAGCCGGTTCACACAATGGAGATCCAAGCCGGTTCACACAACGGAGATCCAAGCCGGTTCACACAATGGAGATCCAAGCCGGTTCACACAGTAGAGATCCAACCTGGTTCACACAACGGATATCCGAGTCGTTTCACACAATGGAGATCCAAGCCGGTTCACACAATGGAGATCCAAGCCGGTTCACACCATGGAGATCCAAGCCGGTTCACACAATGGAGATCCAAGCCGGTTCACACATTGGAGATCCAAGCCGGTTCACACAACGGAGATCCAAGCCGGTTCACACAACGAGATCCAAGCCGGTTCACACAACGGAGATCCAAGCTGGTTCACACAACAGGTCCAAGCTGGTTCACACAATGGGGATCCAAGCCGGTTCACACAAGGGATATTTGCTTACCTGGTGTTACTCCACAGCTCATCTTGGTGCATTTGATACACCCTAATGCTCCAGCGTTGTAACCTAGAGTGGCGTGTTCCCGCCAAGGCAAGACTTTTTTTGGTGTTTTTGGCATTTTTTCCCTGACAAGCGTTTCTCTTGTGTTTGGCTTTTTGGCCTTGGCGGAGCTTGCCGGTTAATTTTTTTTCGTTTTTGGCCCATATGGGTATGCTTTTTTGTTTTTTTTTCTTTTTTGCCCCGGCTGGGGTTCTTTTTTCATGAAGTTGACTTTCCGCAGTTAAGAAGTGAATGATATGTGTTGGAACCAATTACTTCAAATGTCCTGAGTGTATACTAAGTGCTGCAGGCTAAACATAGTTCCATACCCACAACAACCTAGTGACATTCTGAACAATCCCGGAGAAAGAAATAGTCTTGCGTATTGGAACCAATGACATGGGATGTCCCAAGTGTATACCAAGTGTCGCAGGCTAAACATGGTTCCATACCCAAAACAACTTAGTGACATGTGGAACATCATTTGAGAGTATATACCACTTCATTATACTCCACGGAAGAGGCAATTGAAACTTTGTAGCAGTGGGGAAATTTTAACGAAATGTTTTGGGAGGCGACAGCTGAAATCATGTACATACCAAGCGTTGTAGGCTAGACATTGTCCCATACCCACATAGCATCCAGTATGCACAAAGTTTTTTGGTAACACGTGATTGCACATTTTGTCACAGGCAAATCGCATTGAAGTGTTGACATATCGCCAACTAAGATGTGCAGTGGATGTTCCATGCTTTAGGACATGCCGTGATGAGCACATTTTGGCACCATACCAATTTGTCAGAGCTACAAACGTACACTTGTGCCCTAATGTTTGTCCCTTGGTTTGGAGTCCCTTTTGGGCCGTTTTGGATCGGGGTTTGTAATGTGGCCTTCGGGCTGCTTTCTTGTACTTGGGAAAATATGAGGTTCACTTGCAGTTGCACCTTCTTGTTCAAAATTCACATCCTTAGAGGTTTGGTCCTTTTGAAGGCTCTCACCGTCATTCTCATCGGATCCCTCATCACCGGACAAAACTGGAACGGACAGCAAATTGTCCTTGGTCGTCTTTTTGCAGGCCCCTTTGGGGCTCTTTGGATCGGGGTCTGCAATTTGGCCCTGCTGCTGCTTTTTTGCCTTTGGCGGAAGCTGAGGTTCACTTGCAATTGCAACTTGTGGTTCAACGTCCACGTCCTTAAAGGTTTGGCCCTTTTCAAGGGTTTCACTGTCAATCCTATCAGATTCTTCATCCCCAGACAAAATCGGAGTGGACAGCAAATCGACTTTTTGAGAGGAGGACGTTTCTTGGGCAACCAAGCTATCAAAAGAAGGACCCAAAGACTTTGGGTTGAGATTGGCGAGGTTCATCTTGGTGCTTTTGGTTGGAGTGGGTGTTGTATTTTGTGGGGACGATGCCGGCAAAGCAAGCTCAAGGCACTGATCTAACTTCTCTTGGATCCATGTTTGCATGGCAGGTTGGGTGAGGTTTTCACTCATCTCAAGCAGTGCCATTGTACGTGTTTGGGGAGGAAATTGAGCAATGTGCGTCTCAATAGAGGCCATTAGCATGTTTGTAATGCTTCCAGAAATTCCAAAGTCGTCGTCACTGGTGGGATTGTCTATCTGAATATCTGTTAGCAAATCCATCACCTTCTTTGCATCACCCAACAATGAACGCATGTGCGTGTTCCACATGCCCTCCAATCGCTGATGTACAAGTTTCCTTGTTTTTGGGGTCGACGCAGATTTGAAAAACCGAATGGCCGTTTCAAACTGGCTCATGACTGCAGGTTGCGTTGTTGATTCGAGACGCACCGGAGTACATGGTGACATCGTTGCATCCATGACTTCATCTTGTACATCTTTGAAGTGCGTCAAATAGAATTTGTTTGCTTCCTTGCCACTTTTGTTTGGATTTTTCCGAACATAAAAGTCGAAGAAAACTTGGTTGTCCATGAAGCTTTGCAACATTGCCTCCACTTGGTGCGGTGTGGTTCGGTAAAACAAACGAAACTTTCCGGCTTGCATGCCAAATAGCTTTTCACCTAATGCGTTAGTTCCCACACCTGCAACTTGCGTACGACACATATCCGTTGCATGCAACGTAATTTGTGGCTTGAAAATTGCGATTGCCTTCACCTTTTGTCCGCATTGGCAAGTGTAATCACGTTCAGTTACATCCGATTCTCTTTCGCAAACTGGACAACCATCAACGACAAGTCCACGCAATTCGATACCTTTTATCATGCCTGCCAACCTCCAAAAACCATCAAAGGGCCATGTTTCGGTGTCGTTGAACTTTGCCCAATCAATATGTGTCGCCATTTTCTCGGGCAATGGGAGCGTGGCCAATGTACAAGTTGGGACCCAATTTGCTACTTTTGTGTAAGAATGGTCAGGAATGCTATTACGGTCTGCAATTCCACGTGTATGTGCCATGAGCTTGCCTTCTGTCCAACTGCAGGCAACGAAACCAACCACTTCATCTTGCTTGTAAGACTTTTCAGCATGGTCACCCCAAATGGTAACAGGCAAGCGAAATGTAGCCTCAGGGTGTGCCAAGGTGATTTCCCTGCACTTTTTACGTTCATCGGACATGATATCTTTGACTTCTCCAACACTAGCAATTTTGCCCAAAATATTTCCAACTTTGTCCTTGATGAATGTATCGAAAGTCTCAAAGATGAGATGATTTTGTGGGAAGCCTGCCCCATCAATGGCAATCCAATTGGAGGTTCCTCTCGTTGACAAGAACCACTTTTTGTGCGAGTAGAACCTTTCCTTTCCAATAGGAATGGGATTAACCTCCAAACCACTCCACCGATATACATCTCCAACCAACAATGTCTGTCGTTTTTGGAAGGCAATCTCGGTATTGTTGCACCAAATTGTTACATTTACCCGGTCTTGCTGGCCATCCATTATGACAACGTCAACAATTGCTCGTTCCCCGTATTTTGTGGTGATCAACTTATTTTTCTCCGCGACATCCACCAAGCGGCCATCAATGGACACGGTCTTTTCCATGGCGGTGATTTCCGAAATGAACATTTTGTGCGGTGTACCTAAGAGGAAACAGAATTAGTTGGTAAAAACAACAAGATTGCTATACTACTTACTTACCAAGATAATGATAATATGGCTTTGTCGTGCTACGTATGACATTGTGGTGCTACGTATCATTGCAAATCAAACCGTTGTTTGGAAACTTGATTTGTTGATAGACCTTTGCTGATTTCGAAAATCCTCAAACTACTTCATTTTTGTTTAGTCATCCCTTGATCACTAGAAGCATAGCTTTGCTAATTTCAGAAAACGTAATCGTATCCAAGTACATTTTTTTGTTTAGTCATCCCTTGATAGCTAGAAGCATAGTTTTGACTTTATAAAAAACTAACCGAAGACCCATTCTACTCATCATGCAGTCATGCTACAAAGCACCCATGCAACGGGAAAAACAAATGGTGGCAATAGCAATTTGATTGTTCAATGCATTGTTTGATGGCAAAAAAGTAACATTCGACACACCATGATTTATTGTACAACACATGTAGTGAACACGCAGTCATGCTACAAAGCACCAGTGCAAAAACAAACATGTTTGTGGTAATAGCTATTTGATTGTGCATTGCATTGTTTCATGGCAACCAATGAACATATGACACACCATGATGTATTCAAGTGATCAACCACAACCACACACTTCTGCTCAAAGAGTGGAGATTGCAAATGACGATCCAAGCCAATTCACACAGTCGAGGGCGGTTGATGAGCGGAAGAGATTTGTACTGTGTACTGGCAATCCAATGTGTTCGATCAAATAAAGAATCTAGCTGGACTGATTGGAATGCGAGGTCGTTTGCAGTACAAGAATCCATACGTTGTTGGACAACAGAGATCCAAGCGTGTTTACACAATCCAGATACAAGCCGGTTCCCACAAAGGAGATCCAAAGCACATTACACAATGGAGATCCAAGGCGGTTCCCACAACGGAGATCCAAGCCGGTTCCCACAATCAGAGATCCAAGTCGGTTCCCACAACGGAGATCCAAACCGGTTCTCAAAGCACATTACACAATGGAGATCCAAGGCGGTTCACACAACGGAGATCCAAGCCGGTTCCCACTATGCGTAATTGCCCCCGGTGGGTGACCTAAGACCCCACCCACCCCTGTGTGAAGAGAGGTGCCCGGCCATTGCCTGGAGGGTCCGCACAGTATACAAGAGGACAACAAAGAGGGGAGTAGTGGTAATGGAGATCCAAGCGTGTTTACACAATTAAATCCAAGCAAGTTCCCACAACCGAGATCAAAGTCCGTTTCCCAAAGATCCAACCCGGTTCCCACAATGGAAATCCAAACCGGTTGTCAAAGCACATTACACAATGGAGATCCAAGGCGGTTCACACAACGGAGATCCAAGCCGGTTCCCACAATGCGTAATTGCCCCCGGTGGGTGACCTAAGACCCCACCCACCCCTATGTGAAGAGAGGTGCCCGGCCATTGCCTGGAGGGTCCGCACAGTATACAAGAGGACAACAAAGAGGGGAGTAGTGGTAATGGAGATCCAAGCGTGTTTACACAATTAAATCCAAGCCGGTTCCCACAACCGAGATCAAAGTCCGTTTCCCAAAGATCCAACCCGGTTCCCACAATGGAAATCCAAACCGGTTGTCAAAGCACATTACACAATGGAGATCCAAGGCGGTTCACACAACGGAGATCCAAGCCGGTTCCCACAATGCGTAATTGCCCCCGGTGGGTGACCTAAGACCCCACCCACCGCTACGTGAAGAGAGGTGCCCGGCCATTGCCTGGAGGGTCTGCAGAGTATACAAGCGGACAACAAAGAGGAGAGTAGTGGCAACGAAGATCCAAGCGTGTTTACACAATTAAATCCAAGCAAGTTCCATCCATCCCATGCAAGCAAAGTAGCGGCTTGCACATTGCATGCAAATCAAAACTTTCGCTACAAATTTGATTTGTTGATAGCCCTTTGCGAAGTTCAAAAATACTAATCTTATGATCAGAGGCTTGCAAATTGGATAACATGTTTCCATGTGATGCTACATACCATTGCAAATAAAAACTTTCTCTGCAAATTTGATTTGTTGATAGCCCGTTGCGATCTTCAAAAATTGTCACCAGCCAGTGAGGAGAAATCCATGGCTCCCAATGCTTAGCACGGGGACAAAATCAGAAATGGCCAACATGTGGGTATATTGGCTATCTGATCCTGGCCCCAAGGTTGACACCCCGTAACGTAACCCATGCCTTCTCGAGGTCCCCATTGAGGGCCTGCCTTGTGTGTTGCGCAACAACACCGACCAATATAGGGTTGTAAAACAAACAAACAAACAAAAAGAACACCCCACATTGCACATTGTGTACCGCAATTCCACTCCCGGGTTTCCACAACGGGCCACCAAACGTTGGTGGCCACGCGGTTCCACGCTGCGCCCACACTCATTGCTGAGTGGGGCACCACTAGCGTAGCAAGGCTAGCGGCTCCGCTTGAGGAGTAGATGGATCGGACACAATGCTCAATGTGGGTGGCAGCTCCCCGCGCCAGGGGCCCCTTGTCCGCGGGCTGACGTTTGCAGTTAACATTTGCCACGGTGACGATTGCATTGAACAAGTGTCACCCGCCAATGAGGAGAAATCCATGGCTCCCAATGCTTAGCACGGGGACAAAATCAGAAATGGCCAACATGTGGGTATATTGGCTATCTGATCCTGGCCCCAAGGTTGACACCCCGTAACGTAACCCATGCCTTCTCGAGGTCCCCATTGAGGGCCTGCCTTGTGTGTTGCGCAACAACACCGACCAATATAGGGTTGTAAAACAAACAAACAAACAAAAAGAACACCCCACATTGCACATTGTGTACCGCAATTCCACTCCCGGGTTTCCACAACGGGCCACCAAACGTTGGTGGCCACGCGGTTCCACGCTGCGCCCACACTCATTGCTGAGTGGGGCACCACTAGCGTAGCAAGGCTAGCGGCTCCGCTTGAGGAGTAGATGGATCGGACACAATGCTCAATGTGGGTGGCAGCTCCCCGCGCCAGGGGCCCCTTGTCCGCGGGCTGACGTTTGCAGTTAACATTTGCCCAGGGTAACAAATTGAATAAGCGTGATGTGTACCAATCCCTTAGGAAACCCCCCCCCCCCGGCCCCCCGCGACCTAGTACCCAAAAATGGTGAAAAAGACGTAAAAACGGCCTAAAACATGCTTTACATAGCTTGGATGGTCATTTTGGGTGATGATAATACCAGAAGAACCAGTTTCAAAAACCTCGATTTTTGGGCTGTCCAGGGAGAAAGACGGATAAGCAGGTTGTGTACCAATCCCTTTGGAGGACCCCCCCGCCACCCAATACCCAAATAGGGGACAAAACACCCAAATACGGCCTAAAACATGCTTTACATAGCTTGGATGGTCATTTTAGGTGATCAGAATATCAAAAAAATAAGTTTCGAAAACTTCGATTTTTGAGGTGTCCAAGGTGAAAAACTGCATAAGCAGGTTGTGTACCAATCCCTTGGGAGCCCCCCCCCCCCCCACCCCTCCCCCCCGGACCTAATACCCAAATAGGGTGAAAAACATGTAAATACGGCCTAAAACATGCTTTACATACCTTGGATGGTCATTTTAGGTGGTCACAATATCAAACAAACAAGCTTCGAAAACTTCGATTTTTGAGCTGCCCAGGTTGAAAAACTGCATAAGCAGGTTGTGTACCAGCCCATTCACTAGGCCATTATTGGTGGAAACAGTCATTTCGCGTCTTTGGCACGGGTTGTGGACGGCCCCAGGCAAGGCTAGAGACTGCAAAAAACGTTCTTCCGTATCCTAGTAGGCATATACTGTCACAACATCCCCACTTGCACCCCTCAGAGTAGGTACCACGGGGTCGCCGAGGTCGACGAACATAGCAAAAATGGCTGAAAAGTGCATAAACTGCATTAGCGCTCGTCCCACTCCGCCCCATACAAACCCCATAGAGTCGGGACCCGGAAAAACTTTTTCGGCTCAAAATCGAAAAAAAACCAAAAGATTCGTGATTTTCGACCCAAAAAAAGGGGGGTCATTTTTTGACCCCCCCCCCTCCCTCAAAACCTGAAAAAAGTGGGTTTCAAGTGGGGGGGGTCTGGGGGGGTCCGGACCAAAAACTCATTGGGGGATGCGTTTATTGGACAAAATAATGATTTTACAAGGGGTTAAACTAACAATTCAACCCCTTGGGGTAGGGTACGCGAATAGGCCCAAAAAGGCCAAAATGGGGGGGTATGTGGCGTTTTCCCCATATATACGCCTGCCTGGCTTTGATCTAACAACCTCTGCGAGGTGATTTCTCTTCCTTCCTGTACCCTTCTCCAGCCAGGCTGTGGGGAAAGAAAAAAGGCCGAAACCAGCAGGCGTGCGTGCGTCTGAAAAGAAATTCGGCCTCTTTAATTTCTGCTCAAAAGCACATTTTTTGTTGGAATTTTCTGATTTTGAGCCAACAACGTGTTGTTTGGTTCCGAAAATTTCGTTGCAGGCATCCGAAATGGCCATAACTCGGTCCAATTGCGGCGAAGTGGACCAGATTGCAGACCATCGGATGCACGGGGGGGCGGCCAGGCCCGGTCCTTTTATGCGACCCCCCCCCCCCTGGGTTTTGAGAGATAGTGGTGTTGGGGCCATGGGGCCAACGGCGCCGAAGTTTTTTTGTGCATGCTTCCCTTTCATCAAACCATCGATGTTTTGAGCGCCAGATTAGCAAGACGAGGTGCTAAACAAATGTCGTTTGTTGCAAAGTGAAAGATCACCACAACCACCGTGGACACACCTGCCCATCTGCAGCCCCTGCTTCACAACATCCACCAGCAACTTCCCCAAACCCGCCCCAGACACACGTCTCTCTTGGAGGTATGCATGTGGTAGTAGTGGGTCGCGCGTAGGCCCCCCCACCTTGGGAACCCCCCCCCCACGGCCAACGCCCCCCTCCACACACACCCTCCGCCCCCTCCCCCCCCCCCCCCGGACCCTCCAGCCGACCCCCCCCCCCCCCCAACTGCCCACCATCCCCCCCCAGGTTTTCACAGATAGCGGGGGGGTGTCGCATCAGGACCGGTTGTAGTCCCCCCCCCCCCCCGTGATCGGATGCGCATTCGCCAGTCTTGCGTTTTTCCTCATTCGCCACACTCCCCAAAAGACCACACTCCAGCACCCAATTCAAAGTGGGCTCCCAAGCCATGCCCAAAAGACCAAATCAATGGCATCTGGTAGACCCAGAAGAAAGCACAGGGCTGTCACATCGGTGAAAAGAGCGCTATATCATACCTGATGATGGTTATAGTCATTCAGAACCTCAGTGTTGGTGCATTGCGCATCCACAGCTTAAAAGGACAAGAATTCAGTTTGTCAGATGATATGCTTTTTTTGGCATGTGCAAATTTTCTGAAATGAATGCTACACTGTGTAGCACAGATAGAAATGAGTGTGCTGGGTCCAAGCGCAAGTGTGCTAGAGGAGTCCATTGATGTGTGCAAAATGGTACGAAATGCCCCTTCATATTCTGCAAGGCTGCAAGCAAAGGGGGTGCTGTAAGACTTCCAGTATCCCGCTTTTTTGTTTTTGTGAATTGTTTGCATCCCAGAAACAAAAAGTGAGTACCTCTGTGAACTCCACAAATGACAACTGTGAACACATGCGATGACCGCCAGATCCATGTGTGATTGTGGTTGCTGTCGTGGTTGTGGTTGTGAGTGTTGTTGTTCTTGTGGTTGGAGTGTCGTTGTTGTTCTGGTGGTGGTTGTGGTTGTCGTTGTGATTGTTGTTGTGGTTGTGGTTGTGGATGTGGTTGTGAGTGACGTTGCTTCATTTGCGTTGCTTTGGAAGACTGGCGCCATGCGTCAGAGTATTGGGGCTCAAGTGTGACCACAACCAGAACCACAACCACAACCACAAACACAACCACCACAACAACAGCGTCAGCAACAGCAACAGCAACAACAACAACACTCACAACTCTGACCACAACCACAACTACAACCACAACCACAACCACAACCACAACCACAACCACAACCACAACCGCAACCACAACCACAACCACAACCACAACCACAACCACAACCACAACCACAACCACAACCACAACCACAACCACAACCACAACCACAACCACAACCACAACCACAACCACAACAACACTCACAACAACACTCACAACCACAACCACAACCACGACCACAACCACAACCACAACCACAACCACAACCACAACCACAACCACAACCACAACCACAACCACAACCACAACCACAACCACAACCACAACCACAACCACAACCACACTCACAACCACAACCACAACCACAACCACAACAACACTCACAACCACAACCACAACCACAACAACACTCACAACCACAACCACAACCACGACCACAACCACAACCACAACCACAACCACAAACACAACCACAACCACAACCACAACCACAACCACAACCACAACCACAACCACAACCACAACCACAACCACAACCACAACCACACTCACAACCACAACCACAACCACAACCACAACAACACTCACAACCACAACCACAACCACAACCACAACCGCAACCACAACCACAACCACAACCACAACCACAGCCACGACCACAAGCACAACCACAACCACACTCACAACCACAACCACAACCACAACCACAGCCACAACCACAACCACAACCACAACTACAACCACCACCACAACCACAACCACAACCACAACCACAGCCACAACCACAACCACAACAACACTCACAAACATGACCACAACCACAACCACAACCACAACAACAACAACAACAACAACAACAACACTCAACCACCACCACAACAACACTCACAGCCACAACCACAACCACCACACCTTTGAACTTAATGCTCACCCCTGCGCCGAGGGAGCTTGATGAGGCTTAGCGAACCTCCCATTACCACAGCCATACAGTGCCACGCTTTGTTGGTTGAACTGGGGCCTCAGTCTTCGTGTTGGAGCGATGGTGTCAACAGATGAACCTTCATCAGTGTGCCACTTTGTGCATATGAACCTGGAGGTTGTGTGTGGTGTGTGTGCGTGCGTGAACACAAATGTGTGAACACATGTGAAACCCCTAACCAAAAAATGTGTCTCCAAGCGCACATGGAGTTGCACTACTTGAAAGTCTGCTGTAAGGTTGTGGGGGCAGCTGGTGCACCTGGGGATGCAATTTGTTAAATGCATGGACTGGAAGTCAGGGTTAGACAAAAAGCAGGGAGAAGAAGCATGGAAGGTGGTGTCAAATTGAAACTGGTGGCGAGGGATGGTGCTGCGTCGGAAATGGCTCAGATTTGTGCATGGTTCTGAGAGGCGAGCACAGTGATCTGCCAGCCGTACCTAGCCATTGCTGCGTTGGCAAAGTTGATGTTCCTGGCGGGGGGCAACCCAGTATGATCCGTAATTCAGGGTTGCATATCTCATTGTCCTCTGACCAGCAGAAATGAAATGCACAGCCCCATCAACACACTTGCCCTGTGGGGCTTTGACATTATCAGATCTCAGAGACACCAGACTCCAGGATCTTACCTGAGCACATAGCACTCCCAGCCAGTCGGTTCGAAAGTCAAGCCCCCCCCCCCCAAAAAAAGAAAAAGATTCAGGGTTGCATATCTCATTGCGCATTTCAGAAGGGGGTCCGGGGGGGGGGGGGGGGGGTGCTCAACCGGCATCAGGTGGGGGGTGTCTCCCGCAGCCCAGATGGGCTGTTTGCGCAACAGGAGCGGGAGCCCATCAGGGGCAGACCAGCCGTGAGGGGGAAAAGGACATATGGTGGACGGCCCGGACAACGCGTGGAGGAACAGGGCACCTGGGCCTCCCAGAAACACAGCGAGGCAGGCTATGGACGGCCTGTGGACAGAGGTGTGTGGACAGCAAAAACAGTCAAACGACCCCGGCAACAACCAGCACATCCTCAATACGCCAATTATTGGGCAAACGGCACACCATGCCACATTCAGCACAGCCCCAACACACCAACTACTGCTGCCCCCCTCCCCTGCCACCATTTACCCACATCATGCCAAAATGGCCCATGGCTGGCCCAGTGGCCAGACTTTCTGCACTGTCAGAACCATGAATGCCGTACCATTATTGACCAATTACCCCCCGTGTGTCATTCCGTCGGGTTGTTGTTCCTTTTCGGGGCCCTGGACAGTCACCCGTTCTTCCCTTCGCATGTTGCGTCGGGTCTCTGCTTTCTGTCGGCCGCTGCGGCCGGTGCTCTTGCTGGTGTCGTTTCCGCGTTCGCGGAGCCCAGTTTGACCCATACTGGTCTTTGGCTGGCTGAGTGGCCAGACCTGACTCCCGCACAGCGTGAGCATCGGGTTTGGAGAAATATGAAAGCCCGCTTTTGAAATTAGGGGTCCCCCGGTGACATAGTCGCATGGGGCTGAAATGAACCTGGGCCAAGTAGCTAGACCTGATGTTGCCATGCGTGAAAAACCGTCTCCGTTTCTAGCGGGAATCCATTGGGGTGGAATTGGTATCGTAAAAAAACGTATGCAAATCAGGGGTCAACACACAACTGGGGTCCTTTCAGTAAATGCAGCACTGTGATTTGCAGGTGCTTTGCCAGTCTTGGCTGGTTTGCTTGGTTCTGGTGCGGGGTATTTGCCTGGCAGTTGCAAATGAAGCAACGGGCTGGGTGGGAACACTAACCTGCGTTGCGCCCTGCAGCACACCATCTGGGTAATTCTTATGGAACAGGGAAATTGTACCCTTTGTGAAACGTACTTTTGAATGGGAGTTGTTATTGCAACATTTTTGTCTGTCTTGAGTATTGTGCCTTGCCATTGTGCCCGTTTGACCTACTTATTTCACCCAAAATTGAGGAGAATTAATGCGGTGCTAACTACCCCACAGCTAATTACCCTGCGGCATGCCTGCAGTGCACCTGCAGCCCACACAGGAAGGTGGGCTGGGATGGGGAGGGGTCTTTGGACGATGTGCACCAGAACAAATACAGTCCAGTGGTCGAGTAATGCAGAGGCAAGGTGCTGATGAGCAATGGTGTTGCCTGTGTTAACCTGCACATTTGTTCCTCTCGCCACCCCGCCATACCCGGACAGGGAAGAGGATAGGGCACCCCGGCCGTAGAGAACCGCCGCACTTGTTGTTCTCAGCCATGGGTGGTGGTGACATCAGGGTGATACGCCACAGTGCAGAGTCACAGCGGGGGTATGGCCGAAGGAGCGCCAGCTTTGGTGCCCCTCGTATACACGCCAGTAGCTTGATGCTGCAGGTGTTAAGCAGCCGATCGCCGTTTTACCCCCCCCCCCCCCCCTGTATAAGCTACGCCCTTGTCCAGGCTACGGTAGGCGTAGGGACTGTAATAATTGTGTAAATTGGCGTAGCTTATACAAGGGGGGGGGGTTGGAGGTTCCTAGTGATCTCCAGGATATGGAAATCCCGCTGGAGGACATGGGCGACGTCATTGTCTTGACTGGATTGTAACACCCCCGAGAGGTCCGGGAGGACGCGCATACCCGTGCAAACGGGGCGACAGGGGTGGGGCAAGGCGCAGGACTCGTTCCTCCCACCACCCCGCCGCAGCCGTCTTGGTGAGGGTAGGTCATACCAAACCCATAACCAAAGTTGGCCCTGTCACTGACCTATGACCTGCTATGTGTACTCTCAATGGACACGTGGTGGAACTTCGGACACGAGTTAAAAAAAATATACAAGGGGGGGGGGTATCTGTCTCGTCTTTTTCGAGGTTCGACTATAGATATGGAAGCAGTGTGTGACAGGGGAGTTCCTTGCAGTTCATTTTGATGTTTCTGTGCATATCCCTTCGGACACCGGAACTGTCGCAGTGTGAATGGTGATTGCGCCCTTAACCGAAACCCGGGCCTGTCGCTGACCTGCTACTACTACTACTTTGTGAACGCTCGGCGGACGCTTGGGGGAACCTCGGTCACAAGTCAAAACCACAAAATCGGAACATTTGTGCCGTCGCATTGAAGTCCTGTACATGTGTGCCTGCGTGCGTTGCCGCCCCCGTATTGAACATCTCTGTGTTGCCTCTACATTTGTGGGGCAGGATGTCGTGATGCACTCAACTTCATCGAGTCAGAGCGGCCATCGCCCATGGAGAAGGATGTTCGCATCCCCTGCCAGCGAGGGCACGAGCAGAGTGTTTGACGCCCAGGACTGCGCCCTCGGGGACGAGGCCCTCCCGGCGCTCCTGGCGCGCTACCACGAGGGCGCGCGGTTCGAGGAAATGCTGCTCCGCTACAACGCGCTGACGCACCGCTGCCTTGGCGACCTCAGGCCGTACATGGCCCCCACCCTCTCCGTCCTCGACCTCTCGGGGAACGCCATCGGCGCCCCGGGGGTCAAAACCCTCAGCGAGTGCGCGCGCGACGCCTGGTGTGAGCTGAGGTACTTGAATCTGAGGGAGACCGGCCTCGAGCCCAAGGCCACGTCGCACCTGGTCAAGCTGCTGCCGCTGCTGCCCCAGCTCCGGACGTTGGTGCTGTCCAACAACCGCCTGGGGCAGGGCATCCAGGCCGTGTGCAAGCGCATCCCGACCGCCTGCCCCAAGCTGGCCCACCTGCGGCTCAGTCACATGCAGCTGGAGGCCGCCGACGCCGGGGCCGTCGCCGCGTTCATCGAGGCGTGCCCCGCGTTGCAGGCCCTGGACGTGTCGGGGAACGTTGTGATCGGGGCGGCGGCCGAGGGGGCGGCGGCGCTGCGGGCGCTGGGGCGCAGCGCGGCGCTGGAGTCGCTGAACGCCGCGCACGTGGGCCTGTGTGCCGGGAACCTGGCGGCGCTGGCGGACGGGCTGCGGGGCCGCACGGCGCTGGGGTTCCTGAACCTGAGCGGCAACGCCCTGTGGGACCTTCCGGGGGGCCCCCGCGCCGTGTGCGGCGTGCTGGAGGGGCTGCCAGCGCTGGCGCAGCTGCAGGTGGGCAGCAACCGCGTCTACAACGCGGACCTGCCGGCGTTCATCGCGGACGGGCTGGCGCACACCCGGGGCCTGGAGTTCCTGTCGCTCGCCTCCAATAAGCTGGTAGCCCCCCCCCCCCCCCACCACAGTGCCTCCTGCCCTGAGCCGGAACCTCTGCAGAGAGGCGGGAGGAAGCGGTGCAGTTTGAGGCAGGGCCCCAGTTCTCAGCCCCCCTCCCCCCCCACGAGTGGAGTTTGTTACGTCCAAGACCAAAGATATGAACATGAACGGCGCTGCAGTGCAGCGGAACATCTGTGAGCTATGACCGGTCGCCTGCGACACGGGGGCGTGCGGTAGCTGAGTATCCATGGCCTCATGGCCCCCGAGTGGAGCTGTATGATGCATGCAGCCGACTGGAACTGCCGCACATTGCTGCGGATGCATACCGGGACGTGCGTGTGGGGGGCGCTCTTTGACCTGCGTGTGCCCCCCCCCCCCCTGAGAAGACAGGTCGAAGTCAAACTGAGTGAGCTTGCATGAGGTCGGGATCGTGCCGGGCATTTCAAAACCCGACGTCATGGCCCTCCTACCCCCTCCCCCCCCCCCCCCCCCGGTCTCCTGGACCAGATACAAAGCCGGGACTGGTGACAGCAATCCACTTGGTTGACCACTGACCGACCCCAAACCCTCCATGACCTGGTGAAAGTAGCATGTGAGGTGTGTGGCCGAATGTGGCCAGCGACAGCGAGCGCACCGCTTGGGCGACGGCAGCCAACATGGAACACAAATATAGAGCTACGGCCCAAACCCAGACCAGGAAGCAGGCGATAAAGCCCTGAACCCGCAGCCAGCTGGCCTCCACTGACCCTAACCAGGGAGGTAAGGGACCAGCACAATGGAGCGAACATGGCAGCAGCCCGGCACATACACTGGAACTGGAGAGGCGATGAAGGCCGTGGGGCAGGCGCGGCTGGAGCTAAATGGCGTGTCCACACCTGACCATTTGTGGCCCGGTCTCCCTCTCCATTGAGACCCGGGGTGTTCCTGAGGTTTTGGGGGGGGTCCTGCCGATCGAGCCTTTTTTTGGAGGGGGGGCTCCAGCCAAGGGGCCCTATCGAACCCCCCCCCCCCCCTCCCCCTCTGTAACAGCGGTGGCCTCAAGGCAACATTCGGTGCTGGCTCTGGTTTGTGCTGCGAGAGCTGCATGGCAGAGAACGTTGGGATTGCGTCGCATTGCACAGCGTTGAACGCAGGGAGTCTGGCCTGAGGTCGGGGTCGTGCTGGTCGTTTCAAAACCTGACGTCATGGCCCTGAGAAGATGAGCACGAACAGTCATTGCGATGTTGCTGTGGGTGGAGGTCAGGGTCATGCTGGGTATCATCAAAACCTGAAGGCATGGCCGAGAATTCTTACTCAACAACTCAGTACCATCAGAAGGGTGGGGGGGGGGTGTTCATTTTCTTCGTGTAGGCTGCAAATGCCATTCCCGTTTTATTGGACCATGCCATTATCCTTTCATGGGGCTCTGCCATTGAAATGTTGACCTCCAACCGCCGTCACTCAGCCTCTGATCGCCGTTGGTTACCCTCCAACCGCCGTCGGTTACCCTCCAACCGCTGTCGGTTGCCCTTCAAGTGCCGTCCAGTTGTGTACCCCATCAATGAGCTGGCGACTGGACTCTACCGACCCTACTGACCCTATTGCCCACCAACCGTTTTGCAACCGCCAGCACAGGTACTGAACCCGCTTTCCAACCGCCAGTAACCACCAATACATTCGCTCTTGAACCCTTCCTCCACACTCCCTCCCCCTCACGTGCAGCCCTGCCCCTGCCCTGAGCTCCTACGCCCCACTGCTGCTGCTCAGGGGACGCACAAGAGCCACCAGAGCCACGGAGGCCAGCCCTCTGCTCCCCCCGGCCGCGCCTCCCCGGAGGCCCCCACGCCGGCCCCGCCCTTCCCCGCCCTCCTGCACCTCCTGCCCCGCGTCACGAGCCTTCGGGTCCTAAACATTAGCGGCACAGGCCTCTGCGTGGGGGACCTGGACCAGCTGCTGCAGGGGCTGGAGGTGTCGGCGCTGGAGGAGCTGAACCTGTCCAAGCTGTGGCTGGGGCCGGAGGCGGTGCCCCCAGTGGCCCGGCTTTTGGCCGTCAACACCGGCCTGCAGGGCCTGAACATGTCGGAGTGGCGGCTCAAGGACAAGGGCTTGGCGGCCGTGGCGCAGGGGCTCGGGCGCAACAGGTATGGCCATCCATCCCTACCCCCCCCCCCCCCCCTTCCCTGCATGGACTCGGAGTGTGCATCTGGATGCACCTGGTCGGCTGGACAGAAGAACCTGGTGGTACCCTCGGTGGTGGTTCGGCTCGGCCGGTTAGGTTCCGGTGGTTCAGCTCGGCGGCCGAGCCGGCCAGCCTAGACCATCAGGCCATTCCGACGCACCCCCCCCCCCCCCCACGACATCCCCAGGTCAGGCACCCCTTTTTTTTCACCCACTTATATACATATATATATATATATATATATATATATATATAGTCATAATAGTCATAGTCATAACCACTTATCATGCCGTCTACTGGAGTTACCGGGCATCCCGCGCCGACAGGTGGTTCCTGCCTCGCTGGATCCCGTGGGTCCCAGGGCTGCCTGAGGTGGCCCACAGCATGATGGAGGACCCAGAGGACCGGGGATACCGGCCAACCAGGCTTTGGGGGCAGTGGCAACTGCAGAGCGTTAGCATTAGCAACGGCGACGGACGCTGGCCCATTTGTTCGCCGGGGGTAAAGGGGCAAGGCACAGCAACGCAGCAGCATAGCAACAAGCAGAAAGCATGGGCGTCTCCTATGGGTGCAACGCAGCAACCAAGGTACAAAGCAGCACGCATGCGGCGAAGCAAGAGCAGACCCTCCGTTGTTCGCGTACCCCCGCCACCGTGGAGACGTCCATCACCCGTGACCCCACGTAATCCATCGTTAGCTGCATACTCGTAAATGCCCACCACCCCTGACTCCACGTAACCCAGTGCCAGCATGCAATAGCCCGTAGATGCATAGCCAGGATTTCTGGGAGGCTCCAGCCTAGCCTGGCCCTCAGCCTTCATCGCCTCCATGTCCCCAAAATGTACGCCGCCAACCCACCGCACCAGCCCCCTAGTATAGTACAGAAACATGGCAGCAACTCTACCGTCCCCGTGGCCCCGAGCTGCACCCACACCCCAGATATATACCGTGCCGGCACTCCATGTCAGGGGCCAGTACCCAATCAGCTTCGAGGCATCCGCTTGCCCACGTATAATATAACATGAGGGTCTACAGGGGGGGACGCCGGCCGCCCCGCGACGGGAGTGGCGCAACCCGTGAATATCGCCGGCTGGGATTCGGGCTGGTGGGTGCCGTAGCTTGATTATCGACCCCCTGCAGGGGTACCCACCAGAGGCTCGCCCCGGGCTGTGGTAACCAGGTCCACCTCATCTGGCCCACATGCATTGCCCTGGCGCCTACCCTTGACCCTTACCTGCACCGATTGGCCAGCTCCCGTGGTCGCGCCTCTTCCGCCACAGCAGCGGCCAGGCCGCAGGTTCGGCCCCCACCGACGACGTGGCGAGCCTACTTATAGCATTGGTCCGCGCGTCACCCCCTGGACCACTCTGCATGCTCCTCCTCCTCTCTCTCCGCCTCTAGCCGACCGGACAGGCGCCCCCCAGGAGTCAGTCGCTACAGTGAAGACTAGATAGATTACACGCATATAGAGGCGATCGCATACTCAGTGCTACGCCGCCGTGCAGTACCGCCGTCGCCACGCCGATGCCACCTGCGAGCCGCCACCACACGCACCACCGCAACCGCAAGGCCATGGTCAGACGGTTAGACTATGTACATGCCCTCAGGCACGATCCCTCTAGTTTGTTAACGGGGCCAGGGGATGCCCCTGCGTTCCCCTTGAGTTGTTAGAGGGGTCAGGGGGACACCCCAGTACCGCCATGCGACCCCGCGTTGTCCCCACAGTACGGTTTCCCCAGTACCGCCGCGTATCCCCTGTACCCCCACCATACGGACCCCAGTACCGCCGCGCATACCCCCATGACGCCAGTACACCATCACCTTTAACTCCGCGTTCCCCTCTTGATAGCTCCTCCCAGACCGCCACGCCATCTTAAGTACGCCCGCCATACGGTCCACCTGACGATCACGCCGTCGTAACCCTCGGTGCACACTTCGCCGCTTCCGGGGCCTGCAGGCTCCTCCCGCAACCCCGTGTAACATGCCCAGGGGGCGTCGCAACGCATGCACCGTAGCGACGGTAACAATGTCGCTTGCCCCCACACAAACCTGTGCACCCCCGGAGTATCCCGAGCAACTACCCCCGTTACTGCCGTAGCCGGGCCGCCAGTAGAGACCCCGGTGCCATGGGAATACCCTACAGGGGTTTGGGCCTTATTACCCTGGTCAGGACGACCCATGACACCTCACTGTTGTATGCGGCGACCCGGGGCAGGCGGGTGAAGCATCCCTGTCCGACCCTCATGCACGGGGGCAGTACGGCTTACCATCAGGCCGGCCCGACCTGTCACATCGCGTTGGCCGTCATACGCCGCCTGCCAGTACCGCACAATCAGGCCATGAGGGCACTGCTTCTCAGGTGCCACCCCCTCCGCTGCGTCCAGCATAGGGACGGTGGCAGGCGCACCCACATTTCCCATACCTTGTCAATCTGCATTACCCCCGGCCCCCACTGCGCCGTCACCATTTCCTCCGCGATGCCACAACCAAAGTACCCGCGAGTCGCCCTCCAGAGCCGCCCACCACAGCAGCAGGGGCAGGTTTGCCGTCGGCGCATCAGGGCATCGCACCCCTTCCACCCGGACGCTCTGCAGGTCACCCTGGGCTACCTTCCAGGCACTTGAGGACATCTGTCCAGAGTGCCGCAGTGCCCACCTCGCCTTAGTCCACCCCCTACCGGCACGCTCCCGACATGTCCCGCACAGCGGGACGGAGGCACATTGATGAACCCAAACCGACGCCGTCTCTCTGCACCCGGGGCAACGCTGTGGAAGCACGGACCGCGACGGAACGCAGCCGCCATCACAGCACTGCGACCACAGGTCCTGCCACACATCGCAGCACGCTTCCTGGAGACCGAACAAAGCACCTGCCAGCACGCGTGCTGTGGCACAACTGAGCAGGCTGCGTCTCGCTTCATCCCACGTGGACACCGGGCGGAGTATCGGCTGTCCGTTGGGCATCATCGGTAGGCTCTCAAGCAGCCGGGGCCACCGCGCAACTTTGGGGCTGTGTGTGCCATGCGTCAGGAGCTCCCAACCATAGTCCCGCACGATCCCCCCGATGACATCAACCCCATCCAGCCCCGAGCCCCTGGCGGACGCGAGAACCAAGCGTTGTCCTCCCGCCCGAGCCTCAAGGACCGCCGCGAGGCCTAGGGTGTCAAGGGTGTGACGGGCATCGGCAGCCACGTGGTCGTCCCCCTCTGGCACAGAGAACATGGCTTCCGTGACGTGGCCCTGCGCGTCGTCGCCCTGCACCCGTGCCAGCTGCTTGGAGCCCACCAACACGGCCATGGACCGCCGCTCCGTGACTGCTGGAATGGCTCGTTGCAGCTGCCGGTCATACAGCCACAACGTACCCACGTCGAGCACGACAGCCACCGCCAGGACTGGGAGACTGCACAGAGGCTGCTGAAGGACCGGCAGCACCTCGCGAGGCCAGCCCATGACGTTCCCCACAGCCGGATGGTCTACGTACACCTGGCGCCCGGGATCACACTGGCCGTCAGGGCCCCTCACCATGGTACCACGCACCATGGCCCACGACTGCGCCGACACCACGCGGGACCACTCCCTGAATGCCGGGAAGTCCCGAGCCAACCAGGAACCGATCCACTGGCTGCAGGTCTGCGCCACCGCCGCCATCCAGTGAGGGAACAAGGACATGGCCTCCTCGTGCGCGATGCACGACCTGGGCACCAACAGCGCGTGCAGCGGTGCCCTTTGAAAGGTCGCCTGCAGGTCGCTGGGGAGGCCGTCGAACGGGTTCCACGGCGGACGCCGTTGGATCCTCCCTGCCGGCAGGCAGAAGGGCGTATCACCTCGCAGGAACGCGTACACCGCTCTCCTTCGATCTTGCATCGGCAGCTGCATGATCTGGGTGAGCCGATGGTTCCTGCGGGCATACACATCTTCCCCAACCTGGACCATGTCCTCCACAAAGAGCTTGGCCTCGGCAGGGTCCCGGGACGACGCCGCCCGCACCGCAGCGAACTGCGGCTTCAGGTCCCCGGGGACGACACCCGCCATCAGGGATTCCGCCCATCTGCAGCCGTGCTCCCTCCACGCCAAGAACTCCACCGCCCTGTCCGTCGGGGGTAGCTCCGCCGTGAACTCCACCACACGCCTGCACAGGAGCCTTGCCACCTCCTCGTCCCGCGCACACAGCAAGCGCATGTGGCCAATGTCCTCCTCCGGCCCCCCACAGAAGATACAGGGGTGGGCCGATATTGCCACACGTGTGAGCTTCTGCCTCCACCGTCGCATGACCTGCATGGTGGACAAGCGACCGTCACGTGCCCGCAGCATATTTCTGTGCGTTGGGCCGTGGTGCACAGCTCCCAGGGGCACCGCCTCACAGGCGTTAGCCAGTGGCGTGTGGGCCCTGTGCGCGCCGCCAGCGAGCGCCACTCCATCTCCATGACGTGCTGAAGGGGTTGCATGGAGGGCACACGCGGCTTGAGCTCTCCATCATCTCCTGGCACCAAGAGGATGGCGTGCTCCCTGGGCAGGACGAGATGAACAGGCGGGGCCATCGCACGGGCCGCGGCAGAGTCCGGCGCCTCAAGCGGGACCGCCGCCAAGTGCGAGCTCTGCCTCACCACCCAATGGTGTGGCCCCCCTACTCGGCGTGGCGGCCGCCGCAGCCCCTCCACTATCCAGCTCAGTGCGTGCTGGTTGACCAGATGCGAGGTTGGCCCCTTGATGCCACGGTACAGGGTCTCCTGCGCCCTGCGCAGGTGCGCTCCAATGATGGAGGCATCCACCACGTGCACCGTGCACGCCGACGGGGGCGTGTGCAACAGGTACGCCGCCGTGCCGATGATCTCTGCCTCCGGGACCGTGCCGTAGATGGCACCCGTCCACGTGGGGCTCCCGTGGCTGGCCACCGCCACATTGGTGGCTTTGTCCCCCTGGGGCGACGCGTCAGACGATGTGACTTTAGTCGCCACCGGCACCCAGCAGTATCGGTCGGGTTCCAGCCATGCCACGTCGGAGTGGGGGCTCTGCGTGACTTTTCCAAGGGACGCCGCGCTGGAGGCCGTGAGCTCCGGGGACAGGACCACCTTGGGCTGATACACCGCATGTGGTCTCCAGGCCAGGTCGCATCCACAGACCGACTGGATGGCGTTAAGGGCCGTGGTATACTCTGCCCCCCAAACCGTCGAGGAGCAG
This sequence comes from Eutreptiella sp. 'Long Island Sound 2002', assembly GCA_964036045.1. Lineage (NCBI taxonomy): Eukaryota > Euglenozoa > Euglenophyceae > Eutreptiales > Eutreptiaceae > Eutreptiella > Eutreptiella sp. 'Long Island Sound 2002'. The sequence continues at coordinate 35,663,131 of OZ038398.1, read as the reverse complement.
GAGGGCTGGTACACCACCACAGAGCCCTGTTCCACCGCCCCGCCATCACGCAACGACGTGACGGCGACATGCGGATCGTGTGGCACGTTGGACATCCGAAACACCTCCGGGACCGAGCACTCATCAGCGTCCGGGACAGGGCCTGCTGGCAGCAGAAGGACGATTGCCCACTCGCTGCACCCGTGTACCGCCGCGCATGCCCTGGAAAACGCGGGTCGCCCGTGCACAACCCACAGGGTTGACGGGTTTATGCCACCCCCGGCGTGTGGAGTGAGCAGGGGGACAGACGCCGGGTCGTCTTGCTGTCGGTATCCTTCAACGACATCCCCCATCAGGAACAGGAGGGCGGTTAGCGGGACGAACGGCATGGACGGCCCCCGGTTCGCCGGGTCCCATCCTTCCTCCCTGTACCCGCCCACCACATACACGTCCCCCGTAGTGGACTGCCTATTGCGTTTGCTGGCCTTCTTGCGGCGCACCGGGTGAATTAGACGGTGAGTCAATGGACCAAGCAGCTGCAGCTGGAAGATGTCGCGGAGCCCCGTGAACCACACGTGGTCCAGCTGATTGGGCCCCACTCCCGCGTGTGGAAGGTGCAGGTGGTCCTCATGACACTCCTGGAGCTGGACAGCCCACTGCCCAGGTGCAGGACAGGGGAGTCGCGCATGCAAGAGGTCATTTGCGGGATCAGTCAGGGACTGTACCGCCGCATCCGTGCGGGGCCCCGAGAGAACGCAGATGTCCCTACCCTTGAAGGTGTAGGACTGGGATGCCCACTTCCGTCCCCCCCACTGCACCTGCGGCAGATGGGCGTGTACGCACGAGTATGCTGACGACGGCATGAGGAGTCCTATGCGCAACGTCCCCATCGCCCGCAGCACCCTGTCCACCCACGTATTGCCAGCGTGCGTGGCGAATGATGCGGAGGGCACCATGAACTGTCCGCACACTCCGTACTGCTTGTGCATGTCTGGAAGCATGGCTCGCAGCTCATCCCGGACCGTCGTCGACCGGTGGTGCGTGAGTTGAGCCAGGGTTGCTACGACGGAGTCGCGGCAGATAACCTGGACATCCGCCAGCCGCAATCCATGACCAGACCGCACCGCCACGTTGGATAGGTCCTTGGGCAGCTTCTCGAATTGCAGGGCCGCAGCCTTGATGGCAGCATTCAGCTTGACCATTGCCTCCGCCGTGTCGGACAGGTACGGAGCCGCGTACCGCACGATGCCTCCAACCACAGCCGCCATCACCTCATGGGGCACCGACGCTGGCCCCAACGTGTTCTTGCACCAGCCCAGCAGAGCTTCACACCGGAGTACATGTTTCTCCTTCATGGTTGCTATCCCCCTTGGATCGAGGCGCAGGCCCAAGTAGGGCACCGTGCCCTTGGCGCGTAAGCACACCCATGGGGCCGCCGTGTTCCCCGGGTTCAGGCACACCATGATCGAATGGATGCGAGCAGTATTGGCATAGGCGCACTTGCCGACGTTGAGGGACATGCCCATGTCCGTGAGGTACTGTGCAATCGCTGCCGCGTACTCCAGGAATTGCGGCAGGGAGTGCGCTATCAACAGGAGGTCATCAGAGTACGCTTGCACCAGGGGTGGCACCGCATGGCGAGTATCTCCCCGCGCCTTGCATGCGAGGCTCCTCAGGAGAGGTTCCAAGAGGAGGAGGTAGAGCACAGCGCTCTCCGCACTGCCCTGCCGCAGGCCCCTGTGGAGCCGAAGACTCGGCGTTGGGCCGTGCGCAGTGACAATGCGCACCAGAGACCCGCAGCTGAGGGTGTGGAAGAGCTTGATGAGCTCCTCCGGGACTCCCATGTGGCGCAGGAGGAGCGCCAGCGCCCCATGCGGCGCTGTGTCAAATGTCTTGGACACATCGAAGGCCAGGACGTGGTTCTCCTCCTGCCCGCGCTGCAGCCTGCGCTGGGCCAGGAACACCGGAGCAGCCGCTGTGGAGCCCGGCATGGCCCCGAACCGCCAGTCCGCAGCCATTCCCTCGCGTGCCAGGACGGCTGTGAACCTCCGCATGAGGGGGGTCATGAGCATCCGCATGTCTTGCTGCCCTAGCGCTATTGGCCTGTACTCGTCCAGGTTGCCTGTGGCCGTACCCTTGGGCATTAGCCAGATAATGGCCTCGTGCCAGGATTCCGGGACGTTCGCACCCCGCAGGATAGCCCTGTACGCGTGCACCAGGAGCCCCTACACCGGCTCAGGCAGCTCTGCTATGAGGGCAGCCGTGACTCGGTTGGACCCTGGAGCCTTGTCGTCCGCCACGGACTGCCTCACGGCCTCTTTAAGGTCCTGCAGGGTGTAGTCCTGCACCGATCTCCATTCCTCCGGCACCCCCCGAGGGATGTGGGCCCGGACCAGCCGCTCAAAGGCCGGCAGGTTCACTGGCCGCTTGGCATACAGCGCCTCCCAGTACCTCTGGACCTCGCCGATGACGTCCGAGGCCTCCAAGAGCACCTTCTCCGACTCCCGGACGCGTACGGACCACAGGCCTGACGGGGCATAGTTCACCACGTTGATGGCCCCCCGTATCGCTGTCCATCGGAGCTGCAGATCCGGCACCCTGCTCCGCCAATAGTCCTTGATGGACCTGCGCCTGTTGCTCCTGAGGACACCCCGCAGCTCCTCAACGCGTGTCTCTAGCTGGTGGAGCTGCTGGTCCAACGCGGCGCGCAGGTCCTCCACCGTGGCAGGGGACAGGTCGGGTTCCACCTGCCGGAGGTGCCGTAGCAAGGCAGCCGATTCCTGGGAGTGGAGCCCAGCCGTTGCCGCGTCCCGTTTCCACAGCTCATGGGCGCGCCAGGCCAGGGCTCGCTGATCCGAGAGGACCTGGGCCAGAGACGCCTCCGTCTCCGCCTGCCCGTACGGGCACTGCGGGTCCATGCCCGACCGCATGCGCACTCCCGTGACCCTAGACACGTCATCGCGGAAGGCGTATAGCAGGTCAAAGACCGCTTGCACCTCCGACGTGCTCATGGTGGCAGTGTCCTGGTCCGACGAGAGCCTCGCCCGCAGCTGCCGATCCTCGCAGGCCTTCTGTAGTACCACTGCCGCTGCCTCACGAACCCCCGGGGACTCCGGGCGTATGGCATGCAGCCTGCCTTGGGCGTGCGAGTAGGCCATCCTGGTGACCCTCTCTTTGCCTGCCACCGCAAGCGGGATGTCGAGGACCACAGGGCCATGATCCGACCCCAGCGACGCTGGAGACCGTCCCGGCGCCAGGTGCGGGCGCTCACGCGCCGCCCACGGGACCAGCGGCGAGTTCAGCAGGAAGGAGTCCAATCGATGCCCTGCTCTCGTGGGCCTCCTGTCCTCCTCCTGTTCCGGGCCCGCCCTGTGGAACCCACACTGTTCCCACAGGGCTTGGAACCTCCTCGTGGTGGGGTGCCACGGGGACTCCAACCATACGTTGAAGTCCCCTCCGAGGAGCACGGCCCTGGTGCCCCCCGCGCTTTTGGCCGCCGCGTACATGGCCACGTCACCCCAGAAGGACGCCTTAGACGCCCAGGAGTCGCCGCCGCTGCCTGGGCCGTGGACGTTGATGACCGTGAGGGTGCCACCCGCGGTCACCACATCAAGGGCCCTGGCCTTGCCTGGCACGATGTCCACGGCGTCTCGAACTTCCTCCGCGGCGAATACGTCCGCCCGAAGGGCAATCAAGAGCCCGCCGCCCACCGCTGCCGCCGACGCCGCCTGGGCATCCACCCCCGGGAACGCATGATACCCATGGTGACGCCACTGATTCTCCGAGTGCACCACACCCTGAGGGTCCTGTAGGCTGGTCTCCTGGAAGAGGCCCAGGATGGCACCCTCGGCCTTCATAATGCCCGCCGCCACCGCCTCACCGTCGAGCATACCTAGGGCCATTGGTACGCCGTCCCCCCGCATCGAGCCCTGGACGTTCCAGGACACCGTCACTCGGGTGTCGGAGACGGGGCCCCTTCACGGTTGCGCCTGCAGACCAGGGCCCCTCGCCGGATCTGGATCATTGGACGGAGGGGGACCACCAGCACCCGGCGCGGGCGGTTGGCGAGACTGCCCCTGTCCCCGTGGGTCTCCGCTCGAGGTGGCCGCCGCTGGCTTAGACCCGGTAGATGCGGCGGGCCCCCCTGCGGCCTCTCCTGGACATACTTGCTGCTGCGCCCCCCGTAGAAGTCGTTGCTCCACGCTGAGCCGCAGACACAACTGCCCCAGGCTGTGCCGCTGACTGCGACGCTCCTTGCCCCCCCACAAGGCGGGCACCTGTGGGCACCGTGAGCGCTCTGGACCCCGCCTGGGCCGATGCGAAAGGCCCCGCCTGGCCTCCCGGCATAATGCCGGCCAGCATGGCCAACGCCTGGTCCCGTTGTGCCGGATCAGCCGCAAGGTCCCGCTGGAGATGGTCCAGCGGGTCCTTGGGGTGGAGGTGGGCGGGCCGGCAGTGCTTGCCGGCTTTCCACGAGCAGTGACCAGCCCCATCCACCCGAGACCAGGGGCAGACGTTGATCGCCTTCGATCCACGCTGCTCCGTGGCCAGGTCGCCGCCGAAGTGCTGCAGCACGTACCGAATGTTGGCATAGCCGCCATACTGAGGTGGGGGGCTCCTCTTGGGTGGCGGCTTGGGCGCTGCCTTTGGGCCGGCTTCGCCGCAGCGGCCGGGGGTGCCGCAGGCCGAACCGGCGGCACGCTTGGTGGTTGCGGCAGGTGCAGCATCCCCCCCACGGGAAACTGCTCCTCCACCCAGCGGCGCCAAGCGTCGGCGAACTTCTCCCGGTCGCCCTCGACCTTCCACCTGGATGCGGAGAACGCCCGGAGCCACGGCCCCATGTTCTCCGCCATGACCAGGCGGAGGGCATCTCCTCCGCTCTGCCGACGGAAGCGCACCGCGGCCGAGCCTGCCACAGTCCCATGGAGGTACAGCGCCGTACCTCCGTCGCCACTCAGAGCACCAAGGTGCAGGGCCTCCAGGTCGGCGGGGCGCACCGTGAGCACCGTGCCCTCCCCGCGATCGTACAGGCGCAGTGCCAAGGAGTGGGGCTCCAGCGCCACCACGACCCAGCACCACGCCCGCGACACACTTTGCAGCAGCGCCAGTGAGGCTGCCGGCCTGTTGCTTGAGGACTGCGCCGCCGGTGCCCTGGGGAGGGCCGCCGCCTGACCCTGCAGCGCCCTGCACATGACAGCTGCATGCTCAACCTGCCACATGTTGCTCGGGGCTACAAGCCAGACGTCCTGCCCGTGGACCGTCGGCGGGCGCGTTACCTCCACGAAGACCGCCGGCGCCTGCGGGATGTCCCCGGCCGTGCACCTGTGTGCCCTGCGCACCGGGCCCAGCTCCCTAAGGCACTCCCGGAACACCCTGTAGCAGGCCGGGCCCCTGGACTGCTGCCTCCTGAGCAAGAACGCGGTGACGACGAGCCACTCCACTGCCCCTGATTCCACACGAACACAGGCCCAATACTCCGCCCCTTCCAATACCACCATCTTCCCTATATCCGCCATGCCCACCGTATGGGTGGGAGGCACGCTTTCCACCTGCAGCCACCGCTTGGCGCTCTCCTCCCACGGCTGGGGGGCATGCATCCGCTGCTGCTGCATCGCGTCCTGCACATGCTGCAGGGACACTGTCATCAGCATGGACATCCCCCCGTCCGCCGCCGCCGCCATACACATCAGGGCATGCTGCATGCGCGCCCCGGGCAACCCCACGTTGTGCGGGACGTCCGCCACGTCCAAGGGTGTGCGGGGTGCCGGCAGGGCATCCGGCACCGTTGCGGCGAGCTCCCCCAGGGACGGCAGACGCGCGATGGGCCCCATGTCGCTGTTGAGGACCACTGCTGCCACCCACCGCCTGTCCAGCGTGGACAGGAGGTTGCCCGGCCTCGGCACCCTGAGAAGGGTACCGACGGCGGACATGAGGGCGCACACGCCACAGTCCTTGTTGTTGCCGGCTGGCTGCTGCACCTGTGCCGCCCGGGCTGGCTGCTGCACCTGTGCCGCCCGGGCCGTCGCCAGCAGATGCACCCGGCCACCCCGCCCTCTGGCCCCTGGATGCCATGCGCATCGTCCGGACCGCCATGTCCCATGTGTGCGGCCACTGGGGCGGGGCCCCTGACACCACAGGCTGGCCTAGCGGGTCCACGGTCAACTGCATGTCAGGGGCCAGAAGGTGGTGAGCCGTCCAGTGCCGCATGTTCGGCGTCTCCGACCGGTCGAGGTACACCGCCTCTGAGCCGCTCAGCTCGACATACCTCGCCACGAGGAGGGCAGCCGGGGTTTGGTCGTGCCCCTGGCCCTCCTACCCCTCCCTCGGGAGCATCACGGCGTGGGGGGCCAGGCACTGCACCACGTCGGCTGCCAGCGCGACCACGTCGTCGCTGAGCTCCACCCCATGGTCCGCGGCCACCAGGAAGTGGTGCCTAGGCTTGGAGTACAAGCGCTCCAGGGCGCCGCGCAACTGAGCTGGTGGGGGAGAGGCGTTCCCGCTGTCCCGCAGCCAGGGGAGTGCGCCCGGGAGATGCCGCCCTGCTCCTCCTGACTAGACGGTGGCCCTAAGGACCGGCAGGTCGCGCCAGACGGCCCGAGCGACCGGATTGCGCCAGGGCTTAGGCCTGTCGGCTCCCCATTGGAGGACAGCCACCACCACATGCGTGGTCAGGGGCTCCGCCGTGAGCTACAACGCCATCCCCCCGCCTGTCTCGATCACCGTGCCCCGCGGGGCAGTGAAGACGTGGCCACCGGTCCCACGGACCGCCACCCATCCCCACAAGACCGCTACGGTCTCCCAGCTGGGGTGGCTTGTTCTCCTGGGCAGGACCACTACCGGCGGGCATGGGCTGTTGGCGGCCCATACGCGCCATTCCACCCCTACCACACGCTCGTGGCCAGGGGGCCGGAACGCCTGGGGCCATGCGTCTGGGAGATGGCGATGGACGGCGGTCCACACATCAGCTCCGTCAGCCCGCGTGAACTGGAGTCCCTCCAGGATGTCCCTGTCCACAGGGCTGGGGGCATGCAGTGCGAACCTCCAGTCCTTGTCCGAGGCGAAGCCCTGGTCCCTCTCGGTCCCCCAGCAGCAAGACCTCCGGGTCCGTGGCCGCAAGGCGGGCCGCCACCGTGGGGAGGTGCAGGGAGACAGTCCACGGCTGGACGGAGACGGGCTCGCGTGGGAGGTCAAGGCACGCCGCCACAATACTGCCATCCCTCGCCCAGTGGAGCGCCCTGTCCCACCACTGCGCCCACGCACCTGGCGCTGCCGGCAACGACCAGGACAGGTACGTCACGACCGCCTTAGCCTGCCACTCGCGTGGGTCCATGCCGGCAGGATGTGTGTGCCACGTGCACACCCACCCCAGGTTGGCCTCCTGGACGGTGACCATGTCCCTCCACGGGACCACCGGGAACGGGGTGGGCAGGGCCGCCATGCCACACGGCAACGCCACTGCCCACTCGGTCAGGCCCCCGCACTCGACCGCATATCCCACCGCCGGGAGCCCTCCTCCTTGCGCCTTTGCCACCTCTTCACGCAGCAGCGTTCCTTGGCTCCGGCTGAGGCTCTGGCTCCGGTCCAGGCTGAGGGCCCCCACACGGGCCATGGCCTGGAGGATCAGGAGCAAATCCTGGGGTACTCCCCGCGGCACCGGCGGTTGGGGGTGGGCATATCGGCAGGCATCCGCCCGCATGCACCACCCCTTGGCCCAGTGCCTGCAGGTTTCCACCTCCCCTGTCTTCGGCCCAGCCTTGTCCGCCACTCCCAGCTCCTGTGGACCCACCTCACGTGCCTCCTTCGCCCCCACGAACTCTGGCTCCTCGTCCTGCTCCATGGCGTCCTGTGTCCCGTCACTCCTCCTACGTTGGTCCTCCTCCTCCAGTGCCTCCGTCGTCGGCGGCGGGCCCGCTGCAGCCGTGAACCTCGCCAGGGCCGCCGCCACAAGGGCCTGCACGTCCACCTCCTCCCCGGCCACCTCCGGCTGATCCTGCTGCTGCTCCTCCTCCGTGGGCTGCTCCTGCCCCACCTCGTCACCGTCACGGCCTGCCTCCTCATCACCCCCCACCAAGACCGCGTGCTCGGACCCTTGGGGGTCGGCGCCCGTGCCGAGGCGCGTGCCCACCACCACTAGCAGCCTGAGGTCGCCGCCGCGACCCTCAAGGCGGTAGCTGCTGGAGGTGGGGACGAGGACCACTCCATCACCGGCCAGCAGCAGGCGGTCCGTGCCGAACATGACCTCTGCGCCCTCGGGGTGCATCGCCACCAGGAGCGCATGGGACCCCAGCGCCTGGGGCGTGAGGGGCCTCATGGCCTGCTCGCGACGCCAAGCGTCAGCCCCACCCCGCCACAGGGCCACGTACAGGCCGTCGTCCCGCCGCACGTCCTCTAGCCCTGCCTCGTCGAGCAGGCGCCCCACCGACAGGCGCACCGACAGGGGGAGGCCTTCCCGGGGCTCGGCCGCCCGGACATCACCGGGGTGGTGACCCAGGACCGCCGCATCCCCCAACTGGACCCAGCGGACCTGGCCGTCGTCCGGGGACCCGGCCACCAGGTCCATCTCCCGGGCGACTTGCCCTGGGCGCTGGAGCTCGTAGCGCTCCAGGGCGCTTGCCAGCATCCCTGCCTCCCGCTGCCCCGTACCCATGAGGCGGTGCATGTGCGCACCTTCGGCCGCATGGTACCTGCAGTGCCGCTGCTCACAGCTCCCCAGGGGAGGGGGCGGCACCGCGGTGGGCATGGGCAGCAGCGGCGCGTTCGCCGGGTCCACGTCCATGCCGGCGTAGACGTCGGGCCCGGCGTCGTCCTCATACATGAGGGCCAGCGCCGACTCGCCGGGCCCGTACGCCTCTTCGCCCCCCTTGCTCTCCGCCTCTTACTCTTCCTCCGCCTCGTCTCCGGCTGCAACCACCACCGGCGGCGTGTCCGGTCGCGGTGGGAAGGGCGCCAGAGGCCGCTCGTCAACGCCTCCGCCCCTTGCCGCCTCCACCGCGTCCAACTGTGCCCGCAGGTTGTCGGGCAGCCGGGCCCAGCTTGTGCCCGCATGGAGGTCCATGCTGTACGCCAGTCCCGCCGGACACGGCTCACCGGGTGCCACCTGGCGCCAATCCCGCCACTCCCACATCCAATCTTCCACTCCTTCCACCTTGGCACGCTCCCCACTTGGGTCCACGACCCCACTGCCCATCGCCTGTGCTTGCGCCTCCTGTACTCCCCGCCCTGTATCCTGTCCCCCCGAGTCAGCCTTCTCCGACGGCTCCTCGTTGGCCTCCTCCGTCCTCGGGGCGACGGCTGCGAGTGCCTGCGCGATCAACTCGCCAACGTCAGCCTCACTCCCCGGTGCCGCCTGCGTGGCTCCCTCGCTTCCCGCGGCTTCCCGCCGGTACGCGTCCAAAGCCTGCGCAAGCAGCTCGCTGATGTCCCGCGGGCCGGCCGCTGCCGCTTCCTGCGCCGCATCCGCCGACTGTACCCCCGCCGTAGGTGCCCCCATGGGGGTCGCGTCCTGCGCCCCATGCGTCGGAGGCGGACCACTCGGTACCGGCATGGGCTCTCCCGGCACCACGGGCGGGGCCCCTCGCGGTATGGCTGGATCCGGCGCCGGGGCCGCTTGCGGTGGAGGTCCCGCTGCAGTAGGCCTCGCCAGGGGCACCGCCAGGGGTGGCTCAGCCGCCTGCGCCCCCGGGGCCCCAGCAGGAGCCGTTCTCCCCGCCGCGCCTTGGGGCACGCGATGCGCCTCCCCTTGCGACACCCCCAGCTGCTGGACTCCCGGCCCTAGCGCAGGTACTGGCGGGGGCGCAGATGTCGCAGATGATGCAGTTGACGCGGCCACCGTCGGACCCCCCACTGACGCCGCGGGGGGAACTGGTGCCGCATGCTGAGGCGGCTGAGCGTGCGCATGCCGCTGCTGGTGCAAGGGATGCGGGTACGCCACATGCTGGTGCGGAAGGCGATGGTGGGGGTGATGGTGATGGTGATGGTGGACAGGGAGCTGTGGCAAAGCAGTCGGGTGTACGTGTTGGTGTGGGAAGTGATGCTGCATCATGGGGAACCCGATGGGGTGGTGGAGGAGGTGATGGTGATGGAGTTGGTGGTGGTGGTGAGCCCCAAAAGGCGGGAATGGCAGGGGCACGAGGCCTGGGGGCGGCGGCATCGGAAATGCACCCCGCGCCGCATACCCCGGCCAACCCGCCACCGGCCCCATCGGGGGCCGCCCGCGCTGCGCGTCCTCGAGCTGCCCGAGATCATCTTGTAGACGTCGGAGTAGTCGGTTGAGTAGGTGTACCCCGAACGGCACCATGCCTGCTGCGAACTGCGCCTGAATGTCAGGCGCATTGTACGGGGGGGGGGATCGCGGGCCAACACCTGCCGCAAGCAGACGTCGACGAAGTGGTCCCATCCGTTGTCCCTGGCCGGACGATCTGCGCCCACGCGCGCCTGGAACGCCGCATGCGTGTGCGGCCCGTGTCTGACGAGATCAGACACCGTGTCTACCAGGCGCCGGGCACGTCGCCGGAAGGCCGACAACTCCACGGGATTGGTGGGGACAGGTAGCGACATTTAGCTATCGAAGACTGTGCGAGCTATGGACACGGGTGAACGGGTGGACTCGGTGGCCCGTCCCGCTTGCCGCTGGCCGCATGATGCACGACACGTTGCACGACACGGTTGCTCTCCCTTCTTTCGCGCCCCCCCCCCTCCCCTTTCTTGCTCCGTTGCCTTTGGTGTTGCCCCCTTTGTGCTCGCCTCGGGACTACCCGGGTTCTGGTGGGTGTGTAGTGTGGTGGGGTTGGGGGGTGGGGGGCTGCCTGACGCTGGCTCGGGTCCCTCCCCCCCGGGAGTTTCCCCTTGGGGGGGCCGATGCATGCACTCCCCGTCAGGGTGTAACTCTGTTGTACGGGCCGTCCATTTGTACCCGCTTCGTACAAATGGACCCGCGTCGTAACCAGGTACGTCGGCCGTTCTCCACACCGGGGTCGGGTACACTGTGGGTCGCAGGGGAGTCCTTGCGGGATAGGCGCGTCTCTTGCCTACCCCGATGGACGGTGTGCCCTACCCGCAGCCCCTCACAGGACACGTACCGCAGTACGTGCCGTGGGGAGTGCTCCTGGTCAGGCCCATTGGCCACCCCCCCAGGCCGGTGCCACCACGGGCCGCTGGCCAACGGTCCCGGGCGTATCCCACCTTATTGCTTGCGCTCAGGTGGGGCCGATACGGTCACCGGGGGGGCCCCCAAACTCCTGGGGTTGGGTCCCTCGCCAGCGTCTCCTTCGGGCTCTTGTCGCCGCGGCCCCCCCCGTCCGCCGTGTTGGCCCTTGCCCCCCCCCGCTTTCTACCCTGGTGTTTCCCGCGCTCCTTTCTGCTCTCCCTAGTTCTTGCCGTGCCCTGCTTGCCCCCTACTTTCTTTCCTCGCTCTGGCACTTTGTTGGTCAGTTTCATGGCCGGGTTCAGGCTGCCTGGCGCCCCCACCGCTTGCCGCTCGTCTCTCCCTCCGGCCTTGTGGTCTCTCCTGCGCCCCCCCCCCATGTCCCCTTGCCGTCTCCTCGCCGTCCTCGTCCCCTTCCTGGGAGGGTGGGGGTGAAGGGGGGGGGGGGGCGCCCTTGTTGTCTGTCCTCCGGAGCATGCACGCTGCGAGCACGATGCAGGCACGAGGCACGGCACTTGCCTGCGGGGAGGGGCTCTCCCCTTCTTGGCCTCCCCGCTCGCTTCGGCTCCTCTCTTTCTCCCGCTGTGGGGGGGGGGGGTTAGCCGTGTGGCTCCCTTCGTCGCCCTTCGTACCCTGTGTCCCCGCCCCTGGCAAGTTCCCTCCGTTGGGGGTAAGCACGGTGCGAGCACTCTGCGAGGCACGGCCCTGTTGTACCTCGTCCTCTCCCTGCTGCCTCCCCACCTAGCCGCTCTGTCCGCGGGGGGCACTCCGTCTTCGTCCCCTTCCTGAGGCGGGGGGGGGCGCCCTTGTTGTCTTTTCTCCGGAGTATGCACGTTGCGAGCACGATGCAAGCACGAGGCGCGGCACTTGTCTGCGGTGGGGGGGGCTCTTCCCTTCTTGGCCTCCCCGCCTGCTTCGGATCCTCTCTGTCCCCCTCTGTGGGGGGGGGGGGTTAGCCGTGTGGCCCTCTTCGGCGCCCCTCGTACCCTGTGTCCCCGCCTCTGGCATCGAGCATGCTCCTTCCGTTGGGGGCAAGCACTGTGCGAGCACTCTGCGAGGCACGGCCCTATTGTACCCCTTCTTCTCCCTGCTGCCTCCCCACCCGGCCGCTCTGTCTGTTGGGGGCACGCACTGTGCATGGCAATGGCGCTCTGACCTGTCCCTGGTCTGGGGGCGCGGGCGGTGGGGGGGGGGGGGGGGCAAAGTACATGCACGTTGCGAGCACGCGTGGCACGATGATGTCCTTTCCTTGGGTTGCGGCAGTATACCCCAGGTTCTCCGGCCGCTGCTGCCCCTTGGCGGCTGTCGCCACGTCTCTGCCAGGTGTCAGTGTCCCGTGCCTGCTCCCTCCTGTGCCCATACTTACTGGAGGAGGTACATACCCGGGTGGATTCGGAAGATGAGGAAGTGCGGGCAGCGGGGAGGACTTACCGTACGCCTCGAAGGCTTCTTGCGCCATCCGCTGCCTTGGACGAGGGGAGGGCCCCTGTGTCGGCACCCAACAGCCCGGGGGGGGCTTACTGCCCATCCTCTCCCTGGTGCCTGTGTATCCACTTCCGAGCGGCCTGATACCGGTGCCGTGGTATCAGTCCGCTGGAAGTGGTGGCTACAAAGCGGCCGGACGCTCTCGTCCCCCGGGTCATTGCCACCCCTGAGCGCGATGGAGGCCCCTGAGGTCCCATGGCAGTGACGCGGGGAGACGGGCGGGGGATTCATTTGTGGCATCCCCTGGCCACCTAGTTAAACTGCATAATCGCTGCCGCAGGGGGCCCACCGGATGGCGCCGCTGGTGCCCGTCCCCACTGCGCATTCCACTGGAACCACAATAATTGCAACAGGCGCAGGGGGTCGAGTGCATGGCGCCACTGGCGCGCGTCCCCTCTGCGCTACAAGTTGGGTCACTGCACGGGAGGCCCAACGGATGGCGCCGCAGGTGCCCGTCCCCCTCGTGCCATTTCCTGTATCCGTCTCCAGGCATGGATGACTCGACATGACACAGGCACGAATGAGGTCCGAGCGTGTTACAGGACGTGCACTGTGCACGACACGGTGCGTGACAAACCCGCCCCAATCCCCCCCTCTGTCCTTTTCTACCCATTCCTCGTCTGCCCTCGGAGGCGCGCACTGTGCGCCACACCTCTCCTCCGCTCTCCTCCGCTCCCTCACCCTCCCTCTGCGCGCGCACGGTGCAGAGCAATGTGCGTAACCTCCCCTGTCCCTCTCGTCCCTCCCCCTCTCTTCTCCGGTTTTCCGGTCTTCTCTCATCTCTTGTGTGCCCTACCTCTCTCGCCCTGCCCGTTTCCTCTTCCCTCGTCCCTACCTTCCCTCGTTGCATGACACTACGCAGGCACGTTGCACACTGTACCTTCGGGGGCGGGCTGCCTAGTGGCAGCACGCTGCGGCGCTGCGGCTATGTATATATCCTCTAATCTACACCCCTCTCCCCAACTCTAGGTGGCTCCACCATGCGGCTCTAAGGTACGTCCGAAGGGCACAACTTGGTGCATTCATGTTGCGGAAGGGGCTAAACTCGGTCAAAACGGGCTCAAAATGGGCTCATTTCACTTGTTTGTGCACCCCCAAGTGGTCCAAGATCACTTTTGGAAAAACAAGTTTTTGACCCATTTTTGACCCATTATTGGTCCCAAAACGGCCCATTTGCAAGGCATTTTGGGATTTTCCATGGGCCAAAACGCGTCACCACGAGCTCAAAACGGGCTAAAAACACTTGTTTGAGCATCCCAAGTGGTCTAGGAACAACTTTGGAAAAAATGATTCTTTTCGCCCCGGGGACCCTGGTGGACCCACCGTTGGCCCCCACCGTGCGCGGGCCGAGGTGCCCTCCAGCTCCACCAAGTGAGCACTAGTACAGGGGTCTAGGCGTCTTGTTGGTCGATTCCAAGGGTTGGAAACCACAATAAGTGGGGGGTTGCGGGTGGGCTAGGTGCCCTCGGAATTTGGTTTTGAGCCACGTAGTCCAAGATACGGCCCGTTCTTGGTTTTGGGCTTGTTTGAGACAAACAGCGCACATTCAGGCCATTTTTAGCCATTTTGGGGTCGTTTCTCGGACATATTGTGGAGTTAGAGGGTAAGAAAGGGCTCTTTGTCACAGGGCAATCGAGGCGCACGTGGTACATACCGGGAACCGTTTCCCTTTGTTTGTCCGTTTTGAGTGGGTTTCGGGACTGATTTGGGCCAAAAAAGGCTATTTTGGGCACAAAATGCGCAGTTTTGGGAGGGCACCTCCCAACTTGGCACCCCCGCCCCGGGGCGCCACCGCTGAGTTTTTGGCTCAAAACTTGGATTTGGCAAGGCTTTGTATGTATGTATGTATGCATGTATGTATGTATGTATGTATGTATGTATGTATGTATGTATGTATGTATGTATGTATGTATGTATGTATGTATGTATGTATGTATGTATGTATGTATGTATGTATGTATGTATGTATGTATGTATGTATGTATGTATGTATGTATGTATGTATGTATGTATGTATGTATGTATGTATGTATGTATGTATGTATGTATGTATGTATGTATGTATGTATGTATGTATGTATGTATGTATGTATGTATGTATGTATGTATGTATGTATGTATCTATGTATGTATGTATGTATGTATGTGGGAGTTATACTTGGGAGCATGCGGGTACCTCGAAGCTGATTGGGTACTGGCCCCTAACATGGAGTGCCGGCACGGTATATATCTGGGGTGTGGGTGCAGCTCGGGGCCACAGAGAAAGTAGAGTTGCTACCATGTTTTTGTACTATACTAGGGGACTAGTGTGATGGGTTGGCGGCGTACATTATGGGGACATGGAGGCGATGAAGGCTAAGGGCCAGGCTGGGCTGGAGCCTCCCAGAAATCCTGTCTCTGCATCTACGGGCTATTGCATGCTGGCAGTGGGTTACGTGGAGTCAGGGGTGGTGGGCAATTGCGAGTGCGCAGCTGGCAATGGATTACGTGGGGTCACGGGTGGTAGTCGTCTCCACGGTGGCGGGGTACGCGAACAACGAGGCGCCCGCTCTTGCTTCGCCGCATGCGTGCTGCTTTGTACCTTGGTTGCTGCGTTGCACCCATAGGAGACGCCCTTGCTTTCTGCTTGTTGCTATGCTGCTGCGTTGCTGTGCCTTGCCCCTTTACCCCCGGCGAACAAATGGGCCAGCGTCCGTCGCCGTTGCTAATGCTAACGCTTTGCAGTTGCCACTGCCCCCAAAGCCTGGTTGGCCGGTATCCCCGGTCCTTTGGGTCCTCCGTCATGCTGTGGGCCACCTCAAGCAGCCCACGGACCCACGGGATCGAGCGAGGCAGGAACCACCTGTCGGTGCGAGATGCCCGGTAACACCAGTAGACGGCATGATAAGTGGTTATGACTATGACTATGACTATGTATGTATGTATGTATGTATGTATGTATGTATGTATGTATGTATGTATGTATGTATGTATGTATGTATGTTATGTATGTATGTATGTATGTATGTATAGTGGGGATAGATCAATATGGCTACATCACCCCTGCCTTCTCGGGGTCCCCATAGTGGGGAAATCAACATATATATTACTACACCCCTCTCCCCTTAAATCTAGCTAACAAGCAAGCAAGCAATCACAACAACAACAAGCACTTCTCCTTTGCGTCTTGGCCATTGCTCCGCCTCATCGCTCCGGGCTCTACTCTACTCTGGCCATCCTATACATACATACTCTTCATGTGGGCGGTGCTGTTTGCGCCCGTACAGGGGCCTCCCCTGGCCCCGTGAACAAACTAGAGGGACAGTGCCTGCGGGCATGTACATAGTCTAACCGTCTGACCTCGGCACATGGCTTGCGGTCGCGGTGATGCATGCGTTGGCGGTTCACAGGTGGCAGCGGTAACATGGTGGGGTGGCGGTGTGGCCCAGCTGCGGTGCTGCACGGCGGCGTAGCGCCTAGTTTGAAGTCGCCTTCTATATATGTGTAACCTACCTGGTTTTCTCGGCAGCAAAATGCTCCTGGGGGGTACATACCTGATCGGCTTGTGAAGTAATGTGGAGAGGTCCAGGGGGTGACGCGCGGGCCACTGCTATAAGTAGGCACGCCACGTCGTCTTCGGGTGCCGAACCTGCGGCCCGGACGCTACTGTGGCGGAGGTGGCGCCACCACGGGAGCTGCCCAATCAGTGCAGGTAAGGGTCAAGGGTAGGCGTCAGGGCAATGTATGTGGGCCAGACGAGGTGAACCCGGTTACCACGGCCCGGGGCGAACCTTTGGTGGGTACCCCTACAGGGGGTCGATAATCAAGCTACGGCACCCGCCCGCCCGAGTCCCAGCCAGCGATATTCACGGGTTGCGCCTCTCGCGCCATGGGGCGGCCGGCGTCCCCCCTGTGGACCCTCTTGGTGTATTATATGTGGGCGTGTACAAGTACCACGAAGCCGCTCGGGTTTTGATCCCCGACATGGGGTACCGGCACTGTATATATCTGGGGTTTGGGAGCGACTATGAGCTATGGGGAGCCCGAGGTTGCTACCGTATGCTTCTGTACAATACTGGAGGGGGCCTACGCTGGGTCAGCGGCGTACATTATGGGGACCAGGGGGCGATGAAGGCTAAGGGCCAGGCTAGGCTGGAGCCTCCCAGAAACCCTGGCTGTGTATCTACGGACTTTTGCGTGTGCGCGGCTGGCAGTGGATTACATGGGGTCAGGGGTGGTGGACGTCTCCACGGTGGCGGAAGTACGCGAACAACAAGGGGCCCGCTCTTGCTTCGCCGCATGTGTGCTGCTTTGTACCTTGGTTGCTGCGTTGCACCCATAGGAGACGCCCTTGCTTTCTGCTTGCTGCTATGCTGCTGCGTTGCCCTGCCTTGCCCCTTTACCCCCGGCGAACAAACGGACCAGCGTCCGTCGCCGTTGCTAATGCTAAAGCTCTGCAGTTGCCACTGCCCCCAAAGCCTGGTTGGCCGGTATCCCCGGTCCTCTGGGTCCTCCATCATGCTGTGGGCCACCTCAGGCAGCCCTGGGACCCACGGGATCGAGCGAGGCAGGAACCACCTGTCGGTGCGAGATGCCCGGTAACACCAGTAGACGGCATGATAAGTGGTTATGCCTATGACTATGACTATGTATGTATGTATGTATGTATGTATGTTATGTATGTATGTATGTATGTATGTATAGTGGGGATAGATCAATATGGCTACATCACCCCTGCCTTCTCGGGGTCCCCATAGTGGGGAAATCAGCATATATATTACTACACCCCTCTCCCCTTAAATCTAGCTAACAAGCAAGCAAGCAATCACAACAACAACAAGCACTTCTCCTTTCCGTTTTGGCCATTGCTCCGCCTCATCGCTCCGGGCTCTACTCTACTGTGGCCATCCTATACATACATACTCTTCATGTGGGCGGTGCTGTTTGCGCGCTGGAAGCACCGTTGTGACGTGGTCTTTGGGCGCGTGCAGCCTCATCCTGCCGGAGTGCTAGCCCGACTGCACGGTATTTTAGGGGCGTGGGCGGTTGAGCACGACCCCTCAATCCCGCGGTCCGATGTTCTGGAACTTAGGAGACGGGTGCCACTTCGGCTGCAAACTCAGCAGCTTTGCTTTCGCACAGCGGTTGGGGACATGCCCCTCGAAGCAGGGGTGCCAGCGGTGCAAGCCAGATTTTCAGGACAGAGGCTCATTGGTCACAACACGCAATCCTACCCGCCTGCGGGCGTTCGTGCTAAGCTAGCCCAGGGGATATGCTGTACTGTGGGGGGGGGGGGGTCGCCAAACAGGCAGAAGCCACACAGGCGAAGATGTCTCCAGAGCACCAACTGCTCTGTGCGATTGCGTGGCTATTAATGACACTACCAGGATGTGCGCTGCTGACTGTTTTCTGTTGGAATGCGACGGTCCAGAACATTTTAACTTCGTCCATGCAGGATAGGCTTTTACAGCCTACTGAACTTATGCTAGGCAAGGCGACGCGAGAGGCATGGGAGGTTGTGCACACACAAATGCAAGGCAGAGCGGTCGATGTGTTTCTGTGGTCGCTGCCAGCAGCAGCGGAAAAGGCAGTGCAGGAACTATTGCACGGCGCAATGGCAGACGCCCTGTAGCGACAACAGATTCAGCTGGTGGTTGATTCAACCGTTGAGATTTTATCAACGGCGGACACGGGTGCAGCCTCGGATTTTTCTTTGGGCTCACAGCCGGGTGCAGAAGGGAGAGACGATAGGATGGGCAGCGACTCGGCACAGGGTTCGTTGTCGTCAGGCAAGCAGGGGACAATGAACAGGTATTGACTGGAGAGTGAGAGAGACATGGTTGTTGGGCCAGCTGGGCCTTTGATAAGTATGATCTGTTTCACGTGTTCATTGGTTGGATGTTACACAGAGTGCACAGTGTGCACAGAGCGCGGTGAGACACGGTCCGGGGCGGCAAAGGGCAAGCAGGGAACAATGAACAGGTATTGACTAAAGAGTGAGAGAGACATGGTTGTTGGGCCAGTTGGGCCTTTGATCAGTATGATCTGTTACACATGTTCAATGGTTGGATGTTGCAAGGAGTGCACAGTGTGCACAGTGCGGTGAGAAACGGTCCGGGTGAGAAACGGTCCGGGCGGAGGGCGAAGGGCGAAGGGCGAAGTGAACATTGCGCAGAGCGCAGAGAACACAGCACAGCTCAGGGTCCAGGGTCCAGGGTCCAGGGTCAGGGTCAAGGGAGAACATTCGGAGTGACAACCTAGTCGAACACGAGCGCAAAGAAAATGGATGGTACATACATACATACATACATACATACATACATACATACATACATACATACATACATACATACATACATACATACATACATACATACATACATACGTACATACATACATACATACATACATACATACATTACATACATTACATACATACATACATACATACATACATACATACATACATACATACATACATACATACATACATACATACATACCAGGCCATGTCTAATTCCCCGCCAAAACCGCCCGCCGTAGGAAAATAAACGCGTTTATGCGTTTATTTTCGCGATTTTCACCGTTTTGGCCCCGTTTGGGCCGTTTATTGATGTTTATTGATGTTTTTTCTGTGTTTTTTTTGTGTTTTTCAGAGGTATTTGAAAGGTTTAGGTGGTTTTCATTGCCCATTGCCTTTTTTTTTGGGCTTTTTTTTTCATCTAATTTGTCCCAGAATTCACTTGTCAGCTGATTTGTCCAAGTGTTCACGAGTGTCGCTACACGGTGCAACGGTTCGATAGACAATATACAAGGTAGAAACTACAAAGCATAAAATAGAAAGTAGGAAATTCAAAGTAGAAAGTAGAAAGTGGAAAGTATGAAAGGCGAGATAACAAAACGATCCGCGAAGAGCACTACCGTCCTAAGTGTAGCATTCTTCTCATGTGTACGGAGTCCCTACACGTGCACGCATATGGAGTCAAGCTTGTGGAGTAGACGTTCAAGTCGGAGTTTGGGTTGGGGAAACGAGGGTGCGAGAGCTCCGCATGCATAACGTTTGGGAAAGGGTTGTGGGCAAGGGTCGGCACACGCTTCAGTACTACAAAATTTCTCGGGTCAAAGCTATACCAAGGGTTCAGGGCCTAGAGGAAAGGGTGGGAATGGGTGCCTCATACAATCTTCTCATTTGTCCCTCTCACCAGCATCTTGTAATGCGCCCCATTTGGGTTCGACGCGCCGACGGTGGTCAATGGGTGTACGTGGGCTCTGTTGCCGATGCGGTAGCTCATGTGAAGCTCAACGGTACGGACATCTTTCACGCGCAGGTCACCCGGGCGGCAAACAAAGGGGGTACCAGCAAGGGGTGGCAGTTCTCTTTTGAAGATCAGATCCCACATCCACCCCTTGTCGCCAATGCCCCTCCGAGCAGTGCACCAGCGGTGGTCTTTTCCTTCTTCCGCCCTACCTCTTCTCTCCCCACATGTGCCTGCTGTGGCGACAAACTACTCGGGGATATCGTCACCTGCACGGATTGTCATCACAAGGTTCATATCTTGTGCACGCAGCACGGTCATTGCTTTAAATGCGCATGCCGTGTGTGCAATCAACCACCTGGGCTTGACATGCGGGCATGCAAAACATGCAAGCACCTGTTGCATACCACACGTGCAGTGTACGTCTTCTTCCGTGTGGAGGTCGTATGCAAAGTATGCACACCCCGGCCACGGGAGCACCCACCGCCTGCCAAGAGGGAGAAGCGTCGGTTCCGAACCGAATGGCAAGCCGGTCGCCCATGGTTGCAACATGCCAATGGGGTGATGTGGTGCGCTGCCTGCCGGGAGTACCCCCAGCCCGGTGTGCAACAGTCTTGGGTGACTGGCAACAGACAATTGCGCCATACGACCGTGAAACAACACGGCAATTCAGGCTTGCACTGCAAGTCATTGGCATTGTGGGAAAGCGGTGGGACCTCAACCACCGTTATAGGAACGTTGCCGGTGCCCATCCGCCGCGCTATCAACGGTCTCTTCCAAGTGGTGTATCGCATTGGCGAAACGCGGCAGCCCACCTGCCCACATACCCGGCGATGCGGAGGCCCTAATGTTAAGTGGCGGCACCGTTACTACAGCCTACCACTCTCCCTCTTCGGTGTGCCAGATTGTGCATGCAATCGCCGCACCCATTCGGTCCGTGGAAGGTCAAGCGATTGAGACCTCGCTTTTCTTCGCGCTCGCCTCCGACAACTCCACGGTGTGGGTGGGTGACAGTGGCAGCCCCCCCCCCCCTCGGCCTTGCATCCTCAACGTTGCACACACTTTTGTGTCACGCAGATGTGTGCAGTCCACCCGAACCGTCAAGACCTTCGTCTGAGAAGATGGACAACCAGGACGGCGCAGTTTCGCAAGGTGTGCTGCTGCAGGGTGTGGGCAACAGTGACCGTCGTAGTCATAGATTGGGTGGCACAGGAAATTAATTAATTAAAAGAAACACGGTGATGGTCCCCCCTTGCCCCACATCCACCACTTTGCACCCCCTCTGTTTGCCACAGATCTGTGCAGTCCACCGTCAGCCGCCGACGTGGAGACCCCCGACGGCGACGACAGCGATCAAGATCGGCATCGGCGACCATGGCTCCTTGGCGTTCAACACGCCAGCCTCGCCGAACGGGACGCCGACTCAGCCGAATGGCCTCCCGACTTTTAGTGTAGGAAGATAGGAGTATAGGAAGATAGAAGGAGGTTCAGGGCTCGTTTCGGACCCCACCCACACCCAGAAACACCCGCACACAGAAAAACTTCGACGCGAACTAGCCATCCGAGAAGTGGTTACGGCTTTGCATCTTTGCTTTGTGGATGGGTTGTGTTTGCGCGCTTGAGGAGGTAAGAGAATTGGCAGGTGCAAGGGACAACAACAAGCATCAAGTAACCAACAAAAGCCTAGTTAACAATCTTGTGACAAAACACAATTGAGCAGAATCAGAGTTTATGACCCACGATTGAAATGTTTTTTTTGGCCAAAAGTTTGGTTGAAAATCCTGTCACACAAAACAAAAGATGTGTACCCATCCCAGTGTATTTTCAGTTTCACTTTTACCAAGAGCAAAACCCACAAAAACAAATGTTTTGCCAAAATCTTTTTCCCAAAATGAAAACCTTTTTGCCAAAAACAAAACTGTTTTACCAGAACCAAGGCCATGGTACCAAAATGAAACCGTTTTTACCGCCAATACCCAGTAGCAAAATCCTTTTACCAAAATCAAAACAAATTTACCAAAATCAAATCTTTTCTTTAAAATCAACAAATTTTAACTAAAAGCAAAAAGAGAGTCATCAAGTGTTTACCAAATCTTTTCACCAAATCCTTTTTTATAAAAAAAACGAAAAAAAACAACCCTTTCACACCTCAGCCCGCCGCCCGCCGAGACCCCTGTTGGCGGGCGTTTACTCATGGCCTGATACATACATACATACATACATGCATACATACATACATACATACATACATACATACATACATACATGCATACATACATACATACATACATACATACATACATACATACATACATACATACATACATACATACATACATACATACCGTGGGACGCCACCGGGTTTTTTCGGCCAAGCCGGACGGAGCTCCCACCGGCGACCCCCCCCCCCCCCGCATGGGTGGGTGCACGCGACAACCGCCAGCCCCCCCCCCCCTCAGCCCCCCCAAAAAGGGACTCCGGCGCGGAGGGTTGGGGATATAGTCCCATGCCGCGCGGCCATGAATCGACATGGCCCTACACCGGGCGATACGCGCCCCCCCCCCCCCCCCCTCGCTCAAGAGGGGCCCCCGTCGTCCCCCGGGCAGGGAGCAACCCCCCCCCCCCCCAAGGGAACGGCCGCCCTCGGGAGCCCTCGCCCAGCCCCCGAGGGCCTCTCAGGGTTCGCCCCCGAGCCAGCCCGGCCCTCCCACGCCCCCCCCTCACCAGCCGCAGCCCTAGGGCCCGCCCGGTCTCCCCCGCGCCGGCCCGCGAACTCCCGGGACCCGGGCCCCAGAGCCCCGGTGCCCAGCCCCGCCCGCCCCCCCGGTATCCCTCCGGCGGGGCCCGTCCTGGTCCGGTTTGGCCGCGAGGGGACGGCGAGGCGCTCCCCCCACCTCCACCAGGATTCGCCCCCGTGGATGACGCTCGGCGGGATTCGTCCCCGCCGAGCGGGGTGCGGGCCCCATCGCTGACCGTGGCCCCCCGTCACCACGAGCGCCCCGGGCTTTGGCCAGCCCCGGCCGCTCCTCCGCCCCGGTCAGCCACACGGTGACGCTCAGCGGCTGAGCTCACCGCACCCCCTCCCCCGCGCACGCTCGCCAACCCCCACACACAGCCCCCCTCACCCCCGCCTCCCCCCCCCCCCCCTGCCCCCTCCTCCCTCTCCCCCTGCCCTGTCCCCCCCTTCGCTCCTCACAGGTAACCCATGGCAACGGAAGCAGGCCACCGTGGTCGCAGCCAGCATGGCTCCAAATCATCGTCGGCCCCCCCCACTACCGGCAGGGGTCCCAGGCCTTGCTCCTCCCTCTCGCCCCCCTGCACCGGCCCAGTGCGGCCTCATACGGCATGAGTCATCCTCCTCCCCTCCATGCAACGCCTCCCCCCCTGCCCCCACCCCAGCCCCTGCCTCGTTCACAGGAGCCGTTCAGGGGGGACCACAGGTCCCTGGGAGGGGACCTCAGAACCCTGGGCGGGGACCCACGCCTCTCACTTCCTGCCCCCGCGCGCCGGGGCCGCACCAGCTGTGCTGTGCCGGCCCCACGGGAAGCGGACAGCACGCCAGGGCCGCACCAGCTGTGCTGTGCAGGCCCCACAGGAACCCCCGCACGCCAGGGCCGCACCAGCTGTGCTGTGCAGGCCCCACAGGAACCCCTGCACGCCAGGGCCGCACCAGCTGTGCTGTGCAGGCCCCACAGGAAACGGGCAGCGCCCCTCCAGGCCCGCGCTCGTGCGGTTCAGGGGCACGCAGGCAGATTGCCCCCTCCCCTGTC
This sequence comes from Eutreptiella sp. 'Long Island Sound 2002', assembly GCA_964036045.1. NCBI lineage: Eukaryota > Euglenozoa > Euglenophyceae > Eutreptiales > Eutreptiaceae > Eutreptiella > Eutreptiella sp. 'Long Island Sound 2002'. The sequence goes on along the minus strand of OZ038398.1, from coordinate 35,639,519 downwards.
GTGGGGGAGCGGCGGCCGGAAGCAAGGGGAATCGGGGCCCCGCAGGTCCCCGAACAGGTGGTCCCTCCAGCCAGCCCCCCCACCCCGCCTCCGTCTCGCACAGGTCGGGTCACCCTCCCCCCCGCAGCGGGGGAGGGCTCCAGGGTAACACACACAGGTGGCTCCTCCATCCTCCTTGCGCGCGCACCCCCCCCCCCCCCCCCCGACATGGCGGCCCCCACCCCCCCCACCCCCCGGTCGTCGTCGGCACACGCCCGGCCAGCGTGACGCCAGCCGACTGCTCCCTTGCGCCCTGCCCAGGGAGAGCGTGTCCGGCAATTTCTCCCGCCGGCACATGCTGGGTGCCACAACAACAACAACAACAACAATACATACATACATACATACATACATACATACATACATACATACATACATACATACATACATACATGCATGCATGCATGCATACATACATACATACATACATACATACATACATACATGATTTGATTTGATTTGATTTGAAAAATCCGCTTTGTCTGGGTTCGGACCAGTCCCCTTCCTAGTTCCACAGCAAGCCTCCCCTACAACCTACACACCGAACACAAAGCAAATCAAATCTCTGAACGAATGTGACTTAGCAAGGATGTGACTGTCGACCCAGGCCACTCCCTTCTGAAAGCACGTGTTATGTCGACTCAGTACATGTGTTTCCCCTTGCCTTTGCCACCCTGCTTACCCATGGATCCTCCTTTGCTTCCCTTAGCCCCAGAATAGGCATAGTGGTATGACCCATAAGTCGTGCTGGGAGCCGATGTCGATGTGTGCCTCCCAGAATCTGGCTGATACCTGTTCGCACGCCCTGAAGAGAGACGGTTACCAAATTTGCATGTCTAGAACAGGTTTCAGCACAGGCGGGGGAACACCACGGGAGTGAGAGGCATCAGAAATAACCCACCCCAGTGACAGACGCGACTGTTCTGTCCGCACCATAAAACGCCACAGCTGGAGTCCCGAATCCTGGCGAAGCCCCTCCCATGGCCATTGCACACCCAGGAGGCACCAATACACCCCCCCCCCCCCCCAGTCGTCTCCTCATTGCCTCTCTGACGACAGAATGAAGGTTCCCTTGGCATTCGCTGATCCATACGGAGGGGACTTTCGAGTGCCAGACCGTCATCTTAACTGTCCCCTTGCCACTCACCAGAACATGCCCTACGTATCTTTTCCCCCTGACAGACGAGAAAAGAACCCAAAGCAGGTTGGAGGGAGTGTGACTGTCCAGATGTGCAGCTGGCGTCTGAAACCCCAGCAGCACACCTGAGTTCATTCCTGCAGTCCACTGAGAATGAAACAGAGGGCACTGAAGCCGGACATTATCTGTATCGTACCCACCGTGTACCATGGCATACGCGCTCTCTAGGACTTGATAAATAAGGATATGTGGTTGACTGACACCCAATTTGGAGAGAACCAGCGAAATACCCCTAATTGGGCCTAACCCCAGCCATATGGGCCACACAGGCTTCACTGATTTCGAGGAATCAGATATAGCAGCTCCCTTCGCAGGATGACACCAGACAATGAACAGACCCGGATGTCCCAAAATCTCAACACCCCCCCATCGAAGAGCGATACGGTCACGGGGAATGCCCGCAGCCCACAGAATTTCGCAGACATGTCCAGACCAAGCAAGAACCCGCACTGCATACATACATACATACCTACATACATACATACATACATACATACATACATACATACATACATACATACATACATACATACATACATACATACATACATACATACATACATACATACATACATACATACATACATACATACATACATACATACATACATACATACATACATACATACATACATAGTCATAGTCATAGTCATAGTCATAGTCATAGTCATAACCACTTATCATGCCGTCTACTGGAGTTACCGGGCATCTCGCGCCGACAGGTGGTTCCTGCCTCGCTCGATCCCGTGGGTCCCAGGGCTGCCTGAGGTGGCCCACAACATGACGGAGGACCCAGAGGACCGGGGATACCGGTCAACCAGGCTTTGGGGGCAGTGGCAACTGCATGGCGTTAGCATTAGCAACGGCGACGGGCGCTGGCCCGTTTGTTCGCCGGGCTATGGGGGCAAGGCAAAGCAACGCAGCAGCATCGCAACAAGTAGAAAGCAAGGGCTTCTCTGTCCGTCGCAAAGCGGCAACCAAGGAACAAAGCAGCACGCATGCGGCGAAGCGAGAGCTGACCCTCCGTCGTTCGCGTACCCCCGCCACCGTGGAGACATCCATCACCCATGACCCCCTGGAATCCATTGCCGTCTGCGTTCTCGAAATTGCCCACCACCCCTGACTCCACGTACCCCACTGCCAGCACGCAATAGCCCGTATGTGCATAGCCAGGATTTCTGGGAGGCTCCAGCCTAGCCTGGCCCTCAGCTTTCATCGCCCCCATGTCTCCACAATGTACGCCACCGACCCACCGCACCATCCCCCTAGTATAGTACAGAAACACGGTACCAATTCCACGTCCCCGTGACCCTGAGCTGCTCCCACACCCCTGATATATACCATGCCGGCACTCCATGTCAGGGGCCAGCACCCAATCAGCTTCGAGGCATCCACTTGCCCACGTATAATATATCTTGAGGGTCTACAGGGGGGGACGCCGGCCGCTACGTGAAGGGAGTGGCGCAACCCGTGAATATCGCTGGCTGGGATTCGGGCTGGTTGGTGCCGTAGCTTGGTTATCGACCCCCTGTAGGGGTACCCACCAGAGGCTCGCTCCGGGCTGTGGTAACCAGGTGCACCTCATCTGGCCCACATACTTTGCCCTGGCGCCTACCCTTGACCCTTACCTGCACTGATTGGCCAGCTCCCGTGGTTGCGCCTCTTCCGCCACAGCAGCGGCCAGGCCGCAGGTTCGGCCCCCACCGACGACGTGGCGAGCCTACTTATAGCATTGGCCCGCGCGCCACCCCCCGGACCACTCAGCATGCCGCTCCTCTTCCCCCCTCGCCTCTAGCCGACCGGACTGGCGCCCCCCAGGGGTAAGCCGTTACAGTGGTGTGGCGACCGCATACTCTTCGCTACGACGCCACGCAGTACCGCTGTTGCCACGCCGACGCCACCTGCGAGCCGCCACGACACGCACCACCGCAACCACAAGGCCATGGTCAGAGGTTAGACTATGTACATGCCCGCAGGCACGGTCCCTCTAGTTTGTTAACGGGGCCAGGGGATGCCCCCGCGCTCCCCCTGAGTTGTTAGAGGGGTCAGGGGGACACCCCAGTACCGCCATGCAACCCCGTAGCGCCCCCACTGTACGGCCCTCCAGTACCGCCGCGTACCCCCACCATACGGACCCCAGTACCGCCGCGTATACCCCCACGATGCCAGTACACCGTCATCTGGATCTTCCCCGCTGCTCCCCCACTGTACGGTTCCCCAGTACCGCCGCGTACCCCCACCGTACGGATCCCAGTACCGCCGCGTTTACCCCCAAGACTCCAGTACTCCGTCACCTGGAACTCCACGTGCCCCCCGTGAGCGCTCCTCCCAGGCTGCCACGCCGTCTCCACGACGCCCGCCATACTGTCCCCCTGACGACCCCACTTCCATACCCTTCTACGCACACATCTTCGCCTCGTCGCCGCTCCCGGGGCCTGCAGGCCGTCCCCGTAACCCCGTGTAACACTCCCAGGGGGCGCCGCGACGCCGTAACCCCCAGACAACTCCGTGCACCCCCGGTGTATCCCGAGCAACCACTCCCAATACTGCCGTAACCGGGCCGCCAGTAGAGACCCCGGTGCCATGGGAATACCCTACAGGGGTTTGGGCCTTATTACCCTGGTCGGGACGACCCATGACACCTCACTGTTGTATGCGGCGACCCGGGGCAGGCGGGTGAAGCATCCCTGTCCGACCCTCATGCACGGGGGCAGTACGGCTCACCATCAGGCTGGCACGACCTGTCACATCGCGTTGGCCGTCATACGCCGCCTGCCAGTACCGCACAATCAGGCCGTGAAGGCACTGCTTCTCAGGCGCTACCCCCTCCGCTGCGTCCAGCGTAGGGACGGTAGCTGGTGCACCCACAATTCCCAACCCCATCGATCTGCACCCCCGGCCCCCACTGCGCCGTCACCAATTCCTCCGCGATGCCACAACCAGAGTATCCGTGAGTCGCCCTCCAGAGCCGCCCACCACAGCATCAGGGGCAGGGCCGCAGACGGCGCTCCAGGGCACCGTACCCCTTCCACTCGGACGCTCTTCAGGCCACCCTGGATAGTCTTCCAGGCGCTAGAGGACATCTGTCCAGAGTGCCGCAGTGCCCACCTCGCCTTAGGCCATCCCCTATCGGCACGCTCCTTACAGGTCCCGCACAGCGGGATGGAGACACACTGATGAACCCAAACTGACACTGTTTCCCCGCACCCGTGGCATCGCTGCGGAAGCACAGACCGCGACGGAACGCAGCTACCATCACAACACTGCGACCACAGGTCCTGCCATACATCGCAGCACGCGTCCTGGAGTCCGAGCAAGGCACCCGCCAGCGTGCGTGCTGTGGCACTACTGAGGAGGCTGCGCCTCGCTTCCTCCCACGTGGACACCGGGCGGAGTATCGGTCGCCCGTCGGGCATCACCGGCAGGCTCTCAAGCAGCCGGGGCCACCGCGCCACTTTGGGACTGTGTGTGCCATGCGCCAGGAGCTCCAAACCGTAGTCCTGTAAGACCTCCCCGATGACATCAACCCCGTCCTGCTCCGGGCCCCTGGCGGAAGCCAGAACCAAGCGTTGTCCTCCCGCCCGAGCCTCAATGACCGCCTCGAGGCCTAGGGTGTCAAGGGTGTGACGGGCATCGGCAGCCACGTGGTCGTCCCCCTCTGGCAGAGAGAACATGGCTTCCGTGACGTGGCCCTGCGCATCGTCGCCCTGTACCCGTGCCAGCTGCTTGGAGCCCATTAACACCGCCATGGACCGCTGCTCCGTGACCGCTGGTACGACTCGTCGCAGCTGCCGGTCATACAGCCACAACGTACCCACGTCAAGTACGACAGCCACCGCCAGGATTGGGAGACTGCACAGAGGTTGCTGAAGGACCGGCAGCACCTCGCGAGGCCAGCCCATGACGTTCCCCACAGCTGGATGGTTGGCGTACACCTGAAGCCAGGGATCACTCTGGCCGTCAGGGCTTCTCACCTTGGTACCACGCACCTGGGCCCACGACTGCGCCGACACCACGCGGGACCACTCCCTGAATGTCGTGATGTCCCGCGCCACCCAGGAACCGATCCACAGGTCGAAGGCCTGCGCCACCGCCGCCATCCAGTGAGGGAACAAGGACATGGCCTCTTCATGCTCGATGCACGACCGCGACACCAGCAGTGCGTGCAGCGGTGCCCTCTGAAAGGTTGCCCGCAGGTCGCCGGGGAGGCCGGCAAACGGGTTCCACGGCGGACGCTGCAGGATCCTCCTTGCCAGCGGGCAGAAGGGTGTGTCACCGCGCAGGAACGCGTATACCGCTCTCCTTCGATCTTGCATCGGCAGCTGCATGATCTGGGTGAGCCGATGGTTCCTGCTGGCATACACATCTTCCCCAATCTGGACCATGTCCTCCACAAAGAGCCTGGCCTTGGCAGGGCCCCGGGACGACGCCGCTCGCACCGCAGCGAACTGCGGCTTCAGGTCCCCGGGGACGACACCCGCCATCAGGGATTCAGTCCACCTGCAGCCGTGCTCCCTCCACGCCACGAACTCCACCGCCCTCTCTGTCAGGGGTAGCTCCGCCGTGAACTCCTCCACACGCCTGCACAGGAGCCCAGCCACCTACTCGTCCCGCGCACACAGTAGGCGCATGTGGCCAATGTCCTCCTCCGGCCCCCTACAGAAGATACAGGGGTGGGCTGGTATTGCCATACGCGTGAGCTTCTGTCTCCACCGTCGCATGACCTGCATGGTGGACAAGCGACCGTCACGTGCCCGCAGCATATTCCTGTGCGTTGGGCCGTGGTGCACTGCTCCCAGGGGCATCGCCTCGCAGGCGCCAGCCAGTGGCGTGTGCGCCCTGGTGCGAGCCGCTAGCGAACGCCACTCCATCTCCCGGACTTGCTGAAGGGCTTGCATGGATGGCACACGTGGCTCGAGCTCACCATTATCCCCCGGCACCAAGAGGATGGCGTGCTCCTTTGGCAGGACAAGATGGACAGGCGGGGCCATTGCGCGGGCCGCGGCAGAGTCCGGTGCCTCGAGCGGGACCGCCGCCAAGTGCGAGCTCTGCCTCACCACCCAGTGGTGCGGCCCCCCACCTCGGCGCGGCAGCCGCCGCAGCCCCTCCACTATCCAGCTCAGTGCGTGCTGATTGAGCAGATGTGATGTCGGCCCCTTGATGCCACGGTACAGGGCCTCCTGCTCCCTGCGGAGATGCGCTCCTATGACGGACGCATCCACCACGTGTACCGTGCACGCTGACGGGGGCGTGTGCAACAAGTACGCTGCCGCGCCAATGATCTCTGCCTCCGGGACCGTGCCGTAGATGGCACCCGTCCACGTGGGGATTCCGTGGCTGGCCACCGCCACGTTTGTGGCGTCGTCTCCGTGGGGCGACGCGTCAGACGATGTGACTTTAGTCGCCACCGGCACCCAGCAGTACCGGTGGGGCTCCAGCCACGCCACGTCGGAGTGGGGGCTCTGCACCACCTTTCCCAGGGACGCCGCACTGGAGGCCGTGAGCTCCGGGGACAGGACTCCCCTCGGTCGATACACCGCATGTGGTCTCCAAGCCAGGTCACATCCGCAGACCGACTTTATGGCGTCCAGGGCGGTGGTATACTCCGCTCCCCAAACTGTTGCGGAGCAGGAAGGCTGGTATACCACCAGAGACCCCTGCTCCACTGCGCCGCCATCACGCAACGACGTGACCGCGACGTGCGGATCGTGCGGCACGTTGGACATCCGGACCCCTTCCAGGACCGAGTACTCATCCGGATCCGGGATTGGGCCTGCTGGCAGCAGAAGAACAATTGCCCACTCGTTGCACTTGTGCACCGCCGCGCACGCCCTGGAAAACGCTGGCTGCCCGTGCACAACCCACAGTGGTGGCGGGCTTATGCCGCCCCCGGCGTGAGGAGTGAGCAGGGGGACGGACGCCGGATCGTCTTGCTGTTGGTAGCCCTCAAAGACGTCTCCCAATAGAAACAGGAGGGCGGCTAGCGGGACGAACGGCATGGACAGCCCCGGGTTGGCCGGGTCCCATCCCTCCTCCCTGTATCCGCCCACCACATACACGTCCCCCGCAGCGGACTGTCTATTGCGTTTGCTGGCCTTCTTTCGGCGCACCGGGTGTATTAGCCGGTGAGTCAACGGACTAGGCAGCTGCGGCCGGAAGACGTCGCGGAGCCCCGTGAGCCACACGTGGTCCAGCTGGTGGGGCCCTACTCCCGCGTGCGGAAGGTGCAGGTGGTCCTCATGGCACTCCTGAAGCTGGACAGCCCAGTGCCCAGGCGCAGGGCAGGGGAGCCGCGCATGCAGGAGGTCATTTGCGGGATCAGTCAGGGACTGTACTGTCGCATCTGTGCGGGGCCCCGAGAGAATGCAGATGTCCCTACCCTTGAAGGTATAGGATTGGGACACCCACTTCCGCCCCGCCCACTGCACCTGCGGCAGATGGGCGTGTACACACGAGTACACCGACGATGGCATGAGAAGTCCTACGCGCAACGTCCCCATCGCTCTGAGTACCCTGTCCACCCACGTATTGCCAGCGTGTGTGGCGAATGACGCAGAGGGCACCATGAACTGCCCGCACACTCCGTACTGCACGTGCATGTCTCGGAGCATGGCCCGCAGCTCATCCCGGACTGTCGTCGACCTGTGGTGGGTGAGCTGAGCCATGGTCGCCACGACGGAGTTGCGGCATATAACCTGGACATCCGCCAGCCGTAGCCCATGACCTGACCGCACCGCCACGTTGGACAGGTCCTTGGGCAGCTTCTCGAACTGGAGGGCCGCAGTCTTGATGGCAGTATTCAGCTTGACCACCGCCTCCGCCGTGTCGGACAGGTAGGGCGCCGCGTACCGCACGATGCCTCCAACCACAGCCGCCATCACCTCATGAGGCACCGACGCCGGCCCTAACGTGTTCTTGCACCAGCCCAGCAGAGCTTCACACCGGAGTACATGTTTCTCCTTCATGGTCGCCATCCCCCTGGGATCGAGGCGCAGGCCCAAGTATGGTACCGTGCCCTTGGCACGTAAGCATACCCATGGGGCCGCCGTGTCCCCTGGGTTCAGGTATACCATAATCGAATGGATGCGAGCAGTATTGGCATAGGCGCATTTGCCCACGTTGAGGGACATGCCCATGTCAGTGAGATACCGCGCTATCGCCGCCGCATACTCCAGGAATTGCGGCAGGGAGTGCGCTATCAACAGGAGGTCATCACAGTACGCCTGCACCAGGGGTGGCACCGCATGGCGAGCATCTCCCCGCGCCTTACAGGCGAGGCTCCGCAGGAGAGGCTCCAAAAGGAGGAGGTAGAGCACAGCGCTCTCCGCACTGCCCTGCCGCAGGCCCCTGTGGAGCCGAAGACTCGGCGTCGGGCCGTGCGCGGTGACGATGCGCACCAGAGACCCGCAGCTGAGGGTGTGGAAGAGCCTGATGAGCTCCTCCGGGACACCCATGTGGCGCAGGAGGAGCGCCAGCGCTCCGTGCGGCGCTGTGTCAAAAGCTTTCGACACATCGAAGGCCAGGACGTGGTTTTCCTCCAGCCCACGCTGCAGCCTGCGCCGGGCCAGGGACACCGGGGCAGCCGCCGTGGAGCCCGGCATGGCTCCGAACTGCCAGTCCGCGGCCAGTCCCTTGCGTGCCAAAACAGCTGTGAACCTCCGCATGAGGGGAGTCATGAGCATTCGCATGTCTTGCTGCCCCAGCGCTATCGGCCTGTACTCGTCCAGGTTGCCCGTGGCTGTGCCCTTGGGCATCAGCCAGATAATGGCCTCGTGCCAGGACTCCGGGACGTCCGCACCCCGCAGGATTGCCCCGTACGCATGCACCAGGAGCCCCTGCGCCGGTTCAGGCAGCTCTGCTATGAGGGCAGCCGTGACTCGGTTGGACCCCGGAGCTTTGTCGTCCGCCACGGCCTGCCTCACGGCGTCTTTAAGGTCCTGCATGGTGTAGTCCTGTACCGACCTCCATTCCTCCGGCACTCCTTTGGGAATGTGGGCCCGGACCAGCCGCTCGAAGGCCGGCAGGTTCACAGGCCGCTTGGCGTACAGCGCCTCCCAATACCTCTGGACCTCGCCAATGACGTCCGAGGCCTCCAAGAGCACCTTCTCCGACTCGCGGACGCGTACGGACCATAGGCCTGACGGGGCATAGCTCACCACGTTGATGGCCCCCCGTATCGCCGTCCATCGGAGCTGCAGATCCGGTACCCTGCCCCGCCAGTAGTCCTTGATGGACCGGCGCCTGTTGCTCCTGAGGACATCCCGCAGCTCCTCCACGCGTGTCTCCAGCTGGTGGAGCTGTTGGTCCAAGGCGGCACGCAGGTCCTCTACCGAGGCGGGGGACAGGTCGGGGTCCACTCGCCGGAAGTGCTGTAGCAGGGCAGTCGCTTCCTGGGAGTGGAGTCCGGCCGCCGCCGCGTCCCGTTGCCACAGCTGATGGGCACGCCAGGCCAGGGCCTGCTGATCCGAGAGGACCTGGTCCAGCGACGCCTCCGTTTCCGCCTGCCCGTACGGGTACTGCGGGTCCACGCCTGAAGGCATGCGCACTCCCGTGACCCTGGACACGTCATCACGGAAGGCGTGTAGCAGGTCAAAGACCGCTTGCACCTCCGACGTGCCCATGGTGGCAGTGTCCTGGTCCGACGAGAGCCACGCCTGTAGCCGCCGATCCCCGCAGGCCTTCTGCAGTACTGCCGCTGCCGCCTCACGAACCCCCGGGGAGTCCGGGCGTATGGCATGCAGCCTCCCCTGGGCGTGCGAGTAGGCCATCCTGGTGACCCTCTCCTTGCCGGCCACCGCCAGCGGGATGTCCAGGACCACAGGGCCATGATCCGACCCCAGTGACGCAGGAGACCGCCCCGGCGCCAAGTGAGGGCGCTCACGCGCCGCCCATGGGACCAGAGGCGAGTTTAGAAGGAAGGAGTCCAGTCGGTGCCCTGCCCTCGTGGGCCTCCTGTCCTCCTCCCGTTCCGGGCCTGCCCTGTGGAAACCACACTGTTCCCACAGGGCTTGGAACCTCCTCGTGGTAGGGTGCCACGGGGACTCCAGCCACACGTTGAAGTCCCCTCCGAGGAGCACGGCCCTGGTGCCACCCGCGCTCTTGGCCGCCGCGTACATGGCCACGTCAGCCCAGAAGGACGCCTTAGACGCCCAGGAGTCGCCGCCGCTACCCGGGCCGTGGACGTTGATGACCGTGAGGGTGCCACGTGCCGTCACCACATCGAGGGCCATGGCCTTGCCCGGCACGATGTCCACGATGTCTCGAACTTCCTCCGCGGCGAACACGTCCGCCCGAAGGGCAATCAAGAGCCCGCCGCGCACCGCCGCCGCCGACGCCGCCTGGGCATCCACCCCTGGGTACGCATGATACCCGTGGTGACGCCACTGGTTCTCGGAGTGCACCACAACTTGTGGGTCCTGCAGGCCGGTCTCCTGGAATAGGCCCAGGATGGCACCCTCGGCCTTCATGATGCCCGCCGCCACCGCTTCACCGTCGAGCATACGTGGGGCCACTGGTACGCCGTCCCCCCGCATCGAGCCCTGGACGTTCCAGGACACCGTCACTCGGGTGTCGGAGGCTACGCCCCTTCATGGCTGCACGTGTGGATCGGGGGGCCGGATCCGGATCATTGGACGGAGAGGGGCCACCAGCAGGTTCAGGGGGACCACCCGCACCCGGCGCGGGCGGCCGGCGAGGTGGCCCCTGACCCCGTGGCCCTCCGCCCGAGGCGGTCGTCGCCTGCTGAGACCCGGCAGATGCGGCGGGCTCCCCCTCTGCCTGTCCGCTGGATGTACTTGCCGCCGTACTCCCCGTAGAAGTCACTGCCCCACGCCGTGCTGCAGACCCAATCGCTCCAGATCGTGCCGCCGACGGCGACGCCCCGCGCTCCGCCGCAGGGCGGGCACCCGTGGGCAGCGTGAGCGCTCTGGACCCCGCCTGGGCCGACGCGAAAGGCCCCGCCTGGCCCCCCGGCATAACGCCAGCCAGCATGGCCAGCGCCTGGTCCCGTTGCGCCGGATCAGTCGCATGGTCCCGCTGGATGTGGTCCAGCAGGTCCTTGGGGTGGAGGTGGGTAGGCCGGCAGTGCGTGCCAGCTTTCCAAGTGCAGTGACCAGCCCCATCCAGCCGAGACCAGGGGCAGACATTGATCGTCTTTGTCCCACGCTGATCTGTGGCCAAGTCACCACCGAAGTGCTGCAGCATGTACCGAATGTTGGCATAGCCGCCATACTGAGGCGGCTGGCCCCTCTTGGGCGGCGGCTTGGGCGCCGCTTTCGGGGCCTGCCTCGCCGCCGCGGCCGGGGGTGCCGCAGGCCGTACTGGTGGCACGCCTGGTGGTTGCGGCAGGTGCAGCATTCCCCCCACGGGAAACTGCTCCTCCACCCAGCGGCGCCACGCGTCGGCGAACTTCTCCCGGTCGCCCTCCACCTTCCACCTGGACGTGGAGAACGCCCGGAGCCACGGCCCCATGTTCTCCGCCATGACCAGGCGGAGGGCATCTCCTCCGCTCTGCCGGCGGAAGCGTGTCGCGGCCGCGCCTGCCACCGTCCCTTGGAGGTACAGCGCGTCGCCCCCGTCGCCACTCAGTGCACTGAGGTGCAGGGCCTCCAGGTTAGCGGGGCGGACCGTGAGCACTGTGCCCTCTCCGCGATCGTACAGGCGCAGCGCCGAGGAGTGGGGCTCCAACGCCGCCACAACCCAGTACCACGCCCGCGACGCGCTATGCAGCAGTGCCAGCGAGGCTGCCGGCCTGTTGCTGGAGGACTGCGCCGCCGGGGCCCTGGGGTGGGCCGCCGCGTGACCCTGCAGCGCCCTGCACATGCCAGCTGCATGCTCAGCCTGCCACATGTTGCTCGGGGCTACGGGCCAGATGTCCTGCCCCTGGATCACCGGCGGCCGCGTGACCTCCACGAAGACCGCCGGCGCCGGCGGGATGTCCTCGGCCGTGCACCTGTGCGCCCTGCGCACCGGCCCCAGCCCACTGAGGCACTCCCGGAACACCCGGTAGCAGGCCGGGCCCCTGGACTGCTGCCCCCTGAGCCGGCACGCGGTGACTACGACCCACTCCAGTCCCCCTGTTTCCACCTGAACACAGGCCCAATACTCCGCCCCCTCCAACACCACCAGCCGCCCCATATCCGCCATGCCCACCGCATGGGTGGAAGGCACGCTCTCCACCCTCAGCCACCGCTTGGCGCTTTCTTCCCACGGCTGGGGGGCATGCATCCGCTGCTGCTGCATCGCGTCCTGCACGTGCTGCAGGGACACCGTCGCCAGCATGGACATCCCCCCGTCCGCCGCCGCCGCCATACACAGCAGGGCATGTTGCATGCGCGCCCCGGGCAGCCCCACGTTGTGCGGGACGTTCGCCAGGTCCAAGGGCGTGCGGGTCGCCGGCAGGGCCTCGAACACCGCTGCAGGCAGCTCCCCCAAGGACGGCAGACGCGCGATGGGCCCCATGTCCCTGTTGAGGACCACCGCCGCCACCCACCGCCTGTCCAGCGCGGACAGGAGGTTGCCCGGCCTCGGCACCCTGAGGAGGGTACCGACGGCGGACATGAGGGCGCACACGCCAGAGTCCTTGGTGTTGCCGGCCGGCTGCTGCACCTGTGCCGCCCGGGCCTCCGCCAGCAGATGCTCTGCACCCGGCCATCCCGCCCTCTGGCCCCTTGGTGCCATGCGCATCGTCCGGACCGCCATGTCCCACGTGTGCGGCCATTGGAGCGGGGCCCCCGACACCACAGGCCGGCCCAGCGGGTCCACGGCCAACCGCATGTCAGGGGCCACGAGGTGGTGGGCCGTCCAGTGCCGCATGCCCGGCGTCTCCAACCGGTCGAGGTACACCGCCTTTGAGCCCCCCAGCTGGACGTACCTCGCAATGAGGAGGGCAGCCGGGGTTTGGTCGTGCCGCTGGCCTTCCCACCCCTCCCTCGGGAGCATCATGGCATGGGGGGCCAGGCACTGCACCACGTCGGCTGCCAGCGCGACCACGTCGTCGCTGAGCTCCACCCCATGGTCCGCGGCCACCAGGAAGTGGTGCCTGGGCTTGGAGTACACGTGCTCCAGGGCGCCCCGCAACTCAGCTGGCGGGGGAGAGGCGTCTCCGCAGCCCCGCAGCCATGGGAGTGCGCCCGGGAGATGCCGCCCTGCTCCTCCTGACCAGACGGCGGCCTTAAGGACCGGCAGGTCCCGCCAGACAGCCCTAGCGACCTGATCGCGCCAGGGCTGTGGCTTGTTGGCACCCCACTGGAGGACGGCCACCACAGCATGCGTGGTCAGGGGCTCTGCCGTGAGCTGCAATGCTGTCCCCCCGTCGGTCTCGATCACCGTGCCCCTTGGGGCAGTGAAGACGTGGCCATCGGCCCCACGGACCGCCACCCATCCCCACAAGACCGCCACGGTCTCCCAGCTGGGGTGGTTGGTTCTCCTGGGCAGGACCACCACCGCCGGGCACGGGCCGTTGGCGGCCCACACGCGCCATTCCACTCCCACCAGACGCTCGTGACCAGGGGGCCGGTACACCTGGGGCCACGCGTCTGGGAGCTGGCGATGGACAGCGGTCCACACATCAGCCCCGCCAGCCCGCGTGAACTGGAGTCCCCCCAGGATGTCCCCGTCCACAGGGCTAGGGAGGCGGGCGGTGCGAACTTCCAGCCCCTGACCCAGGCGAAGCCCTGGCCCCTCTCGGTCTCCCAGCAGCGAGACCTCCGGGTCTGTGGCCGCAAGACGAGCCGCCACCGTGGGGAGATGCAGGGAGACAGTCCACGGCTGGACTGAGACGGGCTCGCGCGGGAGGTCAGGGCAGGCCGCCACAGCACTGCCATCCCTCGCCCAGCTGAGCGGCCTGGCCCACCACTGCGCCCACGCACCCGGCGCTGCCGGCAACGACCAGGACAGGTACGTCACGACCGCCTTAGCCTGCCACTCGCGAGGGTCCATGCCGGCGGGGTGTGTGTGCCACGTGCACACCCATCCCAAGTTGGCTTCCTGGACGGTGACCATGTCCCTCCACGGGACCACCGGGAACGGAGTGAGCAGGGCCGCCATGCCACATGGCAACGCCACCGCCCACTCGGTCAGGCCCCCACTCTCCACCGCATACCCCACCGCCGGGAGCCCTCCCCCTTGCGCCTTTACCACCGCTTCCTGCAGCAACATTCCTTGGCCCCGGCCGTGGCCCTGGCTGCGGTCCAAGCTGAGGGCCCCCACACGGGCCATGGCCTGGAGGATCAGGAGTAATTCCTGGGGTACTCCCCGCGGCACCGGCGGCTGGGGGTGGGCGAACCGGCAGGCATCTGCCCGCATGCACCACCCCTTGGCCCAGTGCCTGCAGGTTTCCACCTCCCCCGTCTTCGGCCCAGCCTTATCCGCCACCCCCAGCTCCCGTGGACCCACCTCACGCGCCTCCTTCGCCCCCACGATCACCAGCTCCTCGTCCTGCTCCCCGGCGCCCTGTGCCTCTTCACCCTTGAACTCCGGCTCCTCGTCCTGCTCCATGGCGACTTGTGCATCCTCACCCCTCCTGCGTTGGTCCTCCTCCTCCAGTGCCTCCGTCGTCGGCGGCGGGCCCGCAGCATCCGTGAACTTCGCCAGGGCCGCCGCCACAATGGCCTGCACGTCCACCTCCTCCCCGGCCACCTCCGGCTGATCCTGCTGCTGCTCCTCCCCCGTGGGTTGCTCTTGCCCCACCCCGTCACCGCCACGGCCTGCTTCCTCGTCACCCCCCACCGGGATCGCGTGTTCGGACCCCTGGGGGGCGGCGCTCCCGTCGAGGCGCGTGCCCACCACCACCAGCAGCCTGAGGTCACCGCCGCGGCTCTCAAGGCGGTAGCTGCTGGTGGTGGGGACGAGGACCGCCCCATCCCCGGTCAGCAGCAGGCGGTCCGCGTCGAACACGACCTCTGCACCCTCACGGTGCAACGCCACCAGGAGCGCATGGGACCCCAGCGCCTGGGGTGTGAGGGGCCGCACGGCCTGCTCGCGACGCCAAGCGTCAGCCCCACCTCGCCACAAGGCCACGTACAGGCCTTCGTCCCGCCGCACGTCCTCCAGCCCTGCCTCGCCCAGCAGGCGCCCCACGGACAGGCGCACCGACAGGGGGAGGCCTTCCTGGGGCTCGGCCGCCCGGACATCACCGGGGTGGTGACCCAGGACCGCCGCATCCCCCAGTTGGACACAGCGGACCTGGCCGTTGTCCAGGGACGCTGCCGCCAGGGCCATCTCCCGGGCGACCTGCCCTGGGCGCTGGAGCTCATAGCGCTCCAGGGCGCTCGCCAGCATCCCTGCCTCCCGCTGCCCCGTGCCCGTGAGGCGGTGCCTGTGGGCGCCCTCGGCCGCATGGTACCTGCAGTGCCGCCGCTCACAGCTCCCCAGGGGAGGGGGCGGCACCGCAGTGGGCATGGGCCGCAGCGGCTCGTTGGCCGGGTCCTCGTCCATGCCGGCGTAGACGTCGGGCCCGGCGTCGTCCTCAAACATGAGGGCCAGCGCCGACTCGCCGGGCCCGTATGCCTCCTCGTCCCCCTCGCACTCCTCCTCCTGCTCCCCCTCCGCCCCTTCTCCAGCCTCGACCACCGCCGGCGGCGTGTCCGGCCGCGGCGGGAAGGGCGCCAGAGGCCGCTCGTCAGCGCCTCCGCCCCTTGCCGCCTCCGCCGCGTCCAGCCGTGCCCGCAGGTTGGCGGGCAGCCGGGCCCAGCTGGTGCCCGCATGGAGATCCATGCGGTACGCCAGCCCCGCCGGACACGGCTCACCGGGTGCCACCTGGCGCCACTCCCGCCACTCCCACATCCAGTCCTCCACTTCTTCCCCCTTGGCACGTCCCCCACTGGGCTCCACAACCCCGCCGCCCTCCGCCGGCGTTTGCGCCTTCGGCACACCCCGCCCCGCGTCCTGTCCCCCCGAAGAAACCGCCTCCGTCGGCGTCTCCTTGGCCCCTTCCGTCCTCGGGGCGACAGCCGCGAGCGCCTGCGCTATCAGCTCGCCGGCGTCAGCCCCTTCCGGCGCGGCCCCCCCACTCCCCACGGCTGTCCGCCGGTACTCCTCCAGGGCCTGCGCGAGCAGCTCGCTGATGTCTCGCGGGCCAGCCACTGCCGCCTCCTGCGCTGCATCCCCCGCTCGCTCCCCCGCCGTAGTCCTCCCCATGGGGGCCGCGCCCTGCATCCCACGCGTCGGGGGCAGACCCCCACCCGGCACCACTGGCTCAGGGTCCGTCGGCACCACGGGCGGGGCTTCGCGCGGCACGGCTGGGTCCGGCATCTGGACCGTCCGCGGTGGTGACCCCGCCGCGGGAAACTCCGGCTGGGGCACCGCCAGGGGTGGCGCAGCCGCAGGTGCCCCCATTCTCCTCGCCTCGCCCGGGGGCACGCCACGTGCCTCCCCTTGCGACACCCCCTGCTGCTGGGCGCCCCGCCCCGGCCCAGGTGCCGGTACCGGTACCGGCACCGGCATTGTGTGCTGAGGCACCGGCCGTGAGTGCTGCTGGGGCAGGGGGTGAGGGTACTCCACATGCAGGTGCGGACGGTGATGGTGATGGTGATGGTAAGGGTGGACGGGGTGCTGTGGCACAGCCCCTTGCGACACCCCCTGCTGTTGGGCGCTCCGCCCCGGCCCAGGCACCGGTACCGGTTCCGGCACCGGCATTGTGTGCTGAGGCGGCCGTGAGTGCTGCTGGGGCAGGGGATGCGGGTACTCCACATGCTGGTGCGGACGATGATGGTGATGGTGAAGGTGGACTGGGTGCTGTGGCCCAGCCCCTTGCGACACCCCCTGCTGCTGGGCGCTCCGCCCCGGCTCAGGCACCGGTACCGGTTCCGGCACCGGCATTGTGTGCTGAGGCGGCCGTGAGTGCTGCTGGGGCAGGGGATGCGGGTACTCCACTTGCTGGTGCGGAAGGTGATGGTGACGGTGATGGTGAAAGTGGACGGGGTGCTGTGGCACAGCCCCTTGCGACACCCCCTGCTGCCGGGCGCTCCGCCCCGGCTCAGGCACCGGTACCGGTTCCGGCACCGGCACTGTGTGCTGAGGCGGTCGTGGGTGCTGCTGGGGCAGGGGATGCGGGTACTCCACATGCTGGTGCGGACGGTGATGGTGATGGTGATGGTGTAGGTGGACGGGGTGCTGTGGCACAGCCGCCAGTTGGTGGTGATGGTGAAGATGGACGGGGGGCTGTGGCACAGCTGTCGGGTGTACGTGTTGGTGTGGGAAGTGATGCTGCATCATGGGGAACCCGACGGGGTGATGAAGTAGGTGATGGAGATGGAGTTGGTGGTGGTGGTGAGCCCCAAAGGGCGGGATGGGCATGGGCCCGAGGCCTGGGGGCGGCGGCATCGGAAACGCACCCGGCGCCGCATACCCCGGCTGCCCCGCCGACCCCACTGGGGGCCGCCCGCGCTGCGCGTCCTCGAGCTGCCCGAGATCTTGTAGACATCGGAGTAGTCGGTTGAGCAGGTGCACCCCGAACGGCACCGTGCCCGCTGCGAACCGCGCCTGAACGTCGGGCGCGTTGTACGGGTGGGGATCGCGGGCCAACATCTGCCGCAAGCAGACGTCGACGAAGTGGTCCCATCCGTTGTCCCTGGCCGGACGGTCCGCGTCCACGCGCGCCTGGAACGCCGCATACGTGTGCGGCCCGTGTCTGACGAGATCAGACACTGTGTCTACCAGGCGCCGGGCACGTCGCCGGAAGGCCGGCAACTCCGCGGGATTGGCGGGGACAGATAGCGACATTTAGCTAACGAAGGCTGTGTGAGCTAAGGACACGGGAGAACGGGTGGACTCTGTGGCCCGTCCCGCCTGCTGCTGGCTTATTGTTGCACGACACTTCGCACGACACAGTTGCGCACCCCTCTTGCGCGCCCCTCTTCCCTTCCGTGTTCCTTTGCCCCCGGTTGTGCCCGTTAGGTGTGCCCCTTGGCCCAGCCCGGTTGTTGGCGGGCTTGTTGCCAGGCAGGGTTGGGGGGGGGGGGGGGCGCCCGACGCTGGCTCTGGTCCCTCTCTCCGGGAGTTTCCCCACGGGGGGGCCGATGCATGCACTCCCCGTCAGGGTGTAACTCTGTTGTACGGGCCGTCCATTTGTACCCGCTCCGTACAAATGGACCTGCGTCGTAACCAGGTACGTCGGCCCTTCCCCACACCGGGGTCGGGTACACTGTGGGTCTCTGGGGAGTCCTTGCGGGATAGGCGCGTCTCTTGCCTACCCCGATGGACGGTGTGCCCTACCCGCAGCCCCTCACAGGACACGAACCGCAGTACGTGCCGTGGGGAGTGCTCGTGGTCAGGCCCATTGGCCACCCCCCCAAGCCGGTGCCACCTCGGGCCGCTGGCCAACGGTCCCGGGCGTAACCCACCTTATTGCTTGCGCTCAGATGGGGCCGATACGGACACCGGGGGGGCCCCCGAAACCCTGAGGTCGGGTACCTCACCAGCGTCTTTCGCGGGCTCTTGTCACCCCGGCTCCCCCCCGTACGTTGTGGTGTTGGTCCCTGCCTCCTTGCTTTCGTCCCCAGGGGCGTCCCCCTGTCCCGCGCCCCTTGCCGTGCTCCCTGGCTCCCGCCATGCCCCGTCTGCCCCTGCTGTCTGCCCCTGCTCTGGCGTGTTGGTGTCCTTTGTTGTTTGTTTTTGGTTTTTTTTTTTTGCCCCCCCCCCATCCCCCCTCGCTGTCTCCTCGCTGCCCTCGCCCTTTTTGTGGGTGGGTAGAGGAGATGGGGGCGGGGGGGGGGGCGTCCTCGCTGTCCGCCCTTTTGCGCAACCACGTCATAAGCACGGCGCAGGCACGAGGCGCGGCACTTGTCCCTCCGCTGGGGGGGGGGGGGGGCTTGCCGTGTGGCTCCCGTCGTCACCCTACCCTTCCTGCGGTTGCACCCCCGGCGGTCCCCCCGTTCCCTTTGGGCTCCCTTTGGGCACGGTCATGTGGTTCGTCCCGCACTCTCGTTCCACTGCCTCCCCACTCTGCCGCGGCGTCCTCGGGGGGGGGGGGTCCGCTTCCCGCTACCGTCACCCCCCTTGCCCCCTCGCCATCCCCTCGCTGCCCTCGCCCCTTTCCTTGGTGGGTGTGGGAGTTGGGGGTGGGGAGGGGGGGGCGCCCTCGCTGCCCTTCCTCCGGCGTAAGCACGTCGCAGGCACGGCGCTGGCACATGGCGCGGCACTTGTCCTTCTGCTGGGGAGTGGGGCACGCCTCGTGGCCCCCGTCATCGCCCTTCCCACTCTGCGTCCGCTCCCCCGGTGCCCCCCCCGCTGGGGCCTGCACGGCGCTGGCTTCCCTTGGGCACGGTCGTGTAGTCCGTCTCGCACCCTCTCCCCGCTGCCCCCCCATCTTGCCGCTTTGTCCTCGGGAGGGGAGGCCGCTGTCCGCCCCTCCCTTCCTGCATCCCCCACCCTTGGGGGGGCGGTGGTGTGTGGGGGGGGGGGGGGGGGGCTTGTCGTTTTCCCTTCGTTGCTCTCATGCCGCAGGCACGAGGCGCGGCATCCGTCCCTCTGCAGGGGGTGGGGGCATGCCTCGCGGCTCCCGTCGTCGCCCTTTCTACCCTACGCTCGCACCCCCGGTGGTCCCCCCGCCGGGGCTTGCACGGCGCGTGCCCTCCTCGGGCACGGTCGTGTGGTTCGTCCCGCACCCTCCTACCGCTGCCTCCCCACCCTGCCGCGTTGCCCTCGGGAGGGGGGGGTCGCTTTTCGCTCCCCCCCTACCCGCATTCCCCGCCCTCTGGGGGGCGGGGTTGGGTGGGGGGGGGGTAGGGGCGCCCTTGTCGTATCCCCCTCTTTGCACGCACGTCGCAGGCATGACGTAGGCACGACACAATCACGGGGTGAGGCACTTGGCTGCTGCGGGGGGGGGGGGGTTTCCCTTTGGGCCTTCCCGCCCTTCTCCATGGTATAGGCTCCGCACCCCGGGATCACCAGCCGCTGTTGCCCCTCGGCGGTAGTCGCCACGTCTCCGCATGGTGCTCAGTGTCCCGTGCCTGCTCCCTCCTGTGCCCATACTTACTGGAGGAGGTACGTACCCGGGTGGAAACGGAAGATGAGGAAGTGCGGGCAGCGGGGAGGACTTACCGTACGCCTCGAAGGCTTCTTGCGCCATCCGCCGCCCTGGTCGAGGGGAGGGCCCCTGTTTTGGCACCCAACAGCCCGGGGGGGGCTTACTGCCCATCCTCTCCCTGGTGCCTGTGTATCCACTTCCGAGCGGCCTGATACCGGTGCCGTGGTATCAGTCCGCTGGAAGTGGCGGCTACAAAGCGGCCGGGCGCTCTCGTCCCCCGGGCCTCTGCCACC
Source organism: Eutreptiella sp. 'Long Island Sound 2002' (assembly GCA_964036045.1). Lineage (NCBI taxonomy): Eukaryota > Euglenozoa > Euglenophyceae > Eutreptiales > Eutreptiaceae > Eutreptiella > Eutreptiella sp. 'Long Island Sound 2002'. Next base: position 35,619,022 of record OZ038398.1, on the reverse strand, counting down.
CCCGAGCGCGATGGAGGCCCCTGAGGTCCTATGGCAGAGACGCGGGGAGACGGACGGGGGATTCATTTGTGGCATCCCCTGGCCACCTAGTTAATCGGTTCAGCACAATCTACGCCGCAGGGGGCCCACCGGTTGGCGCCGCTGGTGCCCGTCCCCTCTGCGTCACACATACTGCAACAGGCGCAGGGGGTCCAGTGGATGGCGCCACTGGCGCGTGTCCCCTCTGCGCCACAGGTTGGGTCATTGCACGGGAGGCCCTACGGATGGCGCCGCAGGTGCCCGTCCCCCCGTGCCGCTTCCTGCCTCCTGCTCTAGGCTTGACTGACGTGACGTGACGCATGATTGAGGTCAGAGTCGGTTTCTGGACGCGCATGGCGCACGGCACGACGTATGGCAACTATCCCCTACCCTGCCCCCGCTGCTCCCTCCCTCGCCCCCTGTGCTCGCCTAACGCTGAGCATGCCCCTGTCCCCCTCGTCGCTCCCTCTTTCCGCTCTGGCCAGCACGGTGCGAAGCAATTCGCGAGGCAACCCTCCCTCCTTGCTGCCCCCCTCTACTCCCGTTACCTGGCTTAGCCCTGCCCCTCGTGTGTTCGTTCTCCCTCGTCCTCCCTCGCCCCCTTTCCCAGGCCCCTGGGTCCTTGGCTCTCTGTCTTCTTGTCCCCGTCCTCGCTGTACCCTCCCTGCATACACACCGCGGTGCAATACGTGGTATCTCTCCCATTCCCTCTTCACCTTGCCTCCCCCTGGCGCCCTGGTCTCTAGGCTTGTGGCACGCATGTCGCACCGCACCCTTCTGCGGCCTTCGTCTCTCTATGCCCGCCCTGCCTCCCCCTCCCTCCCCTGCCCTGTTACCCCTCTACCTCTTGCAGGACACTGTTTAGACAAGTCGCACGCATGTCGCAGGCACGCACCTGATCCTCGTTGTATGTCTCTACGCAGGACACTGCACCCATGGGGGTGGACCGCTTTGCGGCAGCGCGCCGCGGCGCTCCGCCTTGTCCAGTGCCCCCGCGCACCGCGGGCGGCTCGCTCGGTTGTGGGGCGCCTTTGTGCTTCTGCCCCACGCTCTTCATGCCGCCGTGGCATGCCCTCTTCCCAGCCCTGCCTTCTCTGCCCCTCTGCCCTCCGGCCAGCGCGAGCACAATGCGGAGCAATTCGCGTGGCAGCGCTTTTGCCCCCTCTCTCTGCCCTGGCCCCTTGGCCCTGTCCTGCCCCCTGTCTGCTCGCCCTCCCTCGTCCTCACTTGCCCCCCTTCCCAGGTCCCTCGGTCCCTGGCCCTCGGTGTCTCTGCCTCCGTCCTCCCTTTACCCTCCAGGCATACACTTCGCGGAGCAACACGCGAGGCACCCCTCCCACTCCCCCTTCACCTTGCCGCTCCCAGGCGCCCTGGTTCCGTCCGCACCGGCCCGCAGTCTGCAGCCCTCTACCCCCGCCCTACCTCCCCCTCCCTCCCCTGCCCTTTTCCCTCTCTACTCTTACATTTATACACTACGCAGGACACTTTGTAGGCAAGTTGCACGCATGTCGCTGGCACGCACCCGGCCCTTCCCTCCCTGCCCTGCCCTTTCCCCTCTCTTCACTACGCAGAACACTTCGCAGGACACTGTGTAGGCATGTCGCACGCATGCCGCAGGCACGCACCTGGCCCTCGTTGTATGACCCTACGCAGGACACTGCACCCATGGGGGTGGACCGCTTTGCGGCAGCGTGCCGCGGCGCTCCGCCTTGTCCAGTGCCCCCGCGCACTGCGGGCGGCTCGCTCGGTTGTGGGGCACCTTTGTGCTTCTGCCCCACGCTCGCTCCTTCATGCCGCCGTGGCACGCCCTCCTCCCTGCCCTGCCTTCCCTGCCCCTCTGCCCTCCGGCCAGCGCGAGCACAATGCGGAGCAATTCGCGTGGCAGCGTTCCCTCTTTGCTCCCTCTCTCTGCCCTGGCTCCTTGGCCCTGTCCTGCCCCCTGTCTGCTCGCCCTCCCTTGTCCTCTCGTGCCCCCCTTCCCAGGTCCCTTGGTCCCTGGCCCTCGGTGTCTCTGTCCCCGTCCTCCCTTTACCCTCCCGGCATACATTTCGCGGAGCAATACGCGAGGCACCCCTCCCACTCCCCCTCCACCTTGCCGCTCCCAGGCGCCCTGGTTCCGTCCGCACCGGCTCGCAGCCTGCGGCCCTCTACTTCCGCCCTACCTCCCCCTCTCTCCCCTGCCCGTTTCCCTCTCTACACTTCGCAGGACACTACGCAGGACACTTTGTAGGCAAGTCGCACGCATGTCGCAGGCACGCACCCGGCCCCTCCCTCCCTGCCCTGCCCTTTCCCCTCTCTTCACTACGCAGAATACTTCGCAGGACACTGTGTAGGCATGTCGCACGCATGTCGCAGGCACGCACCTGGCCCCTTTCGGCGGCGTCGTCGGGCCGGCTGGCTCCACGCTGTGACCGCCCGCCGCTGCTGCAGCCCCCGCAGGAGCCGCCGCCGCGGGCAGCCACTCCATATGCCGCGGGGGGCGCGGCCCTGGTAGGCCCCGGCTGCCCCCCGGCCAGGGTTTCGCTGTACCCCCCGCGGCGCCTGGTCGCCGGGGGGGGTCCATCACAAATATCTGCAAAACATCGGAAAAAAATAGACATACATACATACATACATACATACATACATACATACATACATACATACATACATACATACATACATACATACATACATACATACATACATACATACATACATACATACATGCATACATACATACATACATACATACATACATACATAGACATAGAAGTAGATCGATTATCGTGCCTTCTACTGGGTCCACCGCAACCGAGTGAGTGGTTCCCACCCCGCCACAGTGCCGTGGGTCCCAGGGCTGCTTGAGATTGTCCACAGCTTGACAGAGGACCCAGAGGGCTGGGGATACCAACCGTCCAGGCTTTGGGGGCAGTGGCAACTGCAAAGCATTAGCAGTGCTGGCACGTAAGTGCACCGGGGGGAAGGGGCCAGGCAGGGATGCATTGGAAGGGGGGGAGGTACCCCCCTCCCCCCTACAGGGTGCCCAGCCTACGCCCAGCCACTGTGTCCCTGACGGCCTGTGCCAGGCTCAATGGCATTTGTAACGGACGGTAACCACCTCCCACCGCTTCAGCAACCTCCTCCAACTGCCTGTCTAACCGCCTCTGGGGCTACCTCTGAGGTCCCCTCCCTTCTAATACATCCCTGGGGCCAGGCAGAGCATGGCAGCAGCATGGCAACATACATGCATGCATGCAATACACAGGACGCTGCAGTGGCTGCATCTGGGGGGCAACTTTCTGAAGACCGTGCAGCCGCTGGTGGAGCCCCTGGACAAGGGCTGCGGTGTGAGGGCCCTGGACCTCTCCAACAACGCCGTGGTGGGCTCCTGCGCGAGCGCGAAGGTGCTCGGTGAGCTGCTGCAGCGCCTGGACGTACTGGATGTCTCGGCCAACGTCATGAGCCTCGAGGCTCTGGCGGCGCTACGGGCTGCCCAGGCCGAGGGCCGCGCCGGGCGCCTGGTCCTGGACTACATGCACCCCGTCGACGCCGACCCCGTCCGCGTGGTTGTGCGGGCGGCCATGCAGCAGCGCGCATTCGTGGAGGACGCCTTCTTCAGCTTCCCGCAGCTGCGGGGGTGGCCGGGCAGGGGCGCTGAGGAGCTCCGGCTGCGGGGCGCCGCCCTGGGCCGCCCGGGCCTGTGCGAGCTGGTGACCGCGTGGCTGGTGGCGCAGCACCCGGCGCTGACGGCGCTGGACGCGGCCAACACCGGCCTGGGCCCCGGCAGCCTCGAGACCCTGGGCCGCTACCTGCGGGGGCACCGGCGCCTCGCGACGCTGTACCTGGAGGAGAATGCGCTGGGGGTGGGTGGGGCCCGGGCGCTGCAGGCGGCGGTGCGGGACATGCCGGCCCTGGCCTTCCTGCGCTTCAACTTCTGCACCGCCACGCCCACGATGGACAACGTGCTGTGCTGCCCGAGCCGCGCAGCGGTGGTCGCCTTCGCGGCGCTGGACCCGGCGTTCCTGGCCCCAGGATGCCTCGGCGCCGCGCGGCACCGGCTCTGCGGGGCCGCGGAGGCCCCGCTCGCCCCCCTGGCCCCGCCCCCCGGCGCGAGCGCCTGGTCCTCGTGCGGCAGCGCGTGCCGCCCCGAGACGGACTTCTGGGGGGAGCTGCTGACCGGCGCCGAGGAGACCGCATCGTCGGTCAGCAACATCAGCACGGAGCCGTCCCTCGAGGCGTCCGCCATGTGGCGCATGGGGCAGATGCTGGTGAGCCGCGACCCCGGGGACGAGGCCCGGCTCGGGAGGGGGGCCTACGGGGCGGTGTTCCGGGGGACGGACCGGACGAAGGGCACGACCGTGGCCATCAAGGTGATCGGCGTGCGGGACGCGCCCCGGGGCTCCGTGGCCGCCATCGAGCGGGAGGTCCTGATGCTCTCCAGCCTGCACCACCCCAACATCGTCACGTACTTCGGTTGCTGCGTCGAGGCTGGGGCCGTCAACATCGTGATGGAGTTCGTGCCGGCGACGCTGCACGCGGTGATCCGGAAGGTGCACGCGGAGGCCCCAATGTGCGAGGCCGTCATCCAGAGCTACGCCTGGCAGATCCTGCGGGGGGTGGCGTACCTGCACGGGGAGAAGGTCGTGCACCGCGACCTCAAGCCGGGGAACATCCTGGTGGACACCGCCGGGACGTGCAAGGTCGCGGACTTCGGGTGCTCCAAGCACCTCAGCGACTCGGCGGCGCAGTCCGGGTTCGTGGGGACCCCTCTGTACACGGCCCCGGAGGTGATCCGGGGGGAGGCGGCGGGCCCGGAGGCGGACGTGTGGGGCGTGGGCTGCATCGTCCGCGAGATGTTCACGGGCCGGGCGCCCTTCGACCACCTCATGTCGGCGTCGGGCGGCGCGGCCTCGCTGCAGCTGAAGGCCATGTTCCAGGTGGCGGTGAACGCGCGGTCCCCGCTGCTGCCGGACGACGGGGTGTCCCCCGCCGCCCGGGCGCTGCTGCAGGCGTGCTTCGACCCCGACCCCGCGCGCCGCCCGTCGTGCGCCCGGCTGCTGCGGGAGGAATGGGTTGGCGGTGGGGCGCCGGCGCCGGCCGGCTCCGACGCGGGCGCCGCCGGGCGGGCGGGTGCCGCGGATGCGCGGCCGGAGCCGGAAGAGGGTCCCGGCAGGATCAGGTGCATTGTGGTGTGACCAGGCTTGCCGCTTGCGTCCGCCAGGTCAGGCGCGATCAGCAGGAGCTGGATCCTACGGAACCGGGCGTCGGCCACAGCTGGTTCCTACCGAGTTCCGGGTGCGGCAGCAGCAGATAGTTCTGTGCGGCTGATGGGACGGGACTGCTTCCTAACGACCTAACGACGCAACTCCAACCGTTTTGCAACCGCTGGCACGGCTACTGCACCCGCTCACCAACCGCCAGTACCCGCTGCTGCAGCCGCTCTTGAGCCTCCCTTCAGCCCCCCCTGCCCCTCAAGCGCGGCCCTGATGGGAAAGGCAAGTTGCCGGGTGACAGTCACAGAGACCTGCTGTTGTGGATGTCAGGTGGCTGTGTGTGGGGGGGGGGGCGCAGTTCCACGCAACCCGGTCTAAACAAATGAAGAGGGGGTACGGGCAGGTTGGGGCCGCACTGGTCGATGCACAGGAGCAGAGTCGGGGCTACGCTGCATCCCGCTGCACGACCAGTACGTTGTTCCCGGTTTGCCGGCACCCATTTTGCCGCCAAAATATCTGAAAACCAGTGGAATTTGCCCCTCGTTCACGACGTGCTCCATGCGAACGGAGGGGGTGGGGGCTTGGGCAAGTGACGAAGCCCCGTCCCAAGGGGTGCGGCCCTTTGCTGTGGCCCGGGTTAGTTGCAGCCGCGACGTCATACGATTGAAGCATCCCCTCTGTTGCACTGCCGGTGTTGCCCCAACAAACGCCACCATTGGACGTGGCCAGCATCGAAGGCCAATGGGTCAAATTCAGAAAAAAACGATGGTGCGCTGCTGCGCACTGCTGTGCCGAGCTACAGTGTACTGCTGCATCCTGCTGCTGCAAAAGCCAGTGCACCGTCCTTCATCATAGCAAGACACAGCAGTCATCCCCCCCCCCCCCCTCTTGTAATCCCCCCCCCCTTTGCAACCCCCCCCCGCCCTATATGTTGGAACTGCTGCAGTTTTTGTGCTACCATTGTGTGGTGCAATATCCCCCCCCCCCCTCCCCCATGGGGGGGGACAGTCATTTCATCGCCGTCCCCCTCCCCCATGGGGGGGACCGGGCTGACCTTATAGGGCAGGGTCACAAGGGGGGCGGGGCTGGCCAGAGCGCAGCAGTAAGTGTACCGCTGGAAGCTCACGTCTGAACAGGAGTAGGTAGGACACCCGCACCATCACAGTAAAGACCGCCCCCCCTAGCACCCCCCTCTTTTGCAGACCCATGCATCAAGGAGCAGCCCCCTGCCAGATCGCCACACGCTGGCTGATCAGCTGGGGTGGTCAATGAAAGCTGCAACACCAAAGGACTGGGTGTGGCAGGGCACGTGCTGGGCGGCACTGAGCCATTGCCTAGTGGCTGGTTGATACTATTTTCGAGGGGGGAGGGGTCTTGAGGCAGGCATTGTTTATAACGAATTAACACGAAGGGGGGGCGGGAGGGGGGTCTGGGGGGGGGTCTTGCAAAGGGCTGCTGATTCAAACTCGATTTTCCCTCAGCCAAAGTTTGGGACACGATTTTTTTTGGGGGGGGTGGTGGGTTTCAGAGCCAAAAGACCCCCCCGCCCCTCTGATAAAGAAAGCCTGTTCTGTCCTGTTCTGCGGGCAGGTGGATTTGTCTGATTTTCCCCTGATTTCGGGAAAGTTTAGGTACCACCTGAGGGGGGAGGTTTCAGCTCTTTTTGGGTGGGTGGGTGGGGAGGTTGCGTGTGGTGTGGTGTCCGTCCTGTGTACTACAGCTCTAGGGCCTTCATTTTTTCCAGGTGCCTTTTGTCTAATGGTCAGGTTGGCAGTGGACCGAAGTCGCCCCCCCCCCCCTCCTCCTCCCTGGGTGTATGGTGGGTGGGGTGGGTCCAGATGGAGCAATGGGGGGGTCAGGGTGTGTAAACGGAGCAATGGCTGGGTGGGTAGGTGTAGATGGACCAATGGCTGGGTGGTTGGGTGTAGATGAAGCATTGAGTGGGTGGGTGGGTGTAGATGAAGCATTGGTGGGTGGGTGAGTGGGTGTAGATGGAGCAATGGGTGGATGGGTGGGTGTAGATGGAGCAATGGGTGGGTGGGTGAGTGGGTGTAAATGGAGCAATGGGTGGGTGGGTGGGTGTAGATGGAGCATTGGGTGGGTGGGTGAGTGGGTGTAAATGGAGCAATGGGTGGGTGGGTGGGTGGGTGTTAGATGGAGCAATGGGTGGGTGGGTGAGTGGGTGTAAATGGAGCAATGGGTGGGCTAAAACATGCTTTACATAGGATATTTGATCATTTTGGATTGTCAGAGTATCAAAAAAATCAGTGGCGGAAATCACCTGGAAGAGAGGTTGTTAGATCAAGCGCAGGTGCGGGCGTCGCATACCCCCCCCCCCCGTAGCATACCCCAAGGCATGATATTTGATGTTCAACCCCTTGTAAAATCATTATTTTGCCCAATAAGACCATCCCCCAATGGATTTTTTGATTCTGAGGCCTCTATCCCCTAAAACTGGACAACACTTTTTTGAGGGCGGGTGTGGGGGGGGGGGGTCAAAAGTTTCTCTGAGAAGGCTCCAAGCAATGGGAGACACATCAGTGCCACATTCGCCCCCAGTCGAATGGTAACGCACCCAACTGCAGATTTTTCGGTCGGCGGTTCGAATCCTGGTGGGTGCACGCCGGCGGCGGCGCCGCTGCCGTATTGTCCGCACCAGGGTTCGAACCGCCGACCAAAAAGTCTGCAGTCGCCTGCTTTACCATTCGGCCACTGCCAATTCTGCGATCGCTTGTTCTTCCCACTGCTTGGAGCCGTGTCTGCCACTGACAAAAAACCCAAACTGTGTGTTTCTGTCTGACTGACTGCTGGCCTGTCTAACTGACTGACAGCCTCTCTTCGAGGTGCACTGCCGAAGGCAATACAATTTCCATTGTTGAGCTGCCGAGGCTGGAAAACTGCACAAGCAGGTTGTGACCCAGCCCCCTTGGGACCCCCCCCCCCCAACACCCAAATAGGGTGAAAAACACACAAAGGTTGTCTGGTCCCTTTTGCCTCGCAAGCGTTGTACACCCCACCCACCCATTCACCCATCAATCCCCCAACCCACCCATCCATCCATCTATCACTGCACTCTAAGAAGTAGAGATTACGGACCCAGCTCAATGTGGAAAGCGTGGTAGGGAATCATTTACTGGTGAGCTATTCCAAAGCCGCACCGTGAGCCTGAGCAAGACCTACATCTGCTCGCCACCAAACTGTGCAGCCTGTGCTTGCTTGTCCTCGGGGCGGGGCTCAGACAGGGACGCATGAAAACCGCTGATTGCATGAAATGCACACACTGGACGGGCACGGAAGGCTTAAAGGATGCAGCAACAGACACCACAACCTGAACTGGCTGCATGTTTATTCGCCAGACAGCTGATCTCAATGTGTGCATGCATGAGCACAGGCATGTGGGGGCATGGAAACGGAAGAGACAACAGAAAAGGGAAATGGATCACATCTCTGGAGAACACCACCAATCCTTTGCTGAAGAACCTGACAATGCGCCACGGTAAAGATTGCACGCCATGTCCAGTGGTCAGCGCATTGCTGAGAGATACTGAGGAGGATGGGGGGGATTGGCCTTCCACAGATTTTGGCTGACCCAACCACCCACCTTGCTCCGTCTACACCCACCCACCTTCTCATCGAACAACTCAGATCACGGAACCTCTGAGCCGAAATGACTGACGGGAACAACAACGACAATATGCAGAAAAATGCTGGCGACGCTGGTGGAAGGACTGGGCAACATGCCTACTGGGAAACGAAAATACCCGTGCGTGAGGTCTGTGGAGGGTGGGTGGGTGGGTGGGTGGCTTCCACATCGGGAGGGACAGACGGATAGACAGATGGACGGACAGGTTGGTTGCTGGGTGGATGGATGGATGGATGGATGGATGGATGGATGGATGGATGGATGGATGGATGGATGGTGGATGGATGGATGGATGGATGGATGGATGGGTGGGTGGATGGATGGATGGATGGGTGGGTGGGTGGCTGGCTGGCTGATGGCTGGATGGGTTTGAAGAAGAGGAGGCACAGCGTGGAGCATTTGTTATCACACATGCTTCGCTCGCTTGTTGCCATGCCCATGTTCCATGTGGGAAACCCCCCCTTTCTTCTGAGGAAAAGGGCCTTTGCTTGAAAGAAAACCCCCATGTCCTGAGGGAAACCGTAAGGCTTTCTTCAAGAAAAACTCCCCTGTTCCAGAGGAAACGGACTGTGTTTTCGCTGGAAACGGTGTGGGAGACACCCCCTTTTCCAAGAGGGCTCGCCGTTTTGCTTGTTGTAGCCGGCTGTTGTGGACCTTTGCCTTGGGAGTATCTGCATTCATAGGGCATCAAACGCCATCAATGCACTCCACATCATTTGTTTGGGACCACAGTCCCCCCCCCCCCCCTACAGGCGTGAGCCTGGCAGCATGTTTGCTCTCCTACAGCCCAACAGGCGACAGCTGACCTGGTACAGTGCCACAGGGAGGAAGGGACCTTGGCTCTCAACCCCAGCCATTGAACACTCGGACAGCAAGCACAGAGAACAATGATCTGGAGCACTGAACTGAGAGCAATGAAGACCGTGGGGCAGGCGCGGTTGGAGCTAATTGCGGTGAAGCAAACCTGACCCATTGTGGCCCCTCCCCTTGTATAAGCTACACCCTTGTCCAGGCTACAGTAGGCGTAGGGACCGTAATAATTTTGTGCGTAATTTAATGACGTACGAAATGTAGTGCGGCCACATAAGACATGGGTTTGTCGTCACATTTGCCAATTTCAGCACATGTGCCCCCCTGCTGGTGCACCAGTGATTTTCTTTTTCCCCCTTAAGTCTGATGCATCCTATAGGTCCTGAATTGCCCATTTCAGCACATGTGGCTTGCACACGTGTGTGTTGGCAGTTGTATGCTTTGCGCACAAGCCACGCCATTGTCCAAGGTACAGTAGACGTAGGGACTGTAATAATTGTGTACATTGGCATAACTTATGCAAGGGGTGGGGGAGGGTACAACAATCCAAAGTTTACAACCTTACACCTTAAGTACTGAAAACATCATGCCCATGACAGGTAGAACATTTGAGCTTCTTGCATTGCCGGAAGACGTGGTTGTCCAGGAGTGCAAACACAGAGGGTAGGTCGGGTCCGTGGTAAAACTGAGTAAAAAAAATTTTTTTTTTACTCAGTAAGTAGGGTTTCTACTCAGTTGCGAAACTGAGTAAAAAAAATTTTTTTTTTACTCAGTAAAAAACTGAGTAGAAAAAAAAAATTTTTTTACTCAGTAAAAAACTGAGTACGAAAAATTTTTTCTTTTTTACTCAGTAAAAAACTGAGTAGAAAAAAAATTTTTTTTTCTCAGTAAAAAATTAGTAGAAAAAAGCCACTTTGCCCACTTGTGGGCCACTTCTGATTTTGCCCCCCGCTCTGAAGCGGTGGGGATCCCCGATACGGCAGGGGTGAGGTAGCCACTTTGCCCACTTGTGGGCCACTTCTGATTTTGCCCCCCGCTCTGAAGCGGTGGGGATCCCCGATACGGCAGGGGTGAGGTAGCCATTTTGCCCACTTGTGGGCCACTTCTGATTTTGCCCCCCGCTCTGAAGCGGTGGGGATCCCCAATACGGCAGGGGTGAGGTAGCCACTTTGCCCACTTGTGGGCCACTTCTGATTTTGCCCCCCGCTCTGAAGCGGTGGGGATCCCCGATACGGCAGGGTTGAGGTAGCCACTTTGCCCACTTGTGGGCCACTTCTGATTTTGCCCCCTGCAGAACAAATCCTTGCTAATGTGTGCAAGGCACTCAGTGATAGCCATGGCTCATTTCGCCCATCCTTGGCAGAGGTCGAGGCATTGCTTGGTGACGATTGGGGGCCGCCACTACATGCCACGGTTCCAGGTCCATCGGCTCAACAATATGAGTTCGAGGCACGCCATTTTAGGGACCTCACCTCCGAGAGCTATGTCACAGACTGTGCTCAAATTGTGGTGTATTACTGGTGGGCAGCCCAGACCGCTCTCAGTGCAGATTGGGACACAATGGGTGTGGCATGGGCAGTCCGTGATTCGTTGTGGAATGCGTCGTGTGCTAGTCCACAACGCCGACAGGCGTTGGTTGAATCATGGGCGCGTAGCACTTTGGAACGCGCGTCCATTGATATGTCTTTTGCACCACCGTTGATTGTGGCGCAGGTATATAATTCGCGTAATTTCCATTGGGTGCTCCGCTTGTTGTTGATTGCCCCTACCCGTGAATACCTTTGCCTTAAGTTTGACCCCCTCCTTGACAAGCCACACATTGTTGGGGCAAACAAGGAGGAGTTGGCTGTTGTGGATGAGCTTGCGGAGCGAGAAGGCATCCAACCACAACCGCGGAGGAAGTGGGCAACGTTTTTGGATGCTTTCGGTTCCCTTGCATTTGCAATTGCACCCCTGTATTCCACCTTCATCAGGCAGGATGATTTTGTCAGTTGCCATCCGGCATGTCTGTTGATGTTGCATTGTGCCTTGTCTAGACGTGTTGTCAAAGGCGAATTGCAAGTGCCACAGGATAGATTGTGGTTATTGCGTGAGATGGCACAAGCTACTTTGTACTACAGTGGTTCCAAGTTGGCCCCCACACCCCGGACCCGGTCAATGCATTGGGAGGTGTACCCCACGCCCCTGACACTGCAGACCCCCCTGACACATGCTTTTTTTGCGATGGCACACCCGCCATAGCGTGCCAGGAATGTAAGGTTCTTCATTGTACCTTCCATACCACTGTCTTGTGTCAGTCCGAGATTTGTGTAGGATTGCGCCAATTCCGGGCGGCCCCCGTTGCTGCTGCCGCTGCTGCTGTTGTTGCTTTTGCTGCAGTTACTGCTACCAATGCCACGCATGCCACTCCTGCCAATGCCAATGCCACTGATGACACCCGTCCCGGTGTGTGGATCTGTCGGAAGTGGTATGCGTTGCCTCCTCAATACCCCCAAAATGCTGATGGTCAATTGGAAAATGACCAAGCATTTTGCAGACCGCTGCATCTGGAAAAGAAAGAAGATCTCTTTGAGAGATGCAAGCTGAATCCTACCCCGAGAGGCAAGCCTCACAAGAGAGATACTAAGGCCGACTTGATCTTCAAGCGTGTCTTTTGTAACTACTTGTAAGTAGTTGGCCCCACCCTCCCTCCCTCCTCTGTGCATGCATGCATACGATACTCAACCCTCTTTGGTGAAGTGGTTGTGTGATCCCTCCCTCCACTGTGCATGCATGCATACGATACTCAACCCTCTTTGGTGAAGCGGTTGTGTGATATATATATATATATATATATATATATATATATATATATATATATATATATATATATATATATATATATATATATATATATATATATATATATATATATATATATATATATATGATGGTTTGGCCCGGGTGGGGCGCCACTAACACAAGTGGCCGGGAATTGACTCGGGGCCCTTGTGCCCTTAAACAAAAGTACCACCTACCATCAAAGTGTGCAGTTTTTTGTGCAATTTTTTTCAAAAAAAATTGTCTTTTTACTGAGTTTTTTTTTACTCAGTTTTACCTCAAATCTACTCAGTTTTACCACATTTTACTCAGTTTTACCTCGTCTGGTACTCAGTTTTACCAAATACCCGGGTAGGTCACGCGAGTAGTGAACAGAGTAGGTCCATCGGTTCAGTCTGGGACACATTGCCTTGCACATGTGGGACCCTCGTTTGTACTGTATGCGCTGTTTGTACTGTATGCGCTGTTTGTACTGTATGCGCTGCTCTTTGGTCTGAGGTGTCGCCTAAGGGCTCACTTTGAGTTTGGTCTGCCAGGAGAAAAGAAAAATTAACACCTCGAAGATAATTTACAAACCCTACGCCATGCATAGTGGGTCCAAGGGGTGCCTAGATGCACCAAGCCTCCCCATTGGGTTTTGCATTCCTCCATGAATTGTGCCTGCCTTGTGTTTGAGGGATGGAGGCAAAGAAAAGTGGCCACAAGCCGACAACTTGGGCGTGGCGAGGAGAGGCCATCAACAATCTGAAGAACACCGTAGTTGCGGAAAGGGGAGGTTTTCGTCCAACTGTTTTCTTGTCGCACCACACTTGTGATGTGTGACAATCTATTGGTTGATAGTGACACTTGTGGTATTATGGATGTATGCAGCACCGGAGTTCAAAAACAAACGATGAGATGAAGGATGCACTGTAGACCGTTTGGAGGTTGTGGTAGTAGAAGTTGAAGCCGGATGGTTCAATTTAAGCAAGGGAGTGTCACTGAAATGGTTTGGGTTGCAAATAAGCCTGAATTCAAGTGAAGACTCAATTCTTGTTTTGTCAAGCAATGAACCTTTGGGGGGCACCTGACGCGGCGCATGCGCAGCGCAGAGATTTAGCTGTCTAGCCCGACCAAGCAGCCGTAGATTACCTGGTGGCTGGGCTGTGGCTAGGCTGGAAGAGCTATAATTTCCCTCCGCCATTTGGACAAGGGTAGGAAAAGTTGACACTCCAGCAAGGAGACCCCACCCGAGGGTGGGGGTGCTCCCAAGGGGCCATCTTATGTATTTGCACCGGGAGGCAACAGATAGGGCAAGACCGAGGGATGTCTACATAGGTCTTGTTCCCAAGGGTTTGCTATCCTTAGGCGGTTTTGTGATGGGGTAAAAGCCAACCCATTCCGGCCAACCTACCATAAAAGTAGTGCGCGGCGGCACAGATAGAGAGATACTCCCCCTTTGGATCACCATTCGAAAGAAGGATTTTGTCAGATGAACCATAGAAGCAGTTCTCCATTTACAGTTGTGTCAGTCATGCATGACATGAGCTGATACCACCACTACTACAAAGTCCAACGGAGTTCACATTTGTCTCAGGAACTACCAATTGGTTGATGGGGTACATTGTACCGTGGCTGACCAAACCTGCACCAGCAAGGCGACTGACCCGATGCCACCAGTCCCCAGAGGCTTCCAGTTCGGATGGTCATCGGTCACATGAAGTCTGTGGCTATGGTTGCAGCAGCTGTACATACACAAGGCTCTTGCACGTACGAGCGCTCCTGTTTGTTCATAGTGATGCTTGTGGATTTCTGGACATACGCAGCGCCGGAGAAAAATAAAACATGTCACAAAATACTCAGGGCTCTGTAGCATGTGGATCTACAGGCTGCGAGCACTCATCTGGACCGAGGATGATCATTGTTGGGAGACACCGCCAAATCCGGACGCGGAGGGGTGCAAGGGGGGGGGGCGCCCCTAGGCGGGCAAGAGAATGTTTCACAAGGGATTGTTTAACGGCACCCTGTATTACTCAGGTCACATTGGGGGGGGCTGGAGACCATCCGTTGAGTAATATTGTTTACCCAGTGCCAAGCATTTATGCTTGGTTGCTGCCCCATTTTGAGTAGCACAGAAGGGGGCGAGTAGGGGGTTGGGAGCTGGTGTTACCTGACTGACGTGACAAAACCCCAAAACCCCAAAACCCCATTTTTTTTTCGGGTAACAATGCGCCTGGGCCGGGGGGGGGGGTCAAGACCATCACTTGACTAACACTTTTTGCCGGATGCTGAGCAATTTTGCTTGGTTGCTGCCCATTTATGGGGAACATGGGGGAGGGGGGGTTGGGAGCTTGGGGGTTCGTGTTACCTGTGTAAAGTATCATGCTGTGAAACATTCCCTAACAATGGCAGTATCACATTTGTGTGCAGGTCTATGTAGGCTGAGCCATAGGTTTGGTCCTCAACTCGTCTAGGTGCAAGCAACCCCAAACAAAATTTCAGCCTGTGGTGCCGCTGGTGATGATTTAACATTCAGGTGCACGTCCTCAAAGGTACAAAAAAGCGACACAGCCGTTGTGTTACTGTATTGAAATATGAAACATTCCAAAGCAACTCTGCGTGCGCGCTGGTTTCTAGCACCTTGATAGCGCATGCAGGTGACCCCTGCAGGCGCTGGGAGACTCCTGTCTCCCCCGCAGGCAAGCACAGGTTGGAACAGCGTCAAATCTTTAGAAGTAGTTGAAAATTTGCATTTAAATTTAGGCCTTTCCTCGAAGCAGTGATTTGGTCGTGCAATCCCTTGGAATCTGCAAAAGTGCAGTTCATTGGTGACGACTCCCCACCATTTCGCTCCTTAGGTTGCCGTTTTCAAAGGGCATACAGGCAAAATGAAGCAGTTACTTTCCACACTCATGGGGAATTCCCACAGACGAGAAGGCCGCAGGCGCTCTGGTGATCCTGCTGCTCAGGCACCACAACGTGGTGGTGCCCCCCGCCGGGACAGGTTCAACACATCCAACACCAATTCCACCGCCTCCACCTCCACAAGCACAGGGGGCACGGGGGGTGCCCGCACAAGAAGCTCCACGCAGCCAGCTCGTTCCACAACGCAGAGTCAGCGCCCACAACAAAGTGGGCAGAGACTGGGGACAGCGGCCCCGGCGAACAACAGTTCGAACAGCAGCTCCAGCGGCAGCAACCAGCGACAGACCGCTTCTGCGCCTCAGTGGGTGACAACCGGCGGCTATTCTCAAGCACAAACACTGGTGGGAGCGGAGGTACAGGAGTCCAAGTCCATCAAAAATCATGCAAACCTGAACAAACTTTCATTAAATCTGGTTCCTGCCCGGGACGGGCGCTTCCGCATCCGATTTCGGGCGGACTGTCGCGTGGAAGCCGAAGTGTGCATTTATCTTGCCACAAGAGAAATTGCCAACCCGGAATATGCGGGAGTGCGCTTTGAACCGCAGCATCCGCGGTTTGCCAACGCAGTACTCCCTCCGCACAAGCTGCCGGCAGAGACCGACTGCACCTACACGTCGCCTTCCATTAATGTTCGAAACTATTGGAAGTATCTGAAGTACCGACCGCATCAGCCTCACGACTATCCGATCGTCATTTCAATGTCATACAAAATATCCGATGACGAATGGGAGGCATACCACACCAAGTCGAAGGCTGAAGAGGAGGGAAAGAAGGACGGTGAAAATAAAGCTGTTCCTGAACCAGAGAAGAGAATGCAGTCGCAGTATACGTATGCAGAAGTTGTTCGAACGGCACACGACGACAAACCGACGGAGTATGGTCTCAAAGTGCTCAAGCAACGTTTGCAAGTTGGGAACGATTTATATGACTTGGAAGATATTTATGGAATGCCAGCAGAGGGTGGCGCGCGAGGCGAGACAACGGAGTCATCGGTGGAGCCAGTCACTGCAAGTTTGGCAGGCGTTGAGGATGGCCATGAAGACGGAGAAGAATGCGTTATCTGCTTGGCAGAGCCAAGAAACACCCTAGTCATGCCTTGCAGGCACATGTGTCTGTGTGCAGATTGCGCGAGCATGCTGCGCCAACGGACAAACAAGTGTCCCATCTGCCGCACTGTTGCGGAGCGCTTCCTCACTTTTAAGAAGTCGGGTGAAAAAGCTGAGATTGATGATAATGGCAAGGATGACTCGGATTCAGAAGGAGAGGTGGACTTCAACAAGCCTGTGGTTCATCGCGATGGAAGTAAATCTCGTTCGAAGTCAGCGTCTCCAGGGCCCTCGTCGTCGTCCAGTAGTCAAGCACAGAGGTCGAGACAAGCGCCGACAAGCAGCGCGTCACCCTCGCGCACCGACAGCAATGTGGGCCGCAGAGGTTCGGCTAGCAGGCCAGTTGATCGATACTAGGGTTGTGCCACAGCCTCTTTTATCGGTTGTGCTGCTTCAACTTGCTTGTGGGTGTGGCTTGTGAGTGTGCTGGCCTCCAGGGATCATTCATCCAGCATTCTTTTCTTTTTCGTTAGACATGTTAGACAGATCCTCAGCAGACATGCCACTAGCGTCCGGAAGGGGAACTGGTTCTTAGTAGCAATCCGCCCGTATCAACGGCCACTCAGTAATAACCGCCCCCCGCACCACCAGAACTCAGTAGGAACGTGCTGCGTCCGGTGTGTGGCTCAGTAGGACCCTGCTCCATCTGATGATGTCTGAGCTGGGAGACGCTAGTGGCAAAACTGAACCTCACCTCTTCTGCATTGGTCTCAGGACACGTAACGAGCCTCGCTTTCGTAGCGAATTTGCTCACTGTTATGTTCAGACCGGCAAAATGTGAGCAACGCAGTGCATGTTGAGCAAGTGTGGCCCGGCTGCCGAAAATTATATTTGTACGATGCTTCTCTTTGGCGCGAGGGGATCGGGGCAGTCAGTGGGTCTGTTGACGCGTGTGGGCGGACGCTTTGACCGATACTCGCTCTGGTTTAACCGAGCCAAAACAGCATTTCACATTCCAGTACTGGCCAACGCACATTGGATTACACCGAACCGTTGTCAGTGCAACCCTGGAAAGTTGGGTTTGATGTTTTGCGCAAGATTTCTCTCTCTGTGGCCCCGGCCACGGTTGTAGACATTTTGAATTTTCGCGTTTGCCAAGCCACATCAGACACTCAGGGCGAACACAGGGAGATATTGAGGAGAATCTTTTTGTGCTCCTGCGCACGGAATGGATGGCCGCTCCCGATTGGCGGCCTTCTGGCTGCTATTCGCCTGTTTGGTTCCCGGGGAACTCCTCTGCGGTTGTGATGCATTGTGTTGATTCTGGTGTTGCATCGAGTGAGGCATTGAGTGACTGCTCACTGTGCGTTCGCCTTGAGAACAACAACAGCTGCAGGTTGCAGGAGAAATGCTGGAAGCAGTGTTGAGAAAGAGCGTATGGCGATTCCTGCAAGGGAGGGCGCTTTCTTTGGTGTGTCCATGCTCAGAGTCAGCATTGTTTGCACTAACCTGGTTGTAACTCCTCTTCAACCAAACCTTACCTTTTCTTCTGGTCAGCGTGCCACTTCCTTGGCCACAACCTCATGAGCTACCGCTGGGGCAGTCTGGGCATGCTTAATTTGATAAACTCGTATCGTGGCAGTTCTTTTGGGGGTGAGGAATGGCGAATGGGCTACGTCCATATGACGTGGCTTGGAAGAATCCTTCGTGATCAGGTGAGCCAGTGGCCACGCTTGCGTCTCCCTCACAAGGTGCCTTTGGTCTTGTGCGGCTGATGCAAACATGTACCATTCATATTCAACGCGTGTTGCAAGGTGAAATAGTCCTGACCGTTTGGTGCATCACAGAGTAACTGTGACTACTCGTCCCATCCAATCTGAATGCATGGAACCTTTGCTTTGGTGCTGAGTGCTGATCACGACATATTCCAGGTTCCCTGTGTTGTTTCAGGATGCTGTCTCATAGGTGTTTTATGCTGTCCCCAATCCCCCGGTCTTTGCACGTCCCGACCTACAGATTTTTTGAGCAGGGACAACGTAAGACGGGGTGGATGGGCAGTCTCAGGGATTCTGCAACAATGCCCTTAGCAAGCTTTCTACTCCAATTATTCCTATTTTGTGTGGTTGATGCACTCCGTCACGTTGATCCTGCCTTCGTCCGAGGCAAGCTGCTCAATTTCCATGTGCACTTCAATACGAAACTGGCGTGCATGCAACTAACTCTGTCTCAGGATTGTATCTTGGCTTTCGCAGTGTTAATTTTTTTTGTAAGAACCAGGGATCCCACATGTTGCAAATGTTTGGATTTCTGGATGCTAGGGTGTCCCCTGAACTGTGCTTTATGACAGTCTAACCTTCAGCCAGCCTGAATGGTTGGCGTCCATATAGGGAGATTTTTGCAGTCTGGGGGAGAACATGGATGGGCTGCCCTTTCAAAATGGTGCTTTACGGTTGAAGGCGTCTGAAAGATGCAGCTAGCTAGTCATTGCTGTGCAGCAACTGCCACTGCCAGTGATCGGGGGAGATGCGGCGCGTGGTGCGCGTGGTGCGATGCACAGTGCACGGTCGTTTGGGAAGTGCAGCTGACTCTTTCCCCATAATTCCCCCTTGTGCTTTTTTCCAGCACCTCACCGGCCCTGTAGCACCCCCCCCCCCCCCTGGTAAGCCCGTCTGCCGTGGCAGCGGGATAGGGCGCCAAGCTAGGTTGCGATGGCTGTCGCGATGGTGGACAATAGCCACAGGTGCCTCGACCCCTCCCCGTTAGGGAAAACAACAACCCACAATCATAGGCACAAGTGGAAGAAGTTTCTCCCGTGCACGTTCGGAGCATGTCTTGACGCAGTTGCATGCATGACTCGTATTGCTGCAGAACTGTTGCAGAACTATTGCAGAACTATTGCAGCTTCGTCAAAAAAAAAGTTGCATGCATGCGTGTGCCGTGACATGTACCGGAAATATGGACATTCCTTTCCGGACCGGATCCAGAAATTGCATTCCATGGTACGTGCCGTTGTGCACATCCAACAATTTCTGAATGTGAGGAACGTTCGTTACGAGCAGCACGGTCCGTGGGACCACTTTCCCGGCGGCATCTTCGGCCAACAAAGGCCACACGATGGCACGCCGACTCGGATTCATCCTCTTCCGACTTGGATTCATCATCCACCTCATCAGGGTCATCCCTTACAAGCGCTGACAAATGAATTGATGCAACTGCCTTGTGGAATGGGGCGATCCATGAGGTAGCCAAGCGAAACGCAAAACAGACAAAACGACTGCCCAATGGGATTGGGCACCCCATTGGGTGGTGAATTGAAACACAAAACGGTCGAAACGAACAACCTTGCGGGTTTGGGCACCCCGTCAGGTACTTCGCAAGCATTGCAAAGTGGCTGCATGCTTGCCCCGCTCTTTGGTGTTGGGCTGTGCTAAAGAGGGGATCCTTCTCCTTTTGTCATCAACCAACGGCCCCCTCCGTCAGGGGGTGTGGGCGGCTACAACCACCATGCAATTGGTGAGGAGGATGGAGTGGAGGCCTCCGTTGTTGTATGCTTACCCCTTAGGCCACAATGTCCTTGACAACCTGAAAAATCAGTGAAATTGTTCGAGACTATGATGGAAAGAACGCGCGCGGTGCGCGCAGTGCGCGTATCTCCCTCATAGAATGTGTTTCATGGACCATTGATTGGAGGCAAGTTTCCTGGTCTGTTTGACATGCTGGCTGTATCAATGAGGTTAGTTTGTACTTCCCGTCGGTCTGTGCAAACGTCACGAGGGAACCTCATGCTTACATCAGCTCCCAGCTGATTCAATGTTTTTCCTGACATGTTTTTGCACTGCCAGCAGTTTGACAGAGCAGCACCAGCTGAATCCTGCTGTGGGACATATTGCTGCATTTTCTGGCTGCCTCCAACAATTCAAAGGGATGAAAGGGAAGAAAAATACCAGAAGGTATTGCACTCTATGAGACAATCTATTTGGTTCTCGCGACGGTTGCACAGATGAGAAAAAACGGGTTTTGCTTTGTGGATGAAGGGGTTGCATGCCAGATTCACTTTTTTTTTAACAATTCTGATCATTGGAACAAATCCACCAATGTTTCTTGAATACAGTGTCTGCCAGTGAAAGATTTTTTATTGAAGGCACATCTCCAATTTTTCGTGCTGTTCATCCCTTCAACAACAGTTTACATCATGCCATGCAAGTTTGTAGCACTTATTTTTATTGTAAAAAGCAATCTAACCCATGTTTCATTTGGGCTGCCTCATGCACATGCAATGCTGCACATGCAATGAAGTGGTTTTCTGGGCCCGGGGTGAGGACTTTACAAATGGTGCGCTTGAGGCACACTTGTCAGCTCACCCCACAGCTACCCACCCACTTCCTATGACTCATGTGCACTGCGTGCCAATTGAGCACTGACTTGATAGCTGATTCCAGAAAGGTCCATTCTTTGTCAATTCTTTCACAGATTTTGTTGGAAATACTGCTCAACGATGGGAGGTGCTTTTCTTCTGCATCTTGAAATTTACAGACAGCAAAGTAGCAGTGGGCTTGCTGTTTGAGACGAACCAGATGGCGCCAGTTCATATACAGGGTTGCTGGGCCAATTCTTGATTGCAATCTTACCATAACCAACCCGGTCTGGCCTTTTACTGTATCATTCTCAACGTCTGAGGGCCCGCATGGATGTATTTGACTTTGAGGATTTGAGGAGTGTTGTGTGCTTGGTGTCAACATTTGGTGTCCGTCCATATTGGGTGTCAACATTCGGTATCAACATTGGGTGTCAACATTCGGTGACAATATTGGTTGTCAACATTGGGTTCCAACATTCGGTGTCAACATTGGCTGTCAAGATTGGGTGTCAGCATTGTGTGTCAATATTGGATGTCAACATTGGATGTCATCATGGAGTGTCAACATTGGGTGTCAACATTGGGTGTCAACATTGGGTGTTAACATTCGGTGTCAACATTGGATGTCAACATTGGGTGTGAACATGTCGTGTCAACGTTTGGTGTCAACATTGGGTGCCAAAATTGGGTGTCAACATTGGGTGTAAGCATTGGTTGTGAACATTGGATGTCAACATTGGATACCGACATAGAGTGTCAACATTGGGTGTCAACATTGGGTGTCAACGTTGGTTGTCAACATTGGGTGTCAACATTGCGTGTCAACATATGGTGTCAACATATGGTGTCAACATCAGGTGTCACCATTGGGTGTCAACATTTGGTGTTAACATTGGATTGGTACGCAACCTGCTTGTGCAATTTTCACCATGGGCAGCTCAAAAATCGATTTTTTTGAAACTTATTGTTCTGATATTGTGAACAGCCAAACTAACCATGCAAGATATGTAAAGCATGTTTTAGGCCGGTGCACGCAATTTACAACGGCTCCACCAACCAACATCAAGATTTTCGATATCGACTGACGCAAGGCATTAAAGAGGGCTGCCCTCTCTCCCCATCTTTCTTTGTGCTGGTCTACGAAAATTTTTATGCCACCCCCACGGTGGAATTTGCTGATGTAAAATTTTTTGTCTATGTCGACGACATAGCGGTGATTGCCCCCCAATGCACGCTAATTGCGACGCGTCTTTGAGCGAATTGACGTGCTGTCTGCCAACGTAGGTTTCCAAGTGAACTGGAATATCTAGCATGAGTAGTGGTTTAATGAAAACAGAGTGCCACACGAGTGGGTACAGATCCACACTTAGCAAGAGTCCGATTCCGGCACCATGCTACACCGGTAGCCGCCACCCATTCCGGAGGGAGTATCCAAGGACGTGTGTGACTCCCATCACAGGATCCCTAATATCAGAGCGGGGATTCACGGTCCGTTCTTCTGAGACCGGACCGGGCTGTGGGTGAACGTCACCACACCGGAGGATTGGAACTCGTGTCCCGCGTGTGGCTGCCGACCGTTAATTCAACGAGGGGCTGTCATAGGGTAATAGTAAGAAAGCAACCCGTTGTGGCGTACATCGCAGACTAATCTGTGCTGGTTACTCATGTTGTGCGCATGCAAGCAACAAGGAGGCAACACTTGACACAGGACTAGATGTCGGCGCTGCTTGTTGCGCACCATTTGACGGGGGTTCAGGAGAATCCGTGTGTAAACGTTTCGCCGTCGTCTACAAGTGACGAGTTGGCCCCCTGTCTTGGCACTTGCCCGGGTCCAGGGTCGCGATGCTCGACCGACTCACGGACCACCAGGTCCCCCCCTCCCCCACCCCCCGGTTAGCCTGGTCCGCCCCCCACCCCACCCCACAGGTCATTTGGAAGGTCACTTGGTGGCCCGGCGCCGGGTCACTGGGTGGTGGGTTAGCCCGATTAGCCCGGTTAGCCCGATCAGCCAGCCTGCCCCCGGGGCCCCCTTTCGCGAGTCATGACACGCAGGCTACCCCTCTTGCGTGATGGGGGTTTGCCGGGGCGCATCTTTGCTCCCGGTACCCCCTTTCTCACCCCCCCCGTACTCGTCTTTCTCCGGGGCAGCGTTAGCGCGCCGGGCGCGCGCCGGGCATCCTTTTTCACCCATGCCCCACCGGTGACCTTTTACCGGGTGCACTAAGCGCAGTGCGCGTGCAGTGCCACTATTTGGATATCTAACCGTCCTATGATACTATGGGCATAATTGTTGTTTGACAACGGGTATTTTGATGCTTCTTTCACATTTGGGATATGGTATATCTGGATTCCCACCCAGCTTCACCAATTTCCCCCCCGTTTTTTTCTCGTTTCTACCACATCCACTTCTTACTAGGTTGACTTCTCCCCACCAAGGAGACCCCAAGAAAGCAAGGGCAATGTAGCCATATTAAGGCTCGGAATTGGTTTCATGCAAAAATAACCGATTGTTTTCGATTATTTCTATAAAAATAACCAATTATTCCGATTATATGACATAAAAATAATCGGTTATTTTCGATTGTTGTCTCTACAAAATGCAATTATTGCCGAAAAGCCGTGAACTTTCACCTAAGGGATAGTAAACACGAAAATAGAGGTGAAAGACATGCTAAACCTTTGACTTTTATCCTAAATTGCCTGTGATTTTGCAAAATCCTCTGGTTTTTAATAAGAAACATTTCATGGTGTATCAACGAAATATTTCTTTTTCATACATAACTTGTCCGATTAATTGGTTTATACCATTTTTCAAAATAATCAGTTTTACCGATTATTTGTCACATTAGACCTAATTAATCCAATTAATCTGATTATCCGATTAATTGGTAAAACCGATTCCGAACCTTAAGCCATATTGATTTCTCCCCACCATGGAGACCCCGAAAAGGCAGGGGTGATGTAGCGAATACTGAGTTTGCGCTTCGTTCTTGTAACGTGAGGCAGAAACACCGTCCAGTCCGCTTGTGGCTTGGGGACTCACCACCATAGCCAAATCTACGGGAAAGGTAAAGGCAAAGTACTAGATGTTAAGTACAATAAAAATGACATTTGGAGCTCTTGAATTCACAGCTATTGTCTAATTATGCAACTTGTTTTGTAGGGAAGGTGCGCAGTCCATCATGGTCTTTTTGGGGGCTCTTCTCCATCACAGGGTACCCGGGCTGAAGACGGGATAGTTAATCGAAAGGTAGCGCGCCGGGCGCGCGCCGAGCAAACATTCCCCCCCACCCCCCTTCACGCCCCCCTACTCACCCCGCTTTTCACCTCCCTCCCCTTTGTTGTCACCCTGGTCCCCCTCATCATCCTCGTCGTCCTTGTCGTCCGCCTCCATCAAGGCGTCCCGGAGGTGGGTCTGCGCCTCCTCCCGTGTGGCAGGGATGGATCTAATTTGTGCACCACTCAAGGGGCCGGGGTGGGTGGGGAGGGGTGTAGTGAATTGTGACATGTCACAAAGAACACAATAGGCCATAGTGGGAAAACAGCTTTTCTGAAAATATTATGATACCCAAAAGGCTCTGCGGTAATTCCTTAGGGCAGTGGTATTTTCTGAGGGCATGTGGGTAGGTTGCTGAATAGTCGTGTGTGTGCTACTGACCTTGCTTCCAACCTTGCTGCTTTATGTGACACTCATCCATCCATTGCATGCGCACCATAGAGATGAGACGCGGTGTCAACTGACACTGTGTTCTCTGTAGGCTCTGAAAACTGACGATTCGTCTGCTGCAGCCTTCTGACAGCTTGTGTCACAGTTCTGTCATGGGTCGAAAGAAAGTGGAATGTCAGTGTGATCCGCCGTGTGTTTCTGCCGCGGCATGTCGACAAAAAAGGAGCCGTGTAGCCCGTTGCGCCGCAGCAATTGCTCTGGCCGTGGGCGCTGAGCGTGCAGCTTTGGTGGGTGGTGCTGCTGTCGTTGTGGGTGCAGCTCCTCTGGCCGCTCGGTCCAGACTGCAGACGCCCGTCAAGCGGCCTGCACCACCGACAAAAATGGCACCTCCTCGGAAAGCAACAAAATAGAGGAGCCCGTTTGAAACACTGCAGGCACAGCAACCACAAGCTCCGCCGATAGTGAAGGTGCAGGATGTTGCGTCAGCTGCGCTCTGGTTTCGCGGTCACAGTGCATTTGACGGCGACGCACTTGCGACAGCGTGGAACAGTGCCCAGAAGGCTGCGCCTGTCATGGTGAAGGAGTATCCACGTGCCGCGTGTGCGGAAGAGGAGCACCCTCGGCACCCGGAAGGTGCCCCCCTCTTTCTCCCGCTTCCCCTTATTCCCCTTCTTCCCCTTCTCCCGCCCCTCCCCGGTGGACC
This sequence comes from Eutreptiella sp. 'Long Island Sound 2002', assembly GCA_964036045.1. Taxonomy (NCBI): domain Eukaryota; phylum Euglenozoa; class Euglenophyceae; order Eutreptiales; family Eutreptiaceae; genus Eutreptiella; species Eutreptiella sp. 'Long Island Sound 2002'. The sequence goes on along the minus strand of OZ038398.1, from coordinate 35,593,859 downwards.
CGTGCGACACCACCCACCAGTCTCCCGGGTCCAACTCCTCATCCCAGTCCCCCAATAGCGTCACTTGGCTGACGGTTCCCCCAATGCCCCCCTCCGCTCAAGGGATATACCGGGTGTGCCCTGCAAAGGGCGGGGACCCCTTGAGGCAGTACAGCAGCTTGGCAGGCAACCATCCCCAATCGGCATCATCTGCATCTGATTGACGTCGGATGAGATCTGCAATAGGGCCTTGTTGCCATTGGTCATCCCCGCATTGGAGGACTTGAGCTCGCGGGCGTACGACCGGTCCCGGGCCGTTCCCTTGGTACACGCTAGATAACCCAATCACGTTCTAGCCCCGATGGCGCTCGAAGGCTAGAACGGAAAGAGGTAGTGGTCCCCTGCCCCCCCGTGGGTCGTAGAGTCTGTTCAGACAAATCCGGGCTTCCGGAAAGGGTTTGAGCACACGCATACGTGGCGGACCGTGATCAGAAGTCGTGTAACGCAAGAAAGGGTACAGACCGTGCCTAGAACTACATTGAACTATGTCGGGCAGTTCAGTAAAGGGATGAAAATCAGTTAAATGGCATTGCACGCTAACATTCCCGCCTACACATACTGGAATGGTTACCTCTATTACAGTACCAACGCCTTGCGGCACTTCTTCTCACGACCCTGCCCTACAAGGGGAGGACCGGAGACATTGAGTTGAGTTAGCACTCAACCGTTAGCATTAACATTAACACCATAAAAGTGAATGCAGCTCCTACGCTAGCTAGTTAGCTAGCTAGCTAGCTGGAGTCAGTAAGTAAGAGTAAGTAAGTGTTGCAAGCTTCTTCCGCGGCCCTGTACTATCGCCTACCTCTTTCATTGAAGGATGGTCACAAGGACCCAGAGAGAGGTGAATGCAAATGGTGTGGTCGAGTGCGGTCTTTTAATGTTTCACTTGGTTGCTCCTGCATTGAGTCTTCTTTCCGTCTCCGCTCAGACCCGTCAGTCGCCTCCCTACTCCCTGGTGCCCAACCAGGCCCACGCCTTCTTTGTCCCCATGAGAGCGGACCGGGACGAACCGGAACCACTCAGCCTGGGGAGTCAAAGAAAAAGGCTTAGACGGTGAATGTGGCGGATGCAAACGGTCTGTTAATGCTTGTGGCCAAATTTTTTTCCTTGCCGAAAAAGACAACAACATGTTTCACTACTTCTTTTATGTCTAAGTAATTTCTAAGGTATCTACCTTTCTACGTAGGCTAAGCTTAGTTAGACTGCGTCAAAACTGATGCAAACAATCACAAACTACAATATCATGCAATGATTCAGGGGTAGAAGACCAAAGATTCGCGAATGTTTTACCAAACATTCATGTCAAAAACCTGTTTTTCACTGAAAATGCCCAACGTTTGCACCATTTTTCTGTACTATGTTGCTGAGATGTTGAAAAAGGATTGCGCGCACTGTGTAGGGCATGTCCTCAGGGTGTCGAAACATATTTGATGTTTACGCAACTCATCATAGGCTCAGAGATATAGAAGTTCGAGGGAGACACATAAATGTCACTTTTAAGACATGCTGAAAAACCATCAAAAAAGCATCAGGAAATCAACTTTTTTCACTGTCATCCCATTTTCAATCAAATCCAGAGGTTGAACATCGGCAAACTAGACACCATTACCTTTACAAAACAGCTTTGATTACTCTGCAACGCACCATAGGCTCTAAGAAAGGTCCCAATCTTGTAGCATCATGACCCCAAAAGGTGAAAACATGCTTTCGTGTGCCAAGTTGACCACCATGGGAAAAATCCATTCTCCTTCACTGAAATTCAAGATAAACATGTTTTCGAGCCTCTATGCTCCCGTGTTTGTGAAACACCTTGGTTCAGGTTCGAACTCACCATGGTCCCAGAGAAATGATTAAAACTCCAAAGTCATTTTTCATGAATTTTCACCCAGTGGTTTGTGTTGTAACTTGTGGGATTTCTCGCATAGCCGTTCTTATTTTCTGATAACAAAAATGACTCAGGGTTAGAAAGCACATACTTCAGTGTTGTTCAGAAAAATGATATCGATCCTCAAACCTGTTTTCTCTCGGAGATATGAAAAAAGCACAAAAGGCACTTCTGAGGAATTTTCCAAGTGTGGTTGATGGGCAAACTTATTTTGGACAAAAATATAGTAGAAGAATTGATTCCAAAAAAGTGAAGTATGCAATAGGAGCGTATTGCTGTCTACTTTCAAAATATGCTTAGTTCGGATTTTTTCAGCGCAGTGGCGCGAACCAAACGTCATTTTTGGGTGTTTCTGAGGGTTGGGGGAAACGTGACTCATGGGTCATTTTGTAAAATTCACAGAAAATAGCTCTTGGTGCGTTAAAACAAAGTGAAAGTCCCATTTTGAAGCCAGCGCTCTCTACTTTACAATGGCGCCTTCGTTGACGTGATTTGACGCGTGAAATAGTGTACGCCATTTTTGACATTTTTGGCCATTTGGTACATCAAAGAGATCAAAGAAACGAGAAGATATCAAAGCTTCTGGACTCCAAGGAGCGTCCACAGTGACTCAGATGGGGATTTATAGTCACGGACCGTAACTCTTGTCGCTTCCCTTGACATGGGGCCAGCTGGTAGGGAGCACGGAGAAGTAAACCTTTGATAAAGAACTCAACAAGCATGCAAAATGTTGCAAAAGACAGCAGCACAATCAATGGCCCTAGGCCTCCAAGAGCCTCAAGAGAGCCTGCGGAAGCTCGCTGGCAGCGCTCTCCCAACAAGCCGTCGTCCTAGAAGTTGTCGTTGTCGTCGCTGAAGCTCTGGCAAGTCGCCTTGAGTTGTCCAAGTTCACCACATTTTTGAAACTTCTTGTTAACTTATAATCCTTCAAAATCCTCATCAAACTCAATGAAATAAGGGCTCTAGGCGTCTTTTCGAGGTCTGCTGCAGCCTCTGGCATCGCTCGTCGTCGCTTCAGCACGCCTGGCGCTACACTCTCCGAGTTATCGAATTTATTGGAAGCGTCTATGGAGGTACATGGAAGTGTACCTTCAAGTGTTCAAAGATTCTTCAAATTTTTGTGAAATTGAAGCAAGGAAATCACTTTACTTGAACAGCGTACGCTGGCCCAGCTTCTGCGTGTCGTCCTCGCGGTCGTCCTGCTCGAACTCAGATTACTGGAGTGTTATAAGTACTGGACCGTTATATGCTTGTCCTTAGGGTGTACTTAAAACCTCTTTTCCTTGTCTCGCACTGCAAAATCAAATTGTGTAATGTATATTTCTCCATTGAAATTGATCTTATTCGCAAGTACAAAGCACAAGCAACAGCAAAAAGACGAAGTCGTGAACGAACATTGACGAAGGCACAAGGTGAAATTATCCTTGTGACCGACACCAGCGATGTGGGCGGAGGCGGAACGTTGTTCCAGTAGCAAGCACTAGAGAAGGAGGAGTTCGACTCGGCCCTATCCCAAAGGGGCACTGATGGACTGAACTGAGATGGAACCCTGAAGCACAGCCACCCCGAGGACAAGTGGGTCCTGGTCCCCTTGGGCCATTGGAACTGGAAATGGAACCAAGCCAGGGGTCACTACTCTACCTGATGCGCAGGGTATGCTGGTGCTATCCTCTCAGTCCTGACTGCTGGGGAGCAACCCTGTGGTGCGGCTGTGTGACCAAGAACCGGTCCGCACCTGCCAGAAGGGACCCCCACCTGAGAAGGCTAAGTTCAGACGCTGGTGGACCTACTTGAGCCAGCTACGGCTCTCTGTGCACCATATCCAGGGCCTCAAGAACGAGTGTGCGGATTACATTAGCAGGAACAGCTTGGACGACATGATTCATGCCAGGTCTGAGGGGGTAGCCAAGGCAGCGTTCAGCCGTATGGATGTACACGTTGACCTGAACATTACCATGTTCAGACCTCTAGATAGACTCTGACAAGTCCAGTACCTGGAGGAGTTTGGGGATATCTACAAACGCCTGGTGAAGCGTCTGGAACCTGTCCTGGTGAACCACGACTAGTGGAAGCGTGACAAGACCTATCTCCGGCGTGAGGACCGGATGGTCGTGCCTAGCGATCGTATCCCGGCTCACCTCAAGTGGACCCTTGAGTCTAGTGGTCATGTCGGGGCTGACCGTACCTTGAAGCTGTTCAAGAAGTGGTTCCACTCTACTTGGAGTGATGATGAAGTACGGAAGACCCTCCAGCCTATCGGGGACAAGTGCACGTGCAGGTCCTGTAAACCTGGCAATGTCAGGGACAGACCTCTCTATTCGAGCCTTCCCATCCCACACAGTACCAACAGTGTTCTCTATGTGCACTACACAGCGATGCCGAAGTTTGGGGGCTATGATTTCGCCTTAGTGGTAACCTGTGGGTTGACCAGGTTTACCGGAGTGTTCCCATGCACCAAACACATCACCGGGGAGGAGACCATCAAGATACTTCTCGAAGAATGGTTCTGTGTCTGTGGGGCACCTAAAGAGATCAATTCGGACGAGGACGTCAGACTACGCTCACACACCGGCTTCCACAAAAGAGTCCCGAGGTCCCTCAATGTCCAAGTGTCTACGAGCATTCCCTACACTCATACGAGTAACCCCCTATGTGAGTGACAGATCCGAGTTCTCAAGGAGAACGTCAAGATATGGTGCAAGAATGAACGCACCAACGACTGGGTGAGACTACTCCCCGTTCTTCCCCTGATGATGAACTCTCAAGAGAGTTCAGCAACTGGCTACTCACCCCATGAACTATTCATGGGGCGCCCGGCGTGGTTCTTACACGCTCCCTATCCTGAAGGTTTCTACTCTACGGTGGGAAAATGAGTGAAGGAGCAACAAGACAAGCTCGACAAGGCCAATGCGATGCTCCAAAGAATGAGGGAGCGATAGTGGACCAAGAAGAACAGACACCGAGTGCCTGCATCCTATCAAGAGGGTGAATGGGTGTTGGTGCACCACAGTCAGCTACCTGCCTGGCCCCGTTCCACGAGTGATGACCCCTACTTTGGGCCCTGGAAGATCCTGTCCGTGGACGGTCACGGCATCACTGTGCGGTGTCGTCCCCGACTAGGATGGACCCTGGTGTGTGCTGCGCAGCAGCTGAAGCACTACTACGATCCTGAGGACCTCTGTGGGGAAGAGTGGGAACTGAACGACGAGAAGGGTGCCGCTTTGGACCCACAGGGCACCGCGAGCCCCATTGAAGTGGAAGGTGAACTCCCCGACATGAACGCCGAGGAGATAGCCAAGGAAGGCTTCTACATGGTGAACACACCGACGGCCCGTCCCAATAGAGCGATCGGCCATACCCTAGTGGTTAACCATGTGTGCAATAGGGGGGATGTCCTGTGTTCCAGCCCCACTACCCCCAAAATTTCACCAAATGCTTTCTGTCCATTTTTGAAACCTTTGAGGAATGCCCCTCGATTCAGACATCATGCACAGTACATTACACTGTTTTTCAAGGTACTAGCAGTGTACAATGTTCCTATGAACCAATGAGAGTGTCATTTGCTGGTTCGAGATATTTTCTAAGCCAATTTCTTGCGATTTTGAGCCTCTTTCCTTGGTCCTACTAGCTTGATCAACTAGTACGCCAGAGGGGAGTAAGAAAAGTTACATCCACGTCTTTTGCGGGGACTTGATGCAGGCCACGACCCCCCCCTATTCTTTAGGGGGTATTAAGGTCTACCATTGAATCATTTTCACCATTGTTTGGACACATAAAAGTGATTTTTTCAAAGTAATTGGGGTCATAACCCTAGCCTCCCATGAAGTTCTCCCCTATCACCCAAGGGAGCGGAGGTATCTTCCTTCATGCAGGTATAACAGAAATGATGTAGCACTTCATGCCTTTTTCTTTGAAGGTTAAGCCTAGCGATCTCCCACCTCAGGACCTAGATACTTAAAAGAGAAAGATATCCTTGACTTATGCCCTAATAGTTTTGATGAAATCCTGCAAGTTTTGGTGTTGAAAAACAGGACGGAAGCAGCAAGTAGAGCAAGAAAAGGAAATGGATCGCATCAATGAAGAGTTTTGAAATCCAGTGTTTCACAGAAGGGCTGCAGATAGACAAAGCAGGCTTAAGTACAAAGATTCAATCACAAATGCCTAAAACAAATGATTTTTATGTGAAAGCTGGCATGACTCAGGCCTCCAAGGTAGCACTATGCGCTTCATGTGCACTCTTTTGGATAAAATGAGTAAGAAAAAGTGCTTTTCCAATGCTTTGAGGCATACTCTAGTTGTATTAGGGATGCACTGAGCATCCAGGCATTTCTATCTTAGTATTGGCCTCACCAAAAGTGGTGATAACACATTTTGACCTATGGAACCAAACACCCAATCAGGATATGGAGTGGACCCCTTAGTCCCCTTTCAAAGTGAGGCAAATCATCTTTCCCTGAGTTGACTGAGCACTGACATATCCAGGGCAGAGCCTATGAATTTATCTATGTTTTTCCATGAATTCTTAGCTGTCCTAGTGGTATGCACCCTAGGGGGCTGGGCACCTCTTTTTGAGAGGTCCTGGGTTCAATTCCTGGTCAGCCTAGCTAAGTAGGAAGATCCCATGTGACATGGCAGTGACCTCATCGCCACATGCCCTGCCACCTCAGCACATATGGGACCCAAAACAAAGAGTGCACATCTCCTGAGATGGCACTATGGAGATAGAGTGACCATGGGGCAGTTTTCCAACTCTTTTCCAAAACATTTCAGCTATCTTTGTGAATATGCAGTCCGATTTGACCTGAGTTACAGTTTCTGTGAATATCTTTTCATCTTTCACTGTTTACACTGCAGCCCTTCATGCTTTGATCCTGATTCTCTTCTCCTTGCACACCTCTGGCTTGGGCTAATCTGGATTTACTGTATTTGAGCAAACAAAAGCTTTTCATCTATAAAAACAAGCAGCAGGAAACCCTACACCAGCAGCAAGCAGCAGGAGAGACAAAAACACAGTGTTGAAACCACTATAAACTTTTCTGGTAGCAAGAGGCAGACTGTCTCTGCGCACCGGCAGCAACCCCGCGCCGTACATCCAGTGCGCCGAGCAGTCACATATAAGCAGAAGGGCGAACGAAGATGGATACAAAGAAGGAGGACACAGACGTGAAGACAGCGCCAGCGCCTGAGGCGGCGGCAAGGCCAGAACCTGGTGAACCTGGACCTGGACCTAGCGGCGCTGTACCTTCGGAGCCCTTACATGGGCCAGTGGAAGTGGCTGAGGACTCGTTGGATGGACTCCAGACGGCCTTCAGGGCCCTCTCAGTCGACGAGGTGGTCACCCAGCCTGTGAAGAGGAAGAGAGAGAGCGAGAAGGATGCTGGAGACGAAGCAGACGAAGGAGAGGAACAAGGGCAAGACCTGACGAATGACCCTACCTTCAAAGGACCAAGCGCTTCTGGCCTCCACGCATCACCCTCTCCTATAACCACCACACTCCCAATTCCAGACCCAGCCGCTGCAACATCCACTCCCATAACCAACCCGCCTATGGCAGAGGGCACAGGCTGTACTGGCATGCCTCCCTACCCCGCCTATGGTATGGGCCCACCTACCACTGCGCTCCCTGAGGCAACTACTGCCAGTGAGCCGGTGGCTTCCAGCTCTGCGCCGCGATGGTATGCGGCTGAATATCCTCATCCACTACCCGCTACTGGAACCTATGTGGATGTTCCTGGGTATGCACCTGGGTATGCAACCTTGAGTGGGTTGAGGAGAGGACCTGAGTCTCTTGGAGGCAGGAGTAGAGGATCGGGGAGATCCTCCAACAGGTCCCTGACGCGGTCGGAGATCAACGAGGTGCTCCGAGGAGCCACTTCAAAAATCGTGGGCGACCTCACTCAAGAGATCCGAGAGAAACTGGAGCCCCTGATGATACCGCCCCAAGCGTCACCTACCACGGTGGAAATGTCACCCCACCGAGTACAGGCCAACCACCTGGCGGCAGGGTTGACAAACACCCTGGGGAGCCTGAGGAGCCGACCGATGCCGACTCCTGCAGCTATACCGAGAAGTCCTTTCGTTCCGAGAACGGCCCAGCCGCCCTACAGCCACGTGACGAACTCTACGAGGGCCGAGCTGGACCGGCTGGGGCTGACAGCCTTAAGGGCAATGGTGGACGTGGAGCCTTATGGCTCTAGTGATCTAAGCGGAGACCCCTCCGATGATGAGCCGCCGTCGATGACTTCTACTTCGCCCTCGGAGGACGATGACCCGGAGGACCCCGAGGACCCAAGGGGGAAGAAGAAGAAGAAGAAGAAGAAGACCCGACGCCCTGAGGGACGCAGGTCTCAGGAGGCGAAGGCTATTGCCACCTCCAAGATCGTGGTGAACCTGCCTGAGTTCACAGGCAAGGACCTCAGCGAGTTCGCTGAGAATTTTGGCCGGTTTCTCTGATTGACCGGCCAAACCCACGCTAGTGCGCGAGTCAAGTGCGATCTGCTCCTGCAGTGCTGCAAGACCAAGTACCTGGAGAAGCAGGTCAGACAGATCGTGACTAATTCCGCCACCTTTGCCGATGTGTTGGTTGCCTTGGAGAGGCAGTACCCGACCTACGAAACCGACCTCTCCATCAGGGCCGAGATCCAGAACCTGGCCGTGCTGCCCAACAACCCCAAACCTGGCAGGGTCTCTGAGCTGTTGGCTGACCTGGATCACTGGGCTGGACGACTGACGCCCGGTTCCTACAGCAGCGACGACCTGCTGTTCTGGTTGGTGGCCAAGCTCCCTCGAGAGCTATGGGCCGAGTGCCGTTCGACGGCGGAGCGCAAGGCTAGATCCCTCGGCTACGAGGATCTATGCGTGCTACTCCTGGAGCTGGCGCTGGAGAAGGAGAGCGACCAGCACTTGAACAATTACCGTCCTGGAGGAGGAGGTTCTGGAGGCCATGGCAAAGGGTACCAAGAGTCCCGACCTGGGCAGGGGACTACTCCCAAACACGCCCACGCCCCTATCATGGAGAACGTTAAGGAGCTATTCTGGTGTGATGCCAGGGACGAGCAGCGCCACCTGCAGCACGCCCCTGACTGCGAGCAGCGAGACTGCTTCGTAGTCCAGGGGAAGCAGCAGGAAAAGAACACCGGCGCCAAAGCGAAGCTGCCGGATCAGTACAGGTGCACCATCACGTGTGCATTCTGCGGGAAGCGGAAGCACTACGAGGATGAGTGCTACCATAAGCAACCCCTATCGGCGAAGCTTAAGGGTGAAGATCCTGGCAAAGGCTCAGGCAAAGGTGGAGGCAAAGGCAAAGGCAACGACTCCGGCAAGGGCAAGTCGAAAGGACGTGGTCAAGGGCAAGACAAGGGTCAAGGTGGACGAGGAGGAGGCGCTAACCGCCAGCCCGACAACAAGAGAAAGGACAAGAACGGAGGCAACCCCAATCCTAATCCAGGGGGGAACTCCGAGCCCTCTGGAGGGCAGTCTGGTCCTACCACACGCTCACAAACGCAGGCCCAGCAAGAACAAGGAGCCAAGCGTGAGCATGAAGGTGGTGATGACGGCAACGCTAAGAAGAGGAGCCGTTTCATGAGGATGGCCCGCAAATTGCGGAACAAGGGGTTCGAGGTGACCTGTCCCGCGGAGTTCTGACGGGGACGCTCTGGTGGCACCCAAGACCTGGCGTTTTGGGTACGTATCCGACTAGGGGGACGCGAATACCCTGGGGGTATTGGACACTGGCGCCACCATATCTATTGTGGCCAAGAAAATTTTACCTTGTGGGAGCCTGAAGAACACCATGACCACCGCTGCTATACGTATGGGGGATGGACATGTGGTGCACAGCTGCGGGGACTGTGAAGTGGAGGTACCTATGGGCTCCCGGACTATCGCCCATAGGTTCTATGTGATGGACACTGAGGCCTTCGACTTTGTACTGGGGACTGACTTCTTCGTACGGCACTCCCAGATACAATCCCTGACGCTGCAAGCGCCCTACCTCCTCTACGTGGACCACGGCAGTGGCAGAGAGTCTGTGCCACTGGAGCAGTCGGAACATACCTCGAGTTACCTGAGGCTATCGAAGGAGGAGCCCTAGAACATGATGGCGGCCTCCAAAACTGAGGACTATCAACTATTGGGGGAAGTCCTAGACCAAGGTCTGAAGGAGTTGGGTTACTCTCGGGAAGACCTGAGTGTGGAGTTGTTCGCCAGCGACAAGCAGCATGTACTGGACCTTTACTGCAGCAAGGGGAAGAACTGCAGCTACAAATTTTACTGGCCCTCTTTCGGGATGGCCTACGGGAACCCCAGGTTCAGTGAACTGGGGAAGGTGCTGACCAAGGTGGCCTTGGAACGTTCCCGTATGGTCCTGTGTTCCCCCGATTGGGGAGCCCATGCGGGCAACGAATACTGGCGAAACCTCCTGGACAGGCTGACTATCAGCTCTGTTCGGTTACCTGATGAGGCCATCTACGTGCCTCTGGGTCGTAAGACGCCTATTGGGAAACCCGGATGGGGGAGTATGCTGAGCGTGGTGGACTGAGGTCTTACCTCCATCCCCTGGGAGGATCTGGACCCGACTCTGGTCCAGGCTATACAACGAGAAAGCGACGGACTCGCCTTGGGTGACTTGAAGGATCGACTACGACCTCAAGATGCTGTTGAGACTACACCCGGAGGAGATGAGTACGTCGTGACTGACACCAACGCCCCCAACTCTCCCTGTCATGTACCTGTTCCTGATGGAGTCTCTGAGTGTGGACTATCTGAGCTACCTAGCTCTATCCACTCAGATGACGAAACTGAGCACGACGCCTTCTTCGTGCAGACCTGTGTGGAGGAAGTGGAGAACGCCGAGTACGTCGCCCCACTGAAACCCCTACTCTCCATGAGGGTGGAAGACCCCGTGGACGAGGAGCTGGACCCTCGATCCAGGCTAAGGGAGTATGTGGATTCCAAGAGGAAGTTGGTGGCGAAAAAGCTATGCTACGCGAAGCCTACCCGCAGCTCAAGGCCACTGAAGCAAGGACGTATGGGAGACCTATCCCAATTGAAGGAGGACCTCGAACAGAAGATCACCACCTAGCAAAGGGAGGTAGATCTCAAGCTTATGAAGAGCGTGTGGGGCGCCCATGTGAGGACCCCAGAGGAGGACGACCTCTCGGAGGAATGTGTATGTGAACCCCCTCGAGCGTGCCTATGTTGCCATGGTCCACCGGAGATGGTTGAACAAGACCTTCTATATGCCTACCAAGGGCTGAAGGACACTACCACGGGCGAAGAGTCGGTGGAGGACCACCTCCCGATGTCTCTTACTCAGGGGGCAAGCAACTTACACTCTGACGAGGACATGGAGGACAAGATCAAGGTATTGGACCCGCGGGTACAGAAGCTTACAAGGACCTATCTGGAGGTGTTCGGAGACCTACCCCCTCCAGCCTCATGTGACAAGCTGGTACAGATGGACCTCAAGCTGAAACCCGAGTTCGTGGGTCACAAGATCCGGAGGAGACCCTATCCAGCTCCGAAACAGCAGGCCGACGAGATCGAGCGACAGATACAAGAATGTATCGACGCCGGCCTAGTCCTGGAGTACAAGGACGGGGACTACCCCCTACACTGCAGCCCCTGTTTCCTGGTGGGTAAACCTGGGTCTACAGCCAAACGGCTGGTAGTGGACTACGGAGAGCTGAACAAGAAAACGCTGAACCACTCAGGGTCCATTCCCAACATGGAGTCTACCCTGGAGAAGATAGCCTCCTGTCGCTACAAGACCAAGATGGACAAGAGGAGCGGATTCTGGCAAGTGGACCTGACGCCCAACGCACAGGAACTACTGGCCTTCATCACCCCTCAGGGGAGGGTGTTCAAGTGGAAGGTTATGCCGTTTGGCGTGGCTAACGCACCCGCTCTATTCCAAGAGCTGATGAACAAGATCTTGTCCATCCTACGAAGGAGACCTAAGGTGCAGGAGCTCATATCCCGTGGTGCCCAGATGGAGGCTCACATCGACGATGTATGCCTCGGGACCAATACCCAGGAGGATCACCTAATCCTCTTGGGTGAGTTCTTTGCGGTCTGCCAGAAGAACCACACTCGGCTCAAGCTGGAGAACTGTGAGTTCATGCAGGAGACCATGCAGTACCTGGGGTTTGACGTTGGCTATGGGTGGTGGACCCCAGCGGCCTCTAAGGCCAAACCCCTGATGGATGCCAAGGTACGACACGAAGACCCCAAGAAAGGACTTCATGATGTGCGCAGTTTTATTGGGGCGTGCAACTTCTATCGCCGCCATATCAAAAACTTCACCTACACCAGCGCCGTTCTGACGGACTTGATCAAGAAGAGTACTACTTGGCGCTGGGGCCCACAAGAGCAACAAGCGTTTGACGAGCTCAAAGACAAGGTAGCCAACGCTAAATGCTTTGGCGTGCCTAGGGCACAAGGGGAGATTATCCTGGTGACCGACGCCAGCAGGGTAGGCGGTGGTGGAACGTTGTTGCAATGGCAAACACTAGAGAAGGAGGAGTTCGACTCGGCCATTTCCCAATTGGGGACGGAAGGTCTCAACCGAGATGGAACCCTCAAGCACAGCTACCCTGACGACAAGTGGGTCCTAGTACCTCTGGGCCACTGGAACTGGAAGTGGAACCAGGCCAGGGGGAACTACTCCACCTATGAGCAGGAATTGCTCGTGGGTATGCTGGTGCTATCCTCACAAGCACGACTGTTGGGGAGTAACCCTGTGGTTTGGCTGTGCGACCAAGAACCGGTCCGCAGTTTCCAGAAGGGCCCCCCACCTGAGAAGGCCAAGCTACGGCGGTGGTGGACCTACCTCAGTCAACTACGGCTGATGGTACACCATATCCAGGGAGTGAAGAACGAGTGTGCCGACTACATCAGCCGCAACAACTTCGACGCCCTGATTGGTGCCCGGTCTGAAGCGCTGACTAAGGAGGCGTTCAGCCGTATGGACGTCCACTTGGACCTCAACATGACGATGATACGCCCCCTGGATGGACTCCAACAATCGGAGTACCTGGAGGAGTTTGGGGATATCTACAAGCGCCTGGAGAAACGCCTTGAACCCCTCCTGGTCAACCAAGACCAGTGGAAGAGGGACAAGAGCTACCTCTGGCACGAGGACCGCATCGTGGTGCCTAGTGACAGAGTCCCAGCGCTGCTGAAGTGGACCCATGAGTCCAGCGGTCATGTGGGTGCTGACCGTACCCTGAGACTGTTCAAGCAGTGGTTCCACACTACGTGGACTGACGACCAACTGCGGAAAACCCTCCAGCCTATCGTGGACAAGTGCCCGTGCAGGTCCTGTAAACCAGGGGATATCAGGGACAGAGGTCTCTACTCGACCCTGCCCATCCCTCACTGTGCTAACAGTGTTCTATACGTGGACTACACGGAGATGCCGAAGTTCGGGGGCTATGACTTCGCCCTCGTGGTAACCTGTGGGTTGACCTGGTTTACCAGGGTGTTCCCATGTACCAAGCACATTACCGGGGAGGAGACTATCAAGATACTCCTGGAGGAGTGGTTTTGTGTCTATGGGGCGCCCAAGGAGATCAACTCCGATGAGTACGTACGAGTACGCTCAGATACTGGCTGGTACAAGAGGGTCCTGAGATCCCTCAATGTCCTGGTGTCTACGGGGATTCCCTACTCTCACACGAGCAACCCCCTATGTGAGCGACAGATCCGTGTCCTCAAGGAGAATGTAACCATATGGTGCAAAACTGAACGCACCAGAGACTGGGTGAGACTACTCCCCGTCATATCCTTGATGATGAACTCCCAAGAGAGTTCAGCTACTGGCTACTCACCCATGAGCTATTCCTAGGGCGCCCGGCATGGTTCCTACATGCCCCCTATCCAGAGGACACCCATTCTTCTGTGGGTGAATGGGTCCAAGAGCAACAAGCGAAGGTGGACAAGGCCAAGGCTATGCTCCAGAAAGTGAGGGAGCGTCAGTGGAACAAGAAGAACAAGCACCGAGTACCGGCCACCTACCAAGAGGGGGACTGGGTGCTGGTGCACCACAGTCGACTACCCGCCTGGCCACGCTCTACCAGCGACGACCCATACTTCGGGCCGTACAAGATTCTATCAGTGGATGGACACCGTATCACCGTGCGGTGTTCTCCCCGTCTAGGGGGGACCCTGGTGTGCGCTGCTCAACACCTGAAGCGCTACTATGATCCTGAAGACCTCTGTGGGGAGGAGTGGGAGCTGAACGACGAGGAAATCGCCGCCCTAGATCTACAAGGGGCTGCCAGCCCTATGGAAGTTGAGGGTGAACTCCCCGACATGAACGCCGAGGAGATGGCTAAGGAGGGCTTCTACCTGGTGAAGTCTGTCCTACGCCACCGCTATCGCCAGGGTTCGCGCTTCCTCACCCTCTGGGAAGGGTTTGGAGTCGAAGAGGCCACCTGGGAGCCCTTCTCTGCCTTTGTTCTACCTGAGGGACGCCTAAACTCAGTTCTGGTTGACTACTTGTCCCAGAACAACCTTGGTGAGTTGCTGAGGCTCGCTGAGACGCTTGCCTCCAAGACTAAAGCTAGGGACTGAACCTTACCCTTACCTGCCAAAGCGTATGTGTGAGTGTGCTATTCCTAAGGTCCTGAGAGCAAGCCGCAGAAGTGGTGTCCTAATTATACCCAAGCCTGCACGCTTGCTACACCTGGAGGGTTGGCTTATTGCTGCCACGGGGTACGCCCCGGGTCTCCCCTCCCCTAAGCGCCCAATTTCTGTGCTGGCGCAAAACCTTTGGGGAATACCCAGCGTACTAATCCAGGTATTGTTTTCCCTACCTATCTGTCTACTACAGGGAGGGGTGGCCAAAAGCTATGAAGGCATGAAAACGCCGTTTTGCTAAGTGGCCAAAACGCTGACCTAACCACTGCCACAGCCCACCAACCCTGCTAAAATTGCAGGAAACGGGTGGGACAGTGACACACGCACTACAGGTCCTACACACCCTACAGTGGCACCACCCTGGTGGGCGAGCACTGCTGCAACTGGCTCAAGCCCCCACTCAGGACTACTACTCCTACACGCACACTCTACTGGGTGTTGTTGAAGAACATGTCGTGGGTCCTAGCGACCCTCCTGTGAAGAAGGCAAGAGAACACAGCGCTGCTATGCAACTGTGGCCTAACAGGGGACGCCACAACGCGTTTCCCCTGCTAGGCCTTGGAGGGAAGAGGTGCTCTTTTTGCGTGCACGGCGCAGATGTCGATGAAGTCGGACTCCCTGCTCTGCCACAGGCAGAGGCGGAGTTACTTGTGTGTGAGATCTGCGCCCTTGTTTAGCAGGGCATGAAAAAAATGGTATGCTGCTGCACCAATCACCCTACCTGCCCACCTGTAAAGCAAAGGCAAATGAAGGGGTGTTTGCGGCGGAGGAACCAAGCCACACTCCCCGTATTATACGGTTCTCAGTGTGACCTATAATACACTGTCCGCAAACGCGCTGAAGAATCAGCTCCCCTGCCAAGCAAGCAAGCGTTAAGGGACTCCTCAGGTTCTCTTAAAGAACGTACCGAGGAGCCCCTGGGTAGCCTAAACAAGGTTTACCGTGCGCGATTCGCATGGCCTACCCTTTAATGCGTGTGTGAATGCGCGAGCATGCACGAGTATTTTGGGCAAACCTGCCCATCTCAACCTCAATCACGAACTCCACCAGGGGGTGGCCCCACCTGGGCTTACTCACCTTACCTACCGCTGGAGAGTGAAGCAAGGTGAGGCGGAAAACGAAGCGAAAGCGAAATCGTCGCTATGCATCGGTGTGTATGTTCTAATCAGTGCAACAAAAAGGGAGGTTGGTGCTGTAAGAGCAGTTGTCACAGTTGTCCCGCATTGCACCGCAGGGCAGGACCGGTAGCCCCCCGTGACAACCACTCCCTGGCCGAAGGCCATCTGTTTTTTCCCTAATCTCACCTCTAATCATCTGCAATCTTTCTAATCTAGCCCTCTATCGTTTGTTAGCGCAGCTACAAGACTCGTTCACGGAGACACGAGACGAGCAATGTGTATGCGGCATACGAGACGAGCATACCTGTAGTTTATACCTGATTCATTGAAGTCTTTTCGTTCATTTTCGAATTCTTGGATTTTTGATTCTTCTATTAGTGTGGGTGGAATCTGTATGTTTATTTATTAATGTGTGTCTCGTCATTTTCAAGACTACGTGAGACATACGTTTATAATTCCATTATTTCTGCATTTTCCGGCGCTTCGCTAGGAGCCGCTCCTGCGCGCCGCCTTTTTATGCGTAGGAATTTCTTGATTTAAAAAATCTAGAGATGACTATAATTTTTATAAAAATGTGCTTCTGATGCACAATTGGATTCTGCTCAGGTGTGTTGTCTTAGAAAACTTCTAGGCCGTCATTTGACGGATTTTGGTGTCGTCGCTTCGCTTTTGCGTGGATTCGTCCATAATTCTCCCATTCCTGCCTCTGCAGATACCCACGCGCAGCCTCGCTGAGTAGGCCGTCTTCGGGCCAAAATGCAGCAGCCTGGAGAGACTGAGCAGAACCCAAGACCCCACCAAGGGGCAATTCAATTTTTTTACGACTCCCTTCGCCCTAAGACAGGTCACAGGTCGCCAGCAGGTTTACGAGAACCCATGCGAGTGTGTATATTGTGTCTTGCGTTGGGTTTGTGTCGCGCTGCGTCTTGGAGGGAAGGATGCACATGCACATGTTTTGGCATGCTCCCAAAGTAACCCAACCAAGCCACAGGAGCCCCGGCAGCGCCATGAGCGCTGACTCTTCTGTAGGAAATGTTACAAACAGAGCAGCAAAAGAGCGCCAGCCATGGTGAGCGCCCATTTTTCTGTGTGAGGGAGACTATAGGTATTTTAAAGTAGATGTGGAAACCAAGGAAAGGCCAAAAAAGAATCCCTTTTTCCCTAAAATGCGACAGTGGTGGCCACCACAGCACAAGGGGGGAGTAAGAAAAAGTGCTTTTCCAATGCTTTGAGGCATACTGTAGTTGTATTAGGGATGCACTGAGCATCCAGGCATTTCTATCTTAGTATTGGCCCCACCAAAAGTGGTGATAACACATTTTGACCTATGGAACCAAACACCCAATCAGGATATGGAGTGGACCCCTTAGTCCCCTTTCAAAGTGAGGCAAATCATCTTTTCCTGAGTTGACTGAGCACTGACATATCCAGGGCAGAGCCTATGAATTTATCTATGTTTTTCCATGAATTCTTAGCTGTCCTAGTGGTATGCACCCTAGGGGGCTGGGCACCTCTTTTTGAGAGGTCCTGGGTTCATTTCCTGGTCAGCCTAGCTAAGTAGGAAGATCCCATGTGACATGGCAGTGACCTCATCGCCACATGCCCTGCCACCTCAGCACATATGGGACCCAAAACAAAGAGTGCAAATCTCCTGAGATGGCACTATGGAGATAGAGTGACCATGGGGCAGTTTTCCAACTCTTTTCCAAAACATTTCAGCTATCTTTGTGAATATGCAATCCGATTTGACCTGGGTTGCAGTTTCTGTGAATATCCTTTCATCTTTCACTGTTTACACTGCAGCCCTTCATGCGTTGATCCTGATTCTCTTCTCCTTGCACACCTCTGGCTTGGGCTATCCTGGATTTACTGTATTTCAGCAAACAAAAGCTTTTCATCTCCAAAAACAAGCAGCAGGAAACCCTACACCAGCAGCAAGCAGCAGGAGAGACAAAAACACAGTGTTGAAACCACTATAAACTTTTCTAAATGGAGTTCGTTAGGAATCTGGGGCATAGTAGTTGGGCCAGACACAGGATACGGCTTGGCCAGCATGGCCAAGCAACTGAATTCAGAATCAGATAAAACGTAGAACCACAATAAGTGGTAGAATCAGTTGAGTATAGGGGTCCTGAGGTGGGGGACCACTAGCCTTAACCTACAGGGCCTTAGGCATGAAGTACCCACTTTATTTCGGTATTACCTCCCTGAAGGAAGATACCTCCGCTCAGTTAAGTGGTAGGGGTGAACTTCATGGGGGGCTAGGGTTACAACACTCGCTACCTTGGTGCAGTGTACTGCAAACTTCAAAAGAGTGATAAAAATGATTAAGTTAGTCTCAACATCAACAAAAGGCTTTCAGGGGGGGCTTGGCCTGGATCAAGTACCCCTAGAAAGACATGGTAGTGACTTTCTTTTACTCCCCCCTGGAGTACTACTTGATCAATCTAGTAGGACCAAGGAAAAAGGCCCAAATTTCCCCAAAATTACCTCAGAAAATGCGTTAAACCAGCCAATGACACTCCCATCACCTCATAGAAACCTATCACACTGTAGGTACCCTTTAAAAACAGTGTAATGTACCGTGAATGATGTCCCTTCGATGGGGCATTCCTCAAAAGAGCCAGAGTGCGGCGAAAACCTTTGGTAAAAATTTGGGGGTAGTAGGGTGTGAACCCGGGACTCCCTCCCTAGAGCACACATGTTTGCCCACTAGGGTATAGTGGAGCGCTCTAATGCGCACGGCGATCGCTGTATAAACAGCGTTTTAGTGAACGTCCTAACCAAGGGCGAGGGCGGAGCAATGTTCCCAATGGAGGGCACAAAACTGCAGGAGCTGAAAAAAATAGAAAATGGAAACAACAGGGAGTGAATCCTGTGGTTTAGCGAAAGGGGTAAGGATTTAAGAATTCAAATCGCTAAAAATGGACGAAAAGACGCTAGAAGTTGTCATTTTTAGGCCGAAACCTAAAGTCGCAGACAAGCGCAACAGGACCGCACTCCCGAGAAGAATTGCGCAAGCGTAAACGACTCCTGAAAAAGAAGGTATCAGACGTGGTTTGTAAAGTGTTTAAAAGAAAAATTTGCACAGTTGCATCCAAAATTTGATAAACTTTAGGAAAAAGTATTGAACAGAAACCCACACAACAGAGCAAGTGGACAACCCAACGCTAAGGTATGTTAGTGTCATGAGTAAGAAAAATTGCCTTTCCTGAGGGATGCCTTCTGTTCTGTTGAATGTACATAACACTGCATCGCTGCAGTGTCTGGTGTTGCCGCTGTGCGTGTTAATTCCGCAACCTGAGTCGCGGCGACATTTCCTGTCGACGATGATATTTTCTCTTCATGAAGAACTGATCAGAAATCGACTGTAGACTTCATAGAAATTTACTATGTGTGATTCGAGAATTTTCTGTGGATTTGAAAATAGTGTTAGAGAACAAACACTGTTAATTCGCTCCGCAATCTGTACTGATGTCCATTCCCGATTGCATCGCTCATTGAGTTGTTATGTTCACTATGCATTGCATGCCATTATTGAATCTCTGAGACTTGTCATACATACGCCGTGCTTATTCTTTAGCCATGGTGTGACATGTATGGATCAGTGCATGGGGATATCTTGGGATGTACAAGTGGAACGATACTCGTGGAGTATCTTGCAAGACGATGTTGGATTTGTACGAAGAGTGTGCATACCAATGGTTGGAAAACAAGGAGTTGACGGACGTTGCGGTCCTATGGTGATCATGGCCATCTTATCTTGTTGTCTTTGTCTTGCTTCGCTTTGTTGTTGTTGTTGTTGATTTAATGTAGGAACATACTCTTTGGGAAAACATGTTCATCAATTCTTTTCACCTTTTTTAGTTAATATCCAAGCATTCTTTATGATATGGAGTTATCAAATATTTTGTTAACAATTCTTTTGGGAAATGCATCCTCAAATAGATAGCCTTTCATTTTTGTGGCAATCGAATCTTTTATCAAGGAGCCGTGAGGGTGCTTTTTCTTTGTGGTAGCAGAGGCTTAGGTGAGTGGAGACCCACACCCATCACCTCATATGGTTTCGAATTTTGTGAGTTTTCCTCACCTCATGATCGTGTAGAGGCTCCATCAAGGGGTAGCGCCAAGGACCAAAAACATGCCTTTTTTGGGCACCCAAAGATGTTCCTACGATATAAATTTTCCCTTGTTGATTACCTTGTTCCTTGAATTGTTTCGATATCTTGTGGTTGATTGCCATCTCCGTTGGGATATTCTACGAAGATTTGATTTACGAACAAGGATTACGGTACAAAGTCCCCATGCACTGAATCCAATGGGTGCCCCCTTTTCTCCTCAACTCAATATGGGATCAAACTATCTAAAGTCCTTCAAGACCGATACGACAATGATGAGGCGGCGCCACGGACAAATGCGTAGACACACCTATCATTGGTCCTTTGAGCGTTTTCGGGAACGCATAACATTAAGGAAGCCTTGGGGTCGCTGCACTTTTGATTTCCGAGTTGTTCATTTGGTGCTCGATACCATGTCCTCTTTCCTCGTTTCTCTCAAGGGATTTGGCTTCATCAAATTGGGAGAAGAATTATTTGCGGGGCTCCGTGGAGGACCATGGTTGTTCGACACTACATGGGAATTGACTTCGGTGGTCACATGCACGATGATACCAATAACAAGTTTGTGCTCGAGCATCCTTGCGAAAATGGAGATTGTGAATTTCGAAGACATGTACGAAGGATGATAAAATGAGTGGTATTTATCACGAATCTTGGATCCCCGATGAGTTCTAAGACTTTGCAACAAGAGGTGCTCGTCGGTCGGCGGTGGGGTGTCAGCCAAAACGGTGTTGATTCGTTGGTCAAAGTGTTTGAATTGGTCCCAACCACCGATGAGAGTAGGAACACTGGTAACCGATGGTGGCACTCGCGAACGTGGACACTACCTATGACGGCCCTTTGTTGCTTTGTATGGACGATCATCGTTTGAAGCACGTGACGGCTTCTTGCTTTCATTTTGTTGGGATATCCCGAAGCGCGTGTGAAGCGCGGACTTCGAAGTACTGCATATTTCGGGGAAAGGGAGTTCGTTACATTCATACGACGAATTATTTTGCAATTGACGAAATTGACGAATCAAGATTGTGGATTTGTTATGTCGTTATTTGTGCTCGTCCCTACCTTCGAGGCATGGCATTACCGTACCTACTTATGACAGGGTGGTTGTGTAGGCAAGGATTCGTGTGCCGTCGCTTGGTTTCATCTCTTGGCACGAGCATCGCCTTTGCATGGGCTTGGGGCCGTGACAATCCTCTTTCCCAATATATCCACACTCGAAGTGATGGATCCGGTTGCAATCACGAAGCAAGGACCGTGGTTACCCTAGAGATTTTTGCCTTGCCTACCATCGGTGTCGTACGGACGGAGTGCGTTGCATTTGTCACGTTGAATTGAAACGCTGTCCCGTTGTCGACGTACCGCATACCATTGATTACAACGCTGGCAGGAATGACGGCGCTTCTGGTGTGGTGCATTGAGATGGTATTCATTCTAGGAGTGACCGACAGACCCTACATGTGCCTCCAATGCCAAAGCGGCACTCGGTATGGCGGGCAGTGCCTAGCACCTTTTGGATGCTGTACTGGTCCCTGGGTATTACCTGGCAGCGTCCTTTAACTCACTGTTCCCACTGCGCAGTGCAGAGCAGACTAATGACTATTTGGACCCAGGGGCAGAGCCCGAGCGATCACCTTCTACACCATGCAATGGTGGTTTCGAGATGTGGCTATTTTCTGTTGCCCTGCCGACTCCATTTGCCTAAGCTTTCGTTCATCTGTGCGCGGGCGTTCGTCACTTACAGGCGGTACAATTTATGCCTTCGGGCGGAGTGCTACGCAGGATGGGTACTGCTGGAAAGGATCCATGAATAGCAAACTTCCGTTCCTCTCGAGTGATCAGTGGTCCAGTGAGCTCTGCAAACTGACTGCATGCTCTTTCCGTTGACAGGAATTTCTGTCCCTACCTCAATGCCACAAGAGGTCGCAATGGAGAAGGGTTGGCTACATTTGCTATGTCGATGGCGCCGCATTCATTGGCGCTGTGGACCAACTTCGATTCTGAGGTGTCCCGTATCATGAAGGAGACTCAAAGGAAGGCTTTCACGAGGTATCTGTGCGAGGTCATATTTCATGCTGACACTCCAACTGCGACCTGCCGCAATTGTGCCATTGGGCCTGTCTGGAGATTTTCGCTCCGTGGTGTCAAAACAAAAACCTCTTAGCAACTTCTGGGTCTGAGATTTCAGCAATGTTTGTCAAGAATCCTCTCTAACCGAGCCGTCCAAAATGGAGTACTTGTACAGTGAGTGATCAATAACGCTTGCATTATGCGTTGGACACGGTGGTATCCAGTTGGGTATGAGACCACGTTCATTGATTTTCACAAAGTCCTGAGATGGAACTGGGTACACGTATGAGGTCAACTGTGACTGTTTATCTTTCTTTTGGTCACGACTACATGCTGCACTTCGCCACCATCAGCGAGACCACCTCGGAGTTCTTGCAGAATTTGTGCCGCTGGCGTCTGCAGAGCCCCTTCTCTGGTTTGATTGCCAGTAGCCAGTTAAGCCCACGACTTGGCTGGAGGATGGGAGAATTTTGTGTGTTGGTGTCATTCAGACTATCAGGCCTGGTGTATTCAAAATTTCAAAGTTACAAGTGGACCAGTTCAACTTGCAGCACCTTTGATTTTACCGGGCACAAAATGGCCAAAACCCGGATTCTATCCAAATGGTTGACAAAATTGACACATCTTTGTTGTGTATTAAGCTCGTTTTCAAAATTTTGTGGTTTTCGCCTATCATTCATGATAACAGTTGACGCATGGCTCATTTTGAGTGCCAAGATGTCATGCACATCCAATATTTCGGGCAAAACAAAAACTCAATCGGTGTGGAGAAATGAATTACTTACTTACTTACTCGAAGGCAAATACCGGTACCCACGTGGTCTGTTTTAATTCGGTGTGATTAATCTGTACATCCGACCCATTGGTGCGTGGATGTCTGACCAGGCGCCAGCCCGACACTACCTACTTGGACGCTTGCGAGTATGCATGAATGGTGAGACCCGTGGCTGTGGCCAGGTGATACACTGCAACTGCGTTTGAGTGCTGTGGTTGTCCAACGCTTCTCAATATATTCTCCTGCTACGTGGAGACCTTTGAGGATGGTACTTATGGCCTTGTTCCCTTTTGCTGACTCAATACACCGGTATCATATCTGGCTCGGTTACCATTGGATCGCCAAGACTTCCGTACTCCCGGAGAACTCAGAGTACATGTTCTATTACGTTTGGCAAGCTCATGGCGTATTATAATGACCACCTTCCCACCTGTCGGGTCAGCGACTTGGCTGGTTTTGGACTTGCCACCTCGACTGAAATTCCAGCTCGACTATTGCGCCTACTACCTGTTTACTGTCTGGAACAGACTCCTGCGAGGGGACAGGACTGGGTGTGCTCGTACTCACGTTTGCGCTTCCAGTGATGTACTATCCCTTGAGCAAGCTGCTGCAAATGTGAGGTCCCACGCTTTCCTCGGCTGTATATCCGTCAGGATGATTTTGAAGGAGATTTGCCTGTGTCCAGCTATCATTTGCAGACGTCCTGGAACTGAGCAACTATTCAGTGGGCCAGTTTCAGAACCCTGTACCACAGTACCAGTGTACAGTCAATGGCTTATCCCCTGACTGAACCACAGTGGGGAGCATGTCTGAGCAATTGTTGGAAATGCTGACGCCACACCACGGGCTGGATAATGCGTGTGTGTGACAACTGGACCAGCATCCGAAAACCCGATTCCTTACGTCCCTGTGGAGGAAACGCTCCGAGCGGCCCAAAGGGTCCGTATCCACTGAATGCACACCCCGTCAGTGACTTCAGACAGGGAAGCCCTAGGGCGGAGGAGGGCCGGCAGCAAATGCCCTGGCCCCTGCCCCATGCGGTACAGTGCTGTGGAGATCACAGTGACACGGACAGTGAAGCCCTAGGGCGGAGGAAGGCCGGCAGCAAGTGCCCTGGCCCCTGCCCCACGCGGTACACTGCTCGGGAGATCACCGTGACGGGTCAGTACGAATCGACCCTAAGGAGGGGAAGCAATTTGAGAGGTCATCATTTCACTGGTCAGCGCAACGTCGTTAGCAGGAGTTATGTCTGCAGCACTATTCTTCTGGTGCACTTTGAAGGAGAAGAGATGCTTGAGAAGGAGCGCTGCAGTTGTGAGGCTATTGGTATATTTGTGCGTTATGGTAGCCTTAGGCTCTCCTTCATGGCGCTTCTTTGTAAGGTGAACTCCAAGACACGGCCAGTGAGCCATACTGAATTCCATGACAAAACACCAGAGATGGTCGTAAACCTCACCCGGAGTGATACGCAGGAGGAGGCTTTGAAGGATGGTTTCTGAGATCAGTGGACCCCGAAAAGTTACACAAGTTCAGGGGTTTTCTACATGAGAGCCTAGTTTATGTTCAACTGGTTTCAAGCTGTACTGTTGTGTCTCCGGCCTTTCCCAAGGTTTATCATGATGCATCCCATGCAATGGACAACCTGGCTGCTTGCTATGTAGTGTGGAATGTCAATGCCATGCCTAAGGAAAAGACTGAAGCCTTTATTTGAAATCTGACGATTGGAGGCTATGCGGGCTGTATTTGACCAAGACAAGGATGTCATATGATTAAGTCCAGAGACGAGAATAATGATTGACTGTGCTACGCCCTTGCAGAGCGTTGGACACGGGACTGAATCTTCAGTACCCTTGGGAGGCAGACATGGTTGTCTGCTCAACATTCACCTGGCTTCGACCTAATGTTGTCCGGGCGCGACAAGTATTCCAGCAGGTGTGCCGCATGCAGGCTATCTTCTGGGTGTCTATGTCACCTTAATGGAAATGCAGCTGGACCCGTTGGACTGGCGTTTCGGCGCCTAGGAACCTGAGGTTGAACTTCACCGCGAAGCTGGGACCTCCTCCTTGACACTGCCCAGCGAACCAGTGCGTCGACATGAACTCGGAGCGGGAAACTAGTCTACTGTGGGTGCCTTTGGAGAGAGCGCCTTCAACAGCGACTCCATGGTCAGTACGCCACCAACAGAGACCCAGCCAGTGCCTGCAACGGGACTATGAGGTTCTGGAGATCGTACAGACGCTCATAATTGTTCTGGGAGCTGGAACTGGACTTCGTCGACAATGCCAGCCAAATTGGGTGCGGATTCTTCCTCCCCAGGATGCAATCCCTTGCTTGCTCAGGAGTTTGCTTGTTTGCTTGTTGGTTTCCTTGCAAAAAAAAAACCTGTTGGTGCTACAACAATTTTTCGTGTAGTCTCCACTGACCTGAACCAGTCTGAACTTTCGTTCATTGAAGCCTACTGTTTATGTGTAGGTGTGTGTATGTGTCAGTGTCACCCAGTGTCCCACAGGAATACTGAGATTGTCTCTCAGGCCTTCGTGGCTGGTGATGGGGCAGGACGGGTATGGGCACTGACACGGCACCAACAAAAGACAGCCTACTTAGTGGGAGGATGTGCGCGTCCTCTGATCCCCTTCACCCAGTGTGTGTGTGTGTGTGCGAAGTTTGAATGCTTACTTTCCCTATAAAACAGGGTGCCAGTCCCCTATGTTTGCTGCTGCCGAGGTCTGCCAAGGCCAGGTTCAGGTGTTTAACTGGACAGCCGTTGGCAGTTGATGATCTCAGGTCTGGTGTACAAAGGGCATACGAGGTATTCTTGTCTGGACCCTTTTTCAGATGTGTGCACTTGCGAATATTCCTTACGCTTCATGTGTCTAGAGCACACGGGGACGCTGTTACCCCCAACATTTGTTGTTATCACAGTCTAAGGTTTGATGCAGCGTGAAGTACCAGGATACAATACAGGGTTCCCACCTTTTTTTTTGCTGAGATTTTAGAAAGGCAGGTAACTCAGGAGAAAGCACGCGGCTTGGGGAACGATGCAAAGTACGCAAGCCGAGACTACCCTGGGTGACCCCCCTCTCACAACAAGGGGGGGGCGTCCACATGAAGACACAGTCTCTACTCCGTTCTGGGCCCCTCATGCTGTGCTTTCCGCTGTCTGTCTTTGACCCTGCGGTGTTGCGACACTGGGAAGCTTACGGGCATGGCCGTTTCGCAATCTGGTATTTGACTCAGCTAATCCGCACCACGTGTCAGACCGGCCACCACAGTCATTTTTGGGATCATGGTAGAACTGGACAGCTCTTCACTTGGATCTTGACAGTCATACACGACCTTCAGTTGGCACCTGTTGCTGTAAGGTATGATGGTCCCCGCTTCCTGTGTACACAAGGGTGTCCAGCATGCATGACACGCCTGAGGCCAGTGAACAGCAACATGTGTTTACACCATGTGCAGGCCAGCGTCAAACTGTTCCGCTTCTGTGGAGATAGCCAAGAAGGAACCTGCAGTTAATGTTGTGTTTAGATACTGAGTTTAGCCTGACATTTTGCTCCCCACCTCCTTTCTTCCTTTGTTTGGCCGAAAATGACACCCAGGGCCGTGACCGTCCGGCCCTTGCTGCTGAGGGTAGGAGCAACGACAAGCACTCTCCCGGTTGTAGGTACTACTGATCGGACCCCTTGTCTCTTCTCAAGCGCTAGCTGGAGCGCTATCCAACAAATCTAGTGTGTCCTGACTTGACCCCCTGTTCCTACTCTGGCGCTAGCTGGGGCGCTATCCAGAAAAACCAGCGTGCAATTCACTGCTATGGAAACCTGTACCTGGGATGCGCTGAGAATACACCCAGTGGTAAAGCAATGCTGCTACATGGGACGGAAAGAGTGCAGTCGATCAGTACGACAAACCTACTGTAGGTGAAGGGCCGCATGATTACGATGCTCCTCTCGAGCTGTGCTATCCCTTTGTCAGTTTCAGTCTCCTTTGTTCGCTGGCTCTTGAGTGGATGTAAGTTTACCAGCACGCCTGAAGGTGGATTGGGGTTTGTCTATTCTCACCTGCAGGTAATGGTATGATACCCCCCTATTTTATAACTGGTGGAGGTCGCCTGGGGCGTATTGCTTTATTTTGCAGGAACGCCTGGTGGGGTATTCTTCGTTGTGCGTGCGGTTTTCAACCAGCTCTCCAGGCTACAACCAGTGCTAGGCAGAAAAGCCAGAAGAGTACTCAGGCTTCGATTTTATACAGGCGAGTGCAGACGTTTCCTACGATGCAGGTCTGCATGGCATGCAGCTTAAATCATAAATGAGAGTTGATTCTGACCAGACATACTATGCACCACCCAGAGGAGTCATGTCCAATGGTAGGATGCGCAGCCCGTTTTCGTGTGCGATGTACCTTTGCTGTGTGTGGTGTGGAAAGGTTTGCGGGTGATCCTGAAAGTGAAAGATGTCACACGGACTGACGCAGATTTGATTTGAAAGTCTACTCGCAACCAATCATCTCACGCTCGTGGTCCCTGGAGGACCATTGAAAGCGCACCTGAAGGCCGTGAGCCGGTGCGTTGTAAAGAGTACGGTGTACAGTACTTGCTCTCTACCGCGGTTATTCGTGCATGACAATGTCATGAAAGCCATCAATGACTGAGATGGTGCGTGACTCGCTCTGCCAATGTATTATAGGGTTCCATGTTACAGCCATGGCGTGCACCACTGAGTTCCCCTACGTCATCTGTATTCCTTCAGTTTGCCTATAAGTACCCTCACCGAAGGCGAAGCCGGGCTCGCTGTTCAGGATAAACAATGATACCCCTTATCTGTTCGGGTTAAACAGTTACCTGGTCACAGGCCTTCAACACTGTAAGATACCTCAGACACTGTTGGCTTGTAGACTCATACCTTCATCCTGCAGGCAAGGGTACACCGAGCACACCCCAAGTTCAAGCTTACACCTCTGGGGTGGTACCCGGAATCTATGGCAGGATGTGGTATGGAGTGATGTGGGAGATAAATGCTGTGTGACACAGAAGCACCCCTTGCAGGGAGTAACCTCTGGAGGCTGGTTCAGGTATCAAACCCTTTCTGCCGGTAACAGTTTTGCCCTGGCACCAGACCGGGGAGTCCCTGGGACTGTTCGAAATGGCCCGCAGGGTTTCCGGGACGAGACATGTGTTCTTGCGTCGATCAAACTGTCAAAAGGTTGTGAACGCCTGAGCCTCAGCCGCAAGTTTGCCTCACACAGTACCCCCAATATCACACTCCACCTGAAGGATATGCGGGCCGTGTATGCCCGTAATATTGATCTCAGAAGTTACCTTTTTTCAGGTGTACCTGAGACGCACTGAGGGAACATTCTCCCTTAGGAATCCACAGTGGATTCCCCACAGCGTGAAGAAAAGCAAGGAGGAATTAGGATAATGTAAGCGAATGAAGCAAGCCCACTGATATCCACTAGGAGAAAAATATTCCTTTACCCGCAATGTGAAGAGCTCCACAAGGGGGAATAAGCCTGTGCTTGTATCCATACGGTGGTGGGGTGGGCAGCACATTTCTCCTCGTTAACTTGTTTTGATGATTGACAGTTTGATTTGCCTGCAGCCAGTCCAGTTGAATTCTGTGCTTCTTCTGTTGTGCTTTTTCACTGTACAGAACACCGTGCAGTGGACATGATCCTCATTTCATTACGGTGACACTACTTTCAGTATGAAAAACGTGGTCGCGCTTTTCTGACAATTTATTGCGGAAACCTGGGATTGGTTAGACCAAACTGTCAGTGGTCTGGACATTCAGTGGTCTGGACAGTCAGTGGTCTGGACATTCAGTGGTCTGGACAGTCAGTGGTCTGGACATTCAGTGGTCTGGACAGTCAGTGGTCTGGACAGTCAGTGGTCTGGGCAGTCAGTGGTGTAAATATGTCAGTGTCAGTGTCAGAAACACAGCTCTCCGTTGTTACACCCAATCTCTGTTTTTGTACGGAACATACCCTGCTGACCTCAGTGTACCTTTGAAGGAAGGGTTATCACAGGTTCCGCAGGATACAACTTCAGTTCTGTCTCTTTAACAATTAAAATTGCCCTGAATGGGGGGGGGGGGTCCCCTAACGTGAACCACCCCTGAGGCGATAAATGACACTTTGTTTTTTTTTGTGGTCCTGGCGAAGCTACCCCTGAAATAAGATTATTTTTTTTTTGAGCCCATTTAGCTGTCACTGTGCTGAGAGATCACCAGATTTCTCTGGCTTATCAAATTTTGCAAATGTTAGGTTTAGCTTCTGTTTTGTTGTGCTTATCCAGGGTTTAAAAGACACAGTCTTCTGGTAAGTATTTGAATGTTTTGTTGTGTTGTGGCAAAATGAATCACCTTCTTCTGATGTACCAACCCAAATGTGTATGTGGGATGGTAGTACACGTGCATTGCGTTTGGACTGAGCCTTGGTGTTCGGATTGAGAAGTGGTAGGTGTGATGATTACAGAAGTCACCCCCTGAAGACATGCCAGGTGAGTCATGTCTGGGGGGGAGTAAGAAAAATTGCCTTTCCTGAGGGATGCCTTCTGTTCTGTTGAATGTACATAACACTGCATCGCTGCAGTGTCTGGTGTTGCCGCTGTGCGTGTTAATTCCGCAACCTGAGTCGCGGCGACATTTCCTGTCGACGATGATATTTTCTCTTCATGAAGAACTGATCAGAAATCGACTGTAGACTTCATAGAAATTTACTATGTGTGATTCGAGAATTTTCTGTGGATTTGAAAATAGTGTTAGAGAACAAACACTGTTAATTCGCTCCGCAATCTGTACTGATGTCCATTCCCGATTGCATCGCTCATTGAGTTGTTATGTTCACTATGCATTGCATGCCATTATTGAATCTCTGAGACTTGTCATACATACGCCGTGCTTATTCTTTAGCCATGGTGTGACATGTATGGATCAGTGCATGGGGATATCTTGGGATGTACAAGTGGAACGATACTCGTGGAGTATCTTGCAAGACGATGTTGGATTTGTACGAAGAGTGTGCATACCAATGGTTGGAAAACAAGGAGTTGACGGACGTTGCGGTCCTATGGTGATCATGGCCATCTTATCTTGTTGTCTTTGTCTTGCTTCGCTTTGTTGTTGTTGTTGTTGATTTAATGTAGGAACATACTCTTTGGGAAAACATGTTCATCAATTCTTTTCACCTTTTTTAGTTAATATCCAAGCATTCTTTATGATATGGAGTTATCAAATATTTTGTTAACAATTCTTTTGGGAAATGCATCCTCAAATAGATAGCCTTTCATTTTTGTGGCAATCGAATCTTTTATCAAGGAGCCGTGAGGGTGCTTTTTCTTTGCATGTCACCCGCATGCATTGCGTTCATGGTGGCTGTTTCGTTAAAACGCTAGGGTTGTCACCGCTGCGTTCGTTGGGGGTTCGGGCCTTCACTTCCCTTGCTCAGCACAGGTCGAACAGAAATGAAATTTATGTTAGACGAATGGAGCACGCAGTGCGCACCTAGGGTTAGTGTATGCGCTGTGCTCGCGATGCATGTGCCTATTCTAGGCATTCACAGCTTGTGGACCTTTTCCTGTGCATCCATCCACCCTTCTCTTCTCTTCATAGGTGAGAAAGGAAAGTGCTTGCTCGTGCTTGTGTCGCCGTGGCGCGAAAATAGGGTTGCCTAAAACGCTTAGGCTTGTTTTGCACTGTGCAGTTGCTTGCCATTCCCTCTCCTTCTTCTGCAGGATAAAAGGTAAGAAGGGCATGCATGACACACAATGCATTAATCGTTTACGGTTGTTTATAACTCGCCGTAGGGTTGTTTAAACGTTTAGGGTTGTCTTTGCGTTCGTTTTCCCTTCGGCATACACATGATGCGTGGTGAGTAAGGTAGGGAAGCCCAGGAGGAGCTCACCTGCTGGTTGAGTTTCGTGATCTGTGGTCAAATGTGGGTAACGTTAGGAGAAACAGTTGTTGTTATTCGTCTCCCTTCCCTGCATTCACAAGATGCATTAAAGGACTGTAGGCCACGCGCTGTGCACCCTGTATAACCCTTCCCTACGTGCTCATTTGGATCAGGTACCCTTGAATTACCCAAGTGAAACCGTGGTTCAACCGAGTTCAACCGCGCACTTTCTTTACGGCTTCCCCACGGTTGAACCCCTATCGAGGTACAGCAACAAATTGCTAAGTAGCAACCTGAAAACCGCTATTTTTCAGCCCTGCAAGAGATGCCACACCCCCTAAAAAGAATGTTTTTGAAAACCTTCTTACCTCATTGCTGCAAAACACTGGAGACATATTTCTCTTGGATCATATTTCACGGCGGTGGTGTTGTAGGTGCCAGTGTCGGCGGCTGTATTGGTGAAACCGCACGGCTTCACCATCAACTTTTCGTTAGGCGTGGTGACATACACCCCTGCGCCTTGTTTGGATTCCCCTTAGGACTTTGGACCCTTTTTAGTGAACAACAATTACATGCAAGCCTACACTTGATTGTCAGAAGCTTGTTTCCTCATAGATTGCACTAAAATGTAACCGGCTTTCGAGGTGGTTCAACCGCTGGACAGGCGCGCGGTTGAACCGGCTTCACCGGTTCAACCGCTGTTGCACGAAGCGCTACACAAAAAACACATCTTCACCTTGGGAAGCCAAACGTGACCAGTTCGTTCTGCATCGCCACAGGCAGACGTCCCCATGCAATGCCTGTGTACGGTACGAGCACAATGCGCTGTCCAGACCACGGCAGAGGCACGTGGGGCCTAAGAGCGTTAAACATGACCCCATATCGAGGATCCACAATGTGTCCCCATAATAAATCACGCCCCCAGCGTATCCATGCAGGACGAGAAGGCCCATTTGAACAAAGTAGGGCACTGGTAAACAGTTCCCCCCCCACAAAATCACCCAGGGCTATTTCCCCCGTAAGCGGACTGTCATCCTTTGGATGCGTATGTACAAGCATGGGATGATCGCCCACCCCATGGACCACTGCGAGCGCAGTGTAGGTTAGTTGGGGAAGTACACTTCGGATGTGTGCGTTCACGCGCCGGACCAGTTCCGGATCTCTCCTCGTTTGCACTGCAACTTGCACACGGTGATGCCCCTGCACCATTACGGCCCCCCACAACTGCCTACGGTACCGTGCTCCATGTCCTTCCCGCCACTGCCACCCCCTCATTCCCTTGAGGCACGTAAAAAGTCAGTCGTTTGGGAGTGGCTCTTCCTTCACGTGAGGCACTGGTGCACCAACCTCTGGGGCTGCCTCTTCGTTATCTTCCTGCTTACATGCAGGCATTTCCTCGTCCTTCGGCGCTTCACCAACCTCCACAATCTCCTCTTGCCCAACCGGGGCTGCAGGCGAGTCCTCCCCACTGTGCTGGTGCTCCTGCACCCCTGGACCAGCAGACTCCACCTTTTCCTCTTTGACCACCTGTTCTTCACTCTCCTTTGGCTCTGGAATCACGGGCGGCGTCGGCACAGGAACCCCATTGTCACTGTCCTTTTCCGCTTCAGCTTCCGGCGCGGGAGTGACCTCCTTCTCCTCGAGTGGACTGTACGAGGGGGAGTCCTCCATTGTCTTCTTGCCCTCCTCATCGATCGCTTCAGCTTCTGGTGCGGGAGTGACCTCCTTCTCCTCGAGTGCACTGTACGAGGGGGAGTCCTCCATTGTCTTCTTTCCCTCCTCATCGATCGCTTCCTGTTTCTGGGCGCGGCGCTCTTTCAACGCCTCCTCGGCAGCGTGGGGGTTACTGAAGCTTGTGCTGTCCTTGACTGCAATAACTGGCCACGTTGTCCCAGCTGCATCGCCCTCCTCCTCCCACTGTGGGGGAAGGAAGACCAATTCTTCCCCCTTTTTGGGCCGGGGGGTCCCCTTCGTGGCTTTTCCCGGGGTACCCACGGCCAGACGTGGCTCGCCATCAGGACCGTCCACAATGACCCATCGAATCGGCGTGTTGGCCGCCCATCCGAACCGCTGTCGCAGCTGTTTGCGCGTGTCCTCAACCGCCAGTCGTCGTTGTTGGGCTTGATCCAGGCTCTGCAAAAAGGAAAAAATAGTGAAACCGTGGTTCAGGCGGTTCAAGCGTGCGGTTGAACTACACTTCCCCGGTTCAACCGCGCACACCTCCAGAGCTGACGCATGCGCCGATTCTGCCCTGATCGCTTTCTCCTCGTCGCCATCCTTCGATCCCGCAGCCAACTCTGTTGCCAGGGCCTTTACATCCCGCGCCGTGTCGCTGGGGAGCTTGCCGGAGTCACTGTCGGAACTGGGGGCCGGAAGTACCTTCTTCTTCTTCTTCTTTGGGATATGCTTTGCGGCTGGGACCCATTCGTGCTCTTCAAAAAGGGGGTCTGACTCGTCCGTCTCACTGCTGTCCCGGGCGATTTTCCGCTTTTTCGAGGAAGCACCGCTGCCAGTTTTGGCTTTCTTTTTGGGCTTCTTGTCGCCAGAGACTTGGGCCTTCGCGGGCGGTGCTTCAGCCTTTGCACTTGGCCGCTTCTCCTTCCGGAGCTCCTTCCGGGCGGACTGAAACAGGGACTTCGGAACCACTTTGCTGCCAGGGGTGCTCGTCTCTTCGGGTGGCGGTGGTGCTGGAAGACGTGGAGGCTTGGGGGCCTTTCCACTGCTCTCGGATGCTGCACCTGCTCCAAGTGGGCGGTCCCACACACTCTTGTAGAACTCCTCAAAGCTCTCTCCCACAGGACTTGGTTGGGGCGCGGTGGTGACGGCTGGACCGGACTCCAGAGGCGTTGACCTCTGCCGTTCTGGCGCAGGACTGCCTTGCCCGGCATTGCCCAATTCCCGCAAGCCCCGCTGCACGCCACGACTCATGCGGTCGACCACTTGAGCGGCGCCAGGGATCTGCCGATACCACACGTCCCACCACTCCACGATGGGCATGGGTGGCCATCGCCCGTTGACGACAATGCCAGGGCCACGCCGATCCACCACGAACATGTGCTCAGGCACATCACTGGCGGTCAACTGCAGAGAAAGCAAGGAGGCCGGTGAACCGCAGAAGTGGGGGAGCGCCATTCAGTGTGTAGGAAGGTTACGCTCAAAAGTGCACGGTTGAAGACGGTGAAGGCGGTTCAGCCGCACGGTTGAACCCGCTGAAACGACGGTTGAACTACTGCACACTGTAAAGGGGAGCTCAGGACAGGACAGGACAAGCCTGAAAGCCTGTGTTTTCCCTAGGATTCGGTTCCTTATGTTTACTGCTATTTTGTCATTAAGGTGTTGTGCTCAGTACTTGGCTGTACTGACACATGTATGTTACATAAACCCATATATTATCCTGTCGCGTTGCGGTGCAGATGCCGCTTTTTGGGCACTGCATGGCACGCGTGCGCACTGATTTGTGCATTGTTTTCTTTCGGAAAAGCACTGATTTTTATTTTAAAAAGATCTGATTTTGTAGGAATGTAATGTGCGAATGCATGCATGAACAATTTCTGAGTGGCTATTTGTCTTTAGTGTGCAATGGGATTATTGCGATCTCAGCAAGAGGCAAGATCGCTCAGTACTTCTGGACTATAAAGAAAAGTCGTATTGCAGCTATTTGCTTCGCTATTGGGTTGCGCCGTCTTCGGTATTGTGGGTCGTCCAGGAGTTCTTTGAAATCAAGATTTGGGATTTTGGTACAAAAGACCTTGGAAAGCACACGACAAAACACCGTACAAGTGTTTTGAAAATAAGATCGCAATAGCCGCCGCCCAGCTGCAGATTTAGCAAGCCCACAGAGACACCATGAGCGCTCCGTCAACATCAGCGCTAACCACCATAGTCGTAAAACATCCCAGCTCGCTGTCAACAATGCTCGTGCAGTCGCCGCCAAGAAGACCGGCACCGCCTCCGCCTAGAGGGCCTGCACCATCACGGTCGCCGTCACTGCAGGATCTGGAGAGAGAGGAACGACGCGTGCGGGAACAGCTGAGGTGTGCTCAAGAATTCACGTTCGCCAAGCTCTATGCGAATTTCGGGTACAAGTTTCAAGGTCTCTTCCATGCCCTCATGGTGCAGTTGAGTAGCGCCGACAACAAGGTCGGGGTTCACGGCGTACAAAGTGAAGAATTGCCGTGGAGGACGAAAGCAGTTCCACACAAGTCAAAGACAGCGCCGACGAAGAACAATGCGTATTCACGTGTGTTTACAAAATTGGAGTCGTCGCTGGAAGTTGCGCTGCACAAACTGCAAAGTATCGTCTCGCTGTTGAGAAGTCCGCTTCCTTCTACGCCTTTCAGAGCCACAAAAAATAGTTCGTCAACTCAAGACCAAAAGGAGTCACGATGCAGCTCAAGTGAAGAGGCCAACTCCGATGGGTCACAAAAAGAGCCCTGGAAACGAAGAAAGGAGCACCGAGTGACGAA
Organism: Eutreptiella sp. 'Long Island Sound 2002'; assembly: GCA_964036045.1. Taxonomy (NCBI): domain Eukaryota; phylum Euglenozoa; class Euglenophyceae; order Eutreptiales; family Eutreptiaceae; genus Eutreptiella; species Eutreptiella sp. 'Long Island Sound 2002'. Next base: position 35,558,859 of record OZ038398.1, on the reverse strand, counting down.
TTCTACAAGCTTCGAAAAAGGTGTGGGAAGTTGGGTGGCCGAACAATCTCAGGAGGTCATCAGTGAGGGCAAGCCAAGAAGAGGACGACGCGCAGGAAAAGCCGTTCAAAGACGAAGAGCTGCCCAGTACTTCAGTGAACTGATTGACGTTCTGGTCTCCAAAGTGGAAAACAAGGAGGCCTTCAAGTGGTGTCGAACTTCCTGCCCACCGCGGTCAGAGTGGGGCCAGCGTTTGGCTTCCAAGGAAGATAAGTACAACCCTTTCCTTTAGGTTTTGAGCGCTGAGAGCGCTCTGTAACTTGCGCGTATGTCGAGCGCTTGCAGCGCTTTGTGTTATCAGTCTTTGGCGCTGTGAGCGCTTTGTTTTTTCCAACTGCTGTGCCTTGCACAGTGTGAAGCCTGTTTGGCTGCATATATGCAGGAATCTGATTTAGATTCCCTGGCATGTACATTTTCAGTATGTCAACGAGGTCTTTTTTGGCCTCTTCTTGGGCGCCAAGCGCCTTGTTTGCTGGCACTGACATGTGCCTTTGCTTTCTTTTTCGTTGTAGATACTATTTTGGATCTGCAATGAGCAGTGGTGGGATACACCCTGCTTTACACTTTGAGTGAACTCTGGTTTACTCAGTTTTGCAATTCTGTTTTGCTTTGCACCTGCCTGCTTGTGAGCAGTGTGTCTTTTTTTCTTTTTCAGCTGCTTCTGTCTTGGAGAAAAAGCAGAGTGGTTTTCCCGTTTGTTTTTCTGCTTTTGTTGGAAAAAGCAGGGGTTTTCTTTCAGTATTTTTATACTAAATTTTATCTGTGCCATGAGCACTTCAGGTTGTGTGCCATGAGCACTTATCAGGTTTTTACACCCTTTTGAGGAGTTTGAGTGGGTATAGGTTGAAACACCACTTCACCACGCCCCTAGGGCACTGTTTTGTGACAGAAATCCCTTTCAGGAGGGTAAAGCTATCTATGGTACCAGTGGTATTCCACTAGCATGATCTGCACATAGATAGTAGCTGTTTTTACCTGGAATGGGTAGAAATAGCCAGATCACAGACAACAATATCTGTATTGTATTGTAGGTTAAGGCCTGCATGTTTTGCTATTTTTTTTTTTCTCGGGTCAGCAACTCATTTGGGGAGTGCTGAGCCTGGGGGGGGAGTGTAAACATGCAAGGCAGCCTTTTGGGTGCTTGCGTTTTACACCCACCCAGCTCTGTCTGAGCTTTTCCCAGCCCAATGGTAAAACCCTTCGCACCCTTTTGTTTTGGGGTCTCAGCCACACATCAGGGTATGTGTGGGCTTGGGGGGGGAGTGTAAAGGGGAGCTCAGGACAGGACAGGACAAGCCTGAAAGCCTGTGTTTTCCCTAGGATTCGGTTCCTTATGTTTACTGCTATTTTGTCATTAAGGTGTTGTGCTCAGTACTTGGCTGTACTGACACATGTATGTTACATAAACCCATATATTATCCTGTCGCGTTGCGGTGCAGATGCCGCTTTTTGGGCACTGCATGGCACGCGTGCGCACTGATTTGTGCATTGTTTTCTTTCGGAAAAGCACTGATTTTTATTTTAAAAAGATCTGATTTTGTAGGAATGTAATGTGCGAATGCATGCATGAACAATTTCTGAGTGGCTATTTGTCTTTAGTGTGCAATGGGATTATTGCGATCTCAGCAAGAGGCAAGATCGCTCAGTACTTCTGGACTATAAAGAAAAGTCGTATTGCAGCTATTTGCTTCGCTATTGGGTTGCGCCGTCTTCGGTATTGTGGGTCGTCCAGGAGTTCTTTGAAATCAAGATTTGGGATTTTGGTACAAAAGACCTTGGAAAGCACACGACAAAACACCGTACAAGTGTTTTGTTTACACACACCTGTTGCACCCCTTGGATCGCTTGAACCACACTTGGCTGCACGAATGGCGATGGTGCCATTGCCGGTGGCGCCGCTGCTGCCGTCGCGGCGCTTGCCTTGGCCTTCTTGTGCTTCCCCCCACCTGAGATGGTGGCGCCCATGGCCAGCATGCTGCTCGGAGTCGCCGTGTACCGCTGGACCTCCGATTCGTCGAACCAGCCTGGTGGCAACTCCACCGGGGCCTTGAAGAAGAAGCGCGGACCGTGTCCTGCGCTGTGACCACCGCCGCGGCCCACGGAGTCCGCGCCAAACCAGGACGCGCTCCTGGCAACACCGCAGCCCGCGGTGGCCCATATCCTGAACAGGGCATCCAGCCCTGGTTCGTCCAGTTGGCAAACAAGTGCCATGTCTCTTCCCCATCGGGGAAGGACCGGCCTTTCAAAGAAATATTGGTCTTAGCGTCCTTTAGGAGGCTTTGAACCTTGGATCGTTGTGGTACCGTCAACATTGTGGCTCGTGTGCGCACAAACGTTGTTAAGTATTCACCACATCGTATCACAAGATGAAGAACACACATGATGACACACCCTATACGGTCATCCACTTTCAATAATGGACTTTCGATGCACCCTTTTGCACCAACACAACTAACTCCTTGTTTCCTATACTTTAGGAATTTTGCTTCAAGTCTTGTACTTCGTCGCCATTCACACCCTACCCATCTTTCTTTCTCCCTAGACCATGTCGCAAAAGAATAAATTGAACCAATTTCATAAAATGTTGATAGACCAAGTATATGACGAAGCCAAGGGCTATCGCCTCCAATAATGACAACCGTTCGCACCCAAAACCCTCGGAGCAACATGTAGCCACGGTCAATAATTTGTTGTATTTTTTTTAGTGTCTCTCCAAAGAGGACACGCACAAGATCCGTTTCATGCTCACTTACGAGAGCAAGGTCAAGGGTCCAATTGTAGAGCAAAGTTCGTGCTTTTTGCATGTGGTTTGCAAAACCACATGCAATTTGGCACCATGACCTTGCTCCACATGGAAACCCATCACCACGCACTATAAGTACATAGGGGTGATCATCCCTAAATCTTGGGAAGTGCATTTCTTCTAGCACATCCCTTTGATCACCTATATATTGTATCCAATCATCCACATCCCAACGAACCCCAACTCTTCCATCCTTTATGGTCGTTTTTAGTACTTGTCTCTTACTTAACGTGGACCAAGCTTTATCCATCGTTGCATACGACGGAAAGCAATGTGTCCATGGGACGGTGCTTGCACGGGTTTTCTTCTCTTTGGCATCGGCCCACGAAATAAGCTTCTTATACCTAGGGACGGTTGAACCGAGAAATTGGGATAAAGTGCGCGGTTGAACCGGCGGTTGAATGGGTTGCGTGCAAAAAAAAAAAAAGCGTGCAATGGTACAAACCACAAAGTATGCACATTTGTGACGCGGGCAACACGTTGCAACTCATATATTCATGCTTTCGGCAACATTAAGCGATTATTTTGGCGTGCAAACGTTGTCACGAAGCGCAATCACAATTGTTCATTTTTGATAAGGGTTCAACCGCACCGTTGAACCCCGTTGAACCCCGTTGAACCACTTGTAGGCATGTGCGCATTGTGCCACATACCTTCGCTTCGGCATCCCAAGGTCCAAAATGAGGCGCACGGCGTCGGATCCTGTGAAAGCTTTTTCTGTAGCCCTTTTTGTCTGTTTGGAAGCCCTCTGTGTGTTACCCACCCGGTCAGCAAGCTGTGTCCATAGGCGTTTTGTCGTGCCGTTTGTGCAAAAAAAGGTGAACAAGTCGTCCACCAGCTGTTGGTCCCCCCACCCGCTGTAGTGGTCGTTCACCACTTGCAGCCAGTGGTGGGACATTTTTTAATTTTTTTTAAAAAAGCTTTGTCACGCGTCAGTTTCAGGCGGTTATGCAAATATTTCGTTCAGAAACGCGCGCGCCGCTGGCGCAGCCGCCACCGCCAGCGCTGGCGGTGGTTCAACCGCGGTTCAACCGCGGTTCAGCAGTTCAACCGCACCCCTTCCGAGTTCAACCGGGTTAAACCGGGTAAAACCACTGTGTGAAGTACCTGATCCAAATGAGCACGTAGGGTTGTTTAGGTTACCCAGGGCTCCGCCCTACGTTCTATAAGAGATTGGGCGGAGTCCTTAAGCTTACTTGCTTGCAGCACGGTTAGAGGACAGCATATTATTTTCTACCCTAAGACCTGTATAATACAGCGAGGGTAGTTAGGTTCCTCAGCCGCTAACCGTGCTTCATCTGCCTTTGCTCTCAGGTGGGAAAGGTCAGGGTGATTCGTGCAGCAGCAGTTGCTTTCGGCAACTTCCCATTTTTCTGGCCAAGCTAAAAAGGGCGCAGATCACACAAACCAATGGGGTCAGTGAACGACATCTTCCTGGCTAACCCTTACTACACGCTGTGCACACGGCACTTCTTCCCTCCAAGCCCTATCAGGGAAACACGCGAGGGCCTCCCTGGTAGGCCACAGTTGCCTAGCGGTGCTGTGTTCCCTTGTAATCTCACAGGAGAGCCAATAGGGCTCCAGACCTCTTTGTCATGGCCACCCAGTAGCGTGTGTAGGGGTTAAGGTCAGCAAGCCTGGTAAGGACTGAGTGCGGTTGTGCTCACCCTGCCTTTGAAGCCTGGTGCTGGCATTAGTGAGTGTAATGTAGTGGTGTCTCCTGCTCCGAGTGCTCTTCCTCGCGGGCAGGGGAGTGTGTTAGCTTTTGGCCAATAGAAAAATGGGCGTTTTGTATGCCCTTAGCACACTTGGCCACCCCTCCCCTCTAGCAGGTAGGGCTTTTGCCGTCTTCCCCAAAGGATAGGCGCCAGCACAGAAATTGGGCGCCATAGGAGTGGTAATGGTACCTGAGTAGGACCCTCGGTCCGACGTCTGCGAAGCCCGTCTGCAGGAGCCACGCCCGGGAGTGAAGTGAGACACATACGGACATACGTAGCACACTTAGGGGTATGGTAACACCTTCAAGAAGGGTAGAACACCATGGGTCTGGACCAGTCAGCGGTCCTAACTGTGGGCACGCTTGTCCCCAAGGAGGGTGAACACACCTTGCTTCACCGCACCTTGCTTGTCATTCCCCCCTGGAGTAGTCAGCCACCGATCTTCGATGGCTCCCCAAGGTCATAACATCAGGGCAGATCCCAAGCAACACATGGTCAACAAGGCACACACTCGCTGGGTGGCTGCAAACCTGATAAGCGGCCATCTGGCTCACGCTGGTAACCATAGGCATGGGACTGCAGGGCACAGCCAAGGCAGGAGCAGAGCTCCGCAAGCAGCGGATGATTAGGTGTCTAGAGCGCCGAACCCAATTGAAGGTGGGAGTTAGTACATTCACCGTAACTGGAGCTCTACAGGAGTACTGAGCCTGTCCCCGCACAAACTGAGTAGGCCTAGCTATCTGCAGAAGAGTGCTCACCGCCCTCGGGAGGTTAGAAAACAGTAAATAGTTAGGGACAAGGAAAACAGAAGGGCAGGGGCCAGGCGCTGAATTTCCCTGGCGGCGAACGAAATAAACACACCGGTGGGCATTCCAGCGTAGCCGAGGGGGACTGATGCGCCCGGCCTTACCTGGAGGTGATTAGTTTTTCTTCTTCCGCTGGGACAAAGTCTCAGCACGGGTTAGTAACTGTCCCTCGTTGTTCTCAACGAGGTAGGAGCGAAAGATGGGGTTGATACTCCCCTCTGGCTGTATAAAGGCGGACATGGGTTCCAAGGGCGCCTCAGATAGCCCATATACGTCCCACAGGGTAAGGAAATTCCAGCCCTGTTTATACTCGTAGCGGGCAATACCTGCAACCATGTAGTAGCCATGGACTGCCATCTCGTTGGCAGTCATTTCTTCGAGTTCGTCTGCCTCCTCTGGGCTGGCAGCGTTCTCCAGGTGGATACGCTCGACCTCACTGTCGCTGAGGCGCCACTCATCCCAGGACAAGTCATCGGGGGACTGATAGTGCCTCAACTGTTTACCCGCACAAAGCAGCTCACCACCTAGACGTGGACAGCACCTGACATGGATCCTAGATCCATCTATCCTGATGATACGATAGGGCCTAAAATAAGGGTCCTGTAGGCAGTTACGGGGCCAAGAGGGTAGTCTTGAATGGTGAACCACAACAAGGCCACCATCCTCGAAACTGGCGGGTTGCCGTAGGCGATTTCGTCGGCTCAGTTCACGTTCACGGATGTGTCTCAGGTTAGTCCCAGCATGGTTAGCCATTGACTGCTTGTGTTCAAGGCAATACCCAACGGGGCTCTTGAAGTCCTCAGGAAAGGGGGCTTTGAAGAACCAAGCAGGCCGTCCTCCATGAAACAGCTCGTGGGGGTGAAACGCGTAGCAGAGCTCCTCTGAGAGTTCATGGTCAACACTGCCCAGGGCACTAGGCGTACCCAATCTTTGGTACGCTCCTGTTTCATGAGGATTCGCAGGTTCTGTTCCACCACACGGTTTTGTCTCTCGCAAAGAGGATTAGACGTGTGGGTATAGGGCACATCTCTGGTTACCTCCACGTTGAGGGCGTTCAGCACTCGCTTGTACCATCCTGTGTCACTGCGGATGCGTACATCTTCATCAGAGTGCACCTGTTTAGGTGCTCCGTATCGTTCGAACCATTGTTCGACCCACATTTTCATAGTCTGCTCATCTGTGATTTTCTTATTGCAAGGGAACACACGGGTGAAGAGGGACAGGCCACAGGTGACCACTAGGCAAGTATCATAGCCACTGAAGCGAGGTAGGTCGTGGATGAAATCCACGTAGAGAAGAGAGTTAGTACAATAGGGTATGGGTAGGCTGGAAATCAATTCCCCTATCCCTACTATCGCTCTGCTTGCTGGCATGACAGCCACAAGCATCAACAATGGTCTGCATATAAGACCTCAGTTCAGTCAGGGTTAGACCAGAGTAGAAATACTCACGAAAGAAGTCCACTGAGCGATTAGCGCCATTGTGACCTGGGCTGAGATGGGACCACTGTAGACACCCATCGAGTCGTGCCTCAGGCACAACTATACGATCCTCGTAGAAGAGGTACTGGTCATTTTTATACCACTGGTGCCCGTCAATGACACGGGGTTCGAGACCACTGTTGAGCAACATTGGCGTGTTCACAGACAGGTCTGTAACCAAGGGAATCAATAACATTCCTGATATACATATATGCGGCACAGGGGGGGGGTGTTCGTCCGTCGGAGAGCTTTGCGGTATTTCGTCATGCACCATCCGTGCTCGATCTCCCTTTATTCCAATGGATGGAGTTCGTGTAATATATTATTTGTGTGGTGATAAGACCACCTCATCATTCTGAATTCCAGGGGTGTTGGTGAACCAACCAATTAAACGTGATGAAGTTCACATGGTCTGCTATCAAAGTCCCTCGTTGTTGTGTCTGTCTCATTCTGCACGATGGCTTGGTTGCTTGAAAGGTGTTAAGGGATAACACTAGCACACGTCACTGCCTCTGTCGGCTGAATACAACTTCAGGTACGAGCAATTCGTCGACCTTTGGACCGTCCATTTGTAATGTACCTCTGGACTCAAAATATTTACCAACCTTTTGTGCCACCGGGTCACGCAGATAGGCCAGGAGGGGGCACGAGAGCTGAGTAACGCGACAACGAAACACCCGAAACCATGGAACCGATTTGGATTGCTCGCCGTACCTAGCTGAAAATATCTCATAAGAACCCGAAACGGTGTAGCAAAGGGTCACACGGTGTGATGTATCAACGTTATCAATATATTACCCCCCCCCCCCCCCTTGTCTACGCTACACCAAATTGATACGGTCCCTACGCCAACTGTAGCTCCGACACGGGCTTAGCTTGCGCGCGACATATACAACTACCGACACACATGTAAATAAGCGCATAGTATGAGTGCACATCAACCTCCACCCAAAGGCATGCAAACACAAGAAAGCGATTCAAACATGGAAATTAAGGTTCACACCCATGTTCTCACAAGCAACGAAGCATGAGAAGCCTACAAATGTTCGGGTTGGAAACCCTTCTTGCGATGATACACCATGCGGAACAATTGCACATGTTCGCCACGTGAAGATGCCGTTGGAGATGCCTTTGCCCGAGGTTTAGGGGCTGTCGGGCAATTTCAAATTCTTGGCAATGAAGGTCTCTTGTAAAGTACAACTTGCCATCAAAGATATGGGCCATTCCCCATATACCTCGGGCAGCCTTAGCCCAAACAACTTGAGTGGGAGCATCATTGGAGTCACTGGAATCATCGTCCACAGACACCCCCAAAATGAGCGTTATATGGGTTCAAGTGGGCAAACACTCACAACAAATGTGTACATGACCCTATGTACCCGGTTGTCAAACCCCTGTCTTATGTGGTTGCACTAAACTTGGTACCGAATTGAAATTGGGTACCAAATTAATATGGTCCCTACGCCTACTGTAGCTTGGACAAGGGCATAGCTTAGACAAGGGGAGGACTGTCATTTTCTTCATGCGGCCTAATTTGTCAATTTGCTTCTGGGCTGGGTTTGGAAACGGTCACATTGCTGATGTGCGTGCTACATGGCCATTCAAATTGTATACCAATGTCGTCCACCGCCGGGACCGCCACTGTTGCTGGGCTCGCCGTCTATGCCGGCTGTTTCGAGGGGATGGTGCGTGGTATATCACGGGTAACGCGACAATGACCCACATTGCCATCCCATCCAAGTATGAGGGCATGACAGTATGCAGGTTATTTGAATTTCCCTCTAGTTGCGTCTTCTTCACTGGCCCAAACCTTGAAAATTGAAAACCCCCCTTTGTCGCCTGCTCCATGGCGGATGGCACCATGTGCTCACTGGCGGCGAAGCTGACACGGGTCGCGAGAACAATCGAAGAACACACACACGCCCTGCGACAGAGCAGACACAAGTTTGACCAGGCGCGAGGGTGGGCGGGGGACATCGCGGACCAACAGCGTCGGGTCTGCATGCTCGACGTCGGCGGTGAGGTTTTTCACTGTGACCGAAACGTGTTCCTCGACCGCCGCAACAACCCCGACAACTTCCTGTCGGTGCTGACCAGCGGCGCGTTAGCCGCGTTGGACCAGGACGGCAACGGTCGCTACTTCGTCGACCGCGATCCAGCCACCTTTTTTGCACATTCTGAACTTCATGCGCGGCAGCAACGCGGACCTGCCCGCACGGCCGGTTGCGACCGAGAACGCGCTGACACGAGAGGCTGTCTTCTTCGGTCTGCACGGACTGTCGGCAACACCATCTGGCGGCAAAAGGGTCTGTGTCGTGACAAGGCTCGGCATCCACGTCTACCACCCGACGAAACAGCGCCAGGCGACACAGCCGTGGGTCACCTACCGGATCACCACACCGCAAGACCACGGCGAGCCGTGGCATTTCCACTACTACTGCGTTGGCGATGGCCGGCTGCGGGGGGTTGCAACAACGGCGCCACACGGGGGAGGCCACCTATACTGCGACACACTTTACCCCATTTCACAGGTCTGGGTACGTTATTCTATGCTACCTTTACCGGTGACAACGAGGTGCGACGGCAACGGGATCACCATGATCACCAATCCGGCGGGCCAATTTCTGGTGAACGTCCAGTTCGACTTTGACAACCCCTGGGCCACGGTTTCTGTGTTGGATTTCGACGAGAAGAGGGGCCAAGCATGGCGCAGATTGCCGCGTATTGCGACAGACGAAAAGGATACGCCCACACAGGCGCACACGACAATTGCATGCGTTGTCAACGGCATACTGCTGTTGTTCTGGGTTACCCTAACCAGGGACCCTCCTTGCGTCCGAAGTTACAATCTGAACGCGGGCGATGGTGACGGGTTTGTCAGGGACGCTCGCCAGATGCGGTACCCGAGATGGTGTGCGTGTGTTGTCGCGTGCCGGGGTGCGATGCTTGTGATCGGTGGTTGCGACTTGGGCAACCCGCGTGGTACAAGTAAGGTGGTGGTCGAAGCGTATGACCCTGTGTCTGACACCTGGTCCACCCTTCCCGGTTTGAACCAGCCGCGCCTCTTGGCGCAGGCGGCCGTGCACCACGACGGCAACGGCAATGTGTACGTGTACGTGTGTGGCGGTTGGTATGGGAACGAGCGTTTTGTGAATGAGATTGAGCGCATCCGTCCAGGTGTGGATGCTGTCTGGGAGCTGTTACCGTCGCCTATCTGCGACCCCGTAGTGCCGACTGGTGGACGGATTGCACCTAATGGACCGTGCACGAACGGGTTTCGGGCCGTGTCCGTCGCCTGTTTCCCCGACACTGTACTTTCTCGTTGATACCCCCACCCGTCTCCCCCCACGGGAACCGTCTGTCTGTGTCTTCCATTGCCGGGAAACAAAACAGACACAAACACTCACCCGCTGTCATTGGTTGAACAGTGGAATGCTTGGTACCCCGGTACACACAAACGCGACCTAAAAAAAGCAAGGGTCTCATATCCTTCATCGTTTCTACTCCTATTGTAACCTGAAATATGCAGGCACCCAGACAGGGGATAGGGGATTTCCTCCATTGTCTCCACTGCTGCCTTGATATGGCTAGTCGCAGAGGAGCAGACGAGCAGAAGACGCAGGAGAAATGGATACATACGTCTGAACCTGGTTTTTGTAACCGTGACTGACCTGATCTGACCCGTATGCATCGTTTTACCAGCTATATATACATATACATACACATCTGTTACCTACCGACTTGTCACGACGCAGCGCCTTGCACACTACATCGTATCACCATTCTCGTCGTGTCAAAGTGTTCCCGTTGCATGCCGTTGTCGTGCAACGCAGATGATTGGTGCATGCTGTGCGTGTATGTGTCATTCACATGTGGTTTTGTGGTTTCATGATGGGAGACTGGATGACGTGTAGCGAGCGAAATGGCTGTGTTTGGATGACGGACACACGGAAACAAAAAAAAAACGGGATACCCACCCAGTCTCTCTCTCACTCACTCACTCACTCTGTTCGTCAAAAACCAAGATAAAATTGCGCCCCGGAAGTAGGGTACAGCCGAAGGAGGGAGGAGGAGGAGGGCGGGCGCACCTGAACGGTGTAGCAGAAACGGACGGGCTAGATATGGGGTCACCTCTTCCCAAACCCACACACTCCCGATTTCACGGACGCGCTGCATGTGTACTCTCCCCCCCCACGAGTGGGTGGTCGCCATCGTCTGTGGTTTTTTTTTCTATACAGCGACCATGGCCAGCAACATTGAGTGGACCGGGTTGATGTACATCCAGGAGAATGGGTCCGCTTTGCCATTCGGTATCACCATCTACCCACATACCTTTCGCTACGACGCCACAGGGACGATGTCCTGTGTGTACAACGAAGTCACCGGTGCCACGACACCCCAGACGATGTACAAAGGGACCGTGCTGGTGACACGGCTGCCCGAGCCTCTGCGAAACTCACAGGAGATCCAACGCAGCGTCGTCTATGATGCGAGAGGCCACGCTAACCACGGCATCCACATGTGCCACTGCGGTCATGAGACCACCTTCTTCTTCCCCTATGACACCGCCACCACCACCACACCAGCCCAAACCCACACGACCAAAGGCGATTTACCACGGACGCAAAACGAGCTGGTGGCGCTGTTGGTGCGCGCCCACGACAACGGGGATTGGTCAACCTTCCGGTTGTAGGTCAAGAACATTCGGTTTCACCCGAAGGGTCATACCATCCGGATCATCCACCACAACCCCAAGAACCACATCCTCATACCATTCCACAGGAGTATACGTCGCCCGTGCCGCAGAAATGTAGAAAACAAAAACAGCAAAACACAGCTTACTTCAATTTTCAACACTACAAATCACATTTTTATAACAGAAACAATGTTACGGCATCAAATTCCACATGAAACGAAGTATTCAAATCAGCGCATCCAGCAGACGCTAGAAATCTTAAACACCGGCGCAATATCGAATCGCCAAATAACAACTGCGATAACAGAGATCTTCCTTAACGCATCCGGAGCCCTCCTATTGACAGAACCTGTCCCTGCAGAGCCCTTGAAACCAGCCTCATTCACAGACTATGATCGGCACGACAAGGAAGATGAAGCATCAGCGGAATCCCTTGCATCCAGTGCTGTCAAGACACAGTCAAGTGCCGTAAATACACATTCATTGTGCCCAGATACTCCACTCCTCTCCAAACGAACAAATGAAACGCCAATTCTCGAAAAACACGTACACACCACTCCTCCGCCGTTTGAAAACTTATACCCACCGCCTTCCGCCAACTGCACAGGCGAGCAATCGTCAACTCCAGCAGACGAAAGGGGCACAGCGCCTACGGAGTCGCCATTGGCAACGTCAGCAGATACTCCGTTGAAATTTGCCTCCCATCAACAACACGCTCTACCGAATGCTACGACCGCTGACGCCAACACCTTCGTCCAACCAACGCTAGCGGCAAAGACTGATCCAGCTCCGCCGAATCAAGCCCTTTATCAACCGAACCTTGCGCCTAACGAAGAAACCACTGAATGCAACTCCACCGCATCGTTGCTAGCTCACACCTCACTCCTGAAGCCATCAACTCCTGTTTTTACAGCTGAATTTCCTGAAGCCGCAAACCGTGCCAGAAGGAAGAAAAAATCCAAACCTCAGCTCTTCCCAAGAACAACTGAGGCAGAGGACGATATCTATCTACAGGAAGCCTAACAGCGCAACCAGCTTCAGAACCAAGCACTCCATTCTCTTTCCAATACTCATCGCGTCGCCATCACCGCCTTCGAGAACGACACCCGAACATCCCTCTTAAACTACGCGTTCCAATCCATTCAAGACATCCGCCGAGATTTAACCGTTATACAGGAACACGGAGTCCGCCTCGCCATCGCTGCTCGCGCTGCTCAGAAACGTACAAACGTTCTAGAAGATCACAAGAAAACCGCTACTGAGACGTCAAACTTCGAAAACATCAGCCTTCCGGAGCCTCCACCCTCCACGGATAGCGAATCAGAACTCCCCGACCTGCAGTCAACAAGTTCTAGTGAACGGAAGACAAAGTCCCCATCGCTCTCAGGCAAGCTCTGGGATATGTCAGACTCCGAGTCGTCCCAATCAATCAACGAGACAATCGCCTCCTCAGGCTACTTGAACAACCCCGACGCCTCGTACGATTCTCCAGAGCAACAGTACAAGGCCATGTGTTCGGGGCCCATCCACCCGTACCCGCTAAGGTTTTTCTTCGAAAGAGAGGCCTCGATAAGAGACGAAATAAGTAACTCAGCGTTATTCCAATGAAATGAGCTCCACGATGACTTTGAAGCCACCTTGGGACAGCTATGGGACTCAGCCCTAAGGCTGCCCGCTACTAAGGCACTGTCAGCCCTTCTGGACAAATATTCTCTATTCCTTCGCACTTCCTTTGCGAATTTTTACATGTTCACCTACTTTGTTGCCAAAAACTTGAATTTTCTTTCCGATATATATAGGAAATATCCTGTGACTGAGCTGCGAGGCGGCAATTCCGCCGAAGCAAAGAAAATGACCAAAATGTAGCCAATCTGGGCAGAATGTCTGAAAATCTGAGCAGATGGGGCTAGCCGCACTTACACTCCCCCTCCAAAAACACACTGGGGTGTGTCGCTACGTCAACGAAGAACGTAGTGCGGGTAAGTCCCAGAAAAACATAGAAATGTAGCCTCGATGGGGCGAAATCTGCTTGATCTGACCTGATTTGGGCTGAATTGGCACTGAATCAGGCTGGATGAACCTGAAATGAGACAGAATGAGAAGTGACGAACAGTCCTCCGTGCAGTAAAACATTAGGTCAAGGGCTAAAAAGCATGTAAACGTATCGAGAATCGATACCAAACCATGCATTGGTTGAGAATGAGGTAGATTATTGATGGATTGAGTGGGGGGATCAAGAATTGGAGTGACATCTCAGCGCTCTGGCACAGTTTCGCTGTCGCGGGCACGCTACGGTGTCCTCGCCGAACTCTACATCGTGTTATCCCGCTTTTCTCGTTCTGAAAAGTACAGCATGTGGCTCAGATTTGGCGCATCTGGTGGATGATCACAAGATTCAGCAAAATTGAGAATGAATTTGGGCAGAGATTGAGGGGATTAAGCAATCACCGAGAGGTTAAACAAATACACATGTAGTCTACAGACCCTAAGTGAACCACCGAAGGTAGAGATGTTCTTCTGTTCACTTAGATCTAAACAGATCTTCGAGAAATGATGGGAGATGACAAGGAAATCAATCTAAATTGTCCTAACATGAGTAAATTCCCTGAGATGAAGGTGAAATGAAGCGAAATGTGTACAACTGAAACTACCAACACCTTCGTTTAGACTAAAGTTAATATATATTGTCGTTTATTCAGCTCAATTGTGCTTTCCGGCACATTGGTTCGCGAGCATCAAACAGATTCTATCAAAATGTGGATCATGTGATGATGCATCATGATGGGACATGCTGGCCCTGGATCCTTGGCATGTAACGCGCCGAAGGTTCACTGAAGGCGCTTTACTGACAGTATATAACTGAGAGACACCGAATTTACAGTGGCGGTGGTGTCAATCGACTTGGACAAGGCCAATCTTTCGATGGAGTCCCACAAGACACTTGGATTCACCATTTTCGACAGTTTCAGGTCGGATTGAGCTCACATTGGCGTGTGCCAAAAATACAACGAAGCTTACGGACTTCAGAGGTTGCTGTTAGAAGTCCCTAGAGCTCCTATCTAAAGATTGTCTGAACAATTGACGTCTGGGTTTCGTACAACAGTGGCAGAATGATGGACAAACCTGAGAAATTCAAGGTAAATTTGAGGATCCTGGATCTGAATCTGGACTTTGGCGTCAGCATCACAGCAAATGAAGGTGAGATCTGAGTTCCTGGCGTCGCATCTGGTGCAGCCAGTACTACAGGGGGTGCCTGTAGGGGTGCATGTCACCGGCCGGTGTTTTGATTATGTACATTTGCTTCCATCTGCACGAGTAGCCAAATTCCAAAGATGCACAGACCAACAGAGACAAGATTACCCCGAATCTGCCTGAATTAAGCCTGAGTTTGGTTTTTTCTGAACACGGCAGCACACTCCGTCAGCGTATCTACGCCTTGTCTGCCGAACGGAGACCAAAGAAAAGTTGATTGACGTCAAATTATCAAACATTCGCAGTTCTCCACATCATGACATAAACAGAAAGAATGAACAGTGGATTGAGCAGAATGTGGTAGGATGGCTTCCTCAATTCGGCCAAGCACGAATACATGTGACCACCAACCTGTCTGGCCTGGCCCTCGTACGGCTTGGGCGCTGCAAATCAGCGGCCGAACTTGAAGCTTGGTCCTCATTTGACTCCTGGGCTGGCCCGACCGCAGGAGGGGGGATCGACGGATCAGCCCTGGAATGTGGCTGCTGAGGGCCGTAAAAGGCTGGATCTCGATTCACCACAGGTCGTTTGGCGTCGCTCTCCACTTGTCTGTCTGGTTTCGACAAACAATCTGTCAGGAGTACTCCAATTTCGGGGTGCTTCTTGAGGAAGTCAATGAACCCCTTGGTGTACCCATGGACAAAAGATTGGGCTGGTTCCCAGTTGTTGTGACTGGAATCAAAGCCCCTCCACTCACACAGAAATTCCCATTCGCCCTTGGCGTCACGTCTTGCTTCAACAATCCTCTTGAGTTCGTACTTCCCCTCTTCGATGACCCGATCGGACAAGTGTTTCGCAGTCCAAAAAAGGGGTTTAACTCGATCCTTGGGGGAGGGGATCTCTCTCTTGAGGCGATCGCCCGAAACGTCAATTTCCCTGCTGACATCCACACGAATCCTCCACCTGTTCTCACCAAGACGCGCTGTAACAGCGAATCGCCCCTCCCACAAGGGAAGAAGCTTGTCATCTCCGTCCAGGGTGGTTTCGGATTTTCGAAGCCAAACTCGATCATCGACTTCAAAATTGTGGGGGTTTTTTCGACCTTGATTTTGAACCCAAAGCCAGTCAGCTTGATGCTTCTCGATTAATTTCGACACAGATTTATCTGCTCGTTGGACTTCGTCCAAAAACAGCGAAGGTTCCTTACAGGGGCGAGGATTATTCAACGGCATGTTCCACCAACACTTCTTTCGTCCAAAGACAATTTCATTTGGAGAAAGGCCATGATACAAAGGCGTGTTGTGGTAACGCCGAAGCAATGCGAAGAGAACTTCCATCCAATGGAAATCCTTTTCACTCGCGAGCTCCTTACGAAGCATATTAATTATTGAGCGGCCGGCTCTTTCGCCAGGCAGCGCTCGATGCGAGTGGATTTCACATCGGAGGTGGTGGATTCCAAGGCGAGCACACAATTCTCTCCACCATTCGGAGGTGTACTCTTTGCCTGAATCCGTGACCACCTCGGATGGGACGTCCCAGCCTCCCATCCAGGTCTGCGCGCACCACTTGGCGGCAGCCTTGCCAGTCATCGACTCAATGTTGCAAGGCAACACTTGAATGTAGCCGGAATGACGGCACTGAATGTGGAGCACACCATTGACTTTTTTGTTAGTCCAATGGCACTCTTCGTCATCCAGCTCACCGAGATAAAAAAAATCACTCGTGACTCTGTTAAAGAGGCGCTCCGGAATAGGATGAGGCCTCAGATGGCCGTGCTTCTTCGCGCTGGGGGGCGTCGAGACAGCACATTGGGCACATCCGGCGGCTACTTTCATGCAATGAGTGTAGAGCCTCGATCCAAACAACCTATGCTTAATCATCGACCACAGTCGACGGCCATGTGCGTGGGGGGACTCCCATTTGTGCCACCAGTTTAACACTCGGGGGGCTAGGGCGTCTGGCACACACACTTTACCCTCCATCCACAGCTTCCCCCCATCCAACGAGTACTCCGCAAAAATCCCATCCCTGTGAGCATCTTTGGATTTGAGATTTCCAAAGACCTCTTTAAACATGGGATCCTGCAGGTAATCGGACGTCCAGTCACGGATGATCAGGGAATCCTTAGGCAGGGGTGGAGTTTTGGCCGGATCTCGACGCTTAATGCCCTGGATCAACCGAAATCTACTTACTCGTCGGGTATAGTCAAACCGTTTCACACTCCCTGAAGAGGGATCGGTGACTTTTTCCACGACTTTCAGCGTTTTGGTGCAGATCTCATGAGCATGCGCCGGATCTGTGATGGCCGTGATGTCGTGACACGGCAATGCGTGCTGTTTAACAGCGCACTGCATGCATGCACGTCGAATGAGTTTTTTTTCTTCCTGATCCCATTCGATGATGACATGGCGGTCCTGCTCCGTACCATGGATGTTGGTACTTTGCAGCCCCTCTGAGGCGGGGTAAGCCCATCGGCTCAGAGCATCCGCTACCGTGTTGTGTTTTCCAGGCAGATACGACACATGGAGGTCAAACAGAGAGAGAAATTCGTGCCATCTGGCCCGTCGACCAGCTGGGCTCGCGACAGTATCAATGTGTTCAGTGGCCCAATACTCCAGAGATCGATGATCCGTCAGGACCTCGACTCGATTGGTGCCAACCCACGATTGGTACTTTTTTAAAGCACAGATGATGGCATACGTCTCTTGCTCACGCGGCGACCATTGCATTTGGCGTGGGGCTAGCTTCCGAGACCAAAATGCAAGAGGGTAATGATCGCCGGTGGCTTCATCAACCTGTTCAAGGACAGCTCCGATCGCGTACCTAGATGCGTCGGTTCTAATGTAGAAGGGTCGGTCAAATTTCGGCACATGCAACGTGGCGACTTCGCAGAGGGCCGCCTTCAAGTGATGGAAGGCCTCCTCGCACTCGTCAGTCCACTTGACACGAACCTTTGAACCTGCCTTGCCTGCATCTCTCCCTACCTTCAATAATTCAGTGAGGGGGGCAGCAAATTTGGCATAATTCGGCACAAAAGTGTGATAAAAATTGCAACAACCCAGGAATCCTCTCAACTCCGTGATCGTCTCAGGGCGCTTCCACTTCTGAATAGCGACGAGCTTCCCTGGACTGGGTCGTCGGGTGCCATTCTCTAGGAGAGAACCACAAAATTCGACTGATTTTAAAAACAATTTTCCCTTCTTTGGCCCACAAATCAGCTGATTGGCGTCAAGAATGTCCAAAACTTGGTTCAGCTGCTTCTCATGTAGGGCCACCAGCTCGGCTTCGGTCAGTCCCTCCCCCTCCGTCGCGATGATTATGTCATCTATGTACACACTCACGAAGGCACGAAGCTCAGGATGGGTTGTGAACAGCACATCCTCCATCATTCTTTGAAAAAATGAGGGGGCGTTCTTCAGCCCCATGGGCATGACGGTCCATTGGACTGGGCCACATGGCGTGCACATACAGGTGAGAGGTCTGCTGTCCTTCCTCAACGGCATTTGGTGAAAGCCGTGACGGAGATCCAGCACAGAGAACAAACGACCTCTCGCCCTCTTGGCGATTTCCTCCTCAATGAGGGGCAGGGGGTGTGAATCCGCCTTGGTTTCGGCGTTGAGATTGCGAAAATCAACAACCATTCGCCAACCATCAATGGTGTTCTGGTCTGCAGGCGGTGGCTTCGGGACTGTGAAGGGTGAACAGCACCATTCGCTGGTCATACAACCCTCAAGCCAACCAAATTCCCTGAGATTTCTCTCGATGATTTTTCGGAGTATCTCATGTTTGTGTCCATGATTTTCATAAGGGCGCTGTTTTTTTGCCTTGTACCCTTCACGAAGCTCGATGAAGGCTTCACCGAACTGTCCACGGACAGGGAGGTCTTTGATCAACTTCCCTGAAAGGGTTGTGTCCTTCCGTTCCTCAAAAATCTTTTCTCTTGACTTGGAACACAATTCAGTGTCCACCTGATCGCCAGGAATTACTGTCGAAAAAACTTTGGCGACTTCTTCGGCTTTGGCAGGAAGAATCTTCTTACGGATGTCCCTAAACAGGTCCGTATCAACTGCCTCTTGAAGATAGGTGGGTCGTGTGTCGAAATCCCAGAGATTCTCTTCGCGATCCAGCTCCTCGAAAGGATCCATGAAAGCTTCCACAGGGGGTTTTTCATAAAAAACTCTGAATTTGCGGCGCGATTGGAGATTTTTCCTCGCCCGTGCACTGAAGATTCTTTTCGATGTCGACCGTATTGGGGAAGAGGGAGACGAGGCGGATCCATTGGACGTTGAATCACCTTGGGTATCTGACGGACAAAAATCAGAAAAAATAGATTCATCATCAGTACCACGCTCAACCTCAGATTCAGACCCAACACAGGAATCTGTACTAGAATCAGCAGAATTAGCGTCAGAAAGCTTTCCATCCACCAGGAATGCAAGCGAACTCCAGGACCGCTGTGGCAGGGGACCTGTGTCGTCCCTGGCATACAGCTTAATCTTCCTGGGAAGTTCGATGAAATCTACACAAATGTCCTGTAATTCCTGAAACCAAGGCTTGTCGTCCCACAAAGGCACAACTAAAATTGCCTGGGTTTTATCTTGCTTGATTTTGTGGATGACCTGCTGGATTAAGTGAAACGGAGGATTAATCCACAACTTCTTGTCCCATTTGTGGGTCCAAGCGTCGCTGAAGTGCTTGTCAAAGCGCTTGTTCATACGGTTAGCAAAGGCATCATACTGGGGCCAAAAGGAATGATGTTCATGGAAGTATTCACAAATTGCATCGCGCCATTTGTCAACAACTCTGTAGGATGAAGAGTGCCAGCGCGAAGGGCGTCGTGGCTGGGAGTCCCTACGAAGACATTCTAACTCTTGGGAGTAATCGGCACTCCCATTCACCTCTGCAATGGTGACATCTTCACCAAATTTTGGTGTCACCTTTTGCTTCAAAAATTCTTCTGCACTTTTAAACCCTGCGTGCAAAAAACGAAATTCAGGTCGCTCCAAGGGACCTGACTCCAGCAAAAAACAACGACGATGACCTACGGGCGCTACCCTGTTCTTGCGAAGCCAAGGATGCCCCAAATAAAGGTCATATTTTATGTCAGCACGATAAAAGTAGTCATCCTTAAGGACAACTTCTTCCACATTTTGCTCTTCCCAAAGGTCTTGAGCGACCAAATGAGTTGATATATAACAACCGCGTTGCCCACCTGCGAGAGAATGTCCAGAAACTCCCTCGAGGGTAACAGGATGAGGCGATTCAAACACGCAGTCGTCGGGTAAGAATGCATTGGATTGGAGATTTACCTCTGATCCATTGTCACACAAACAAGTGGCGAGGTGGAAATTTCCCTTGCAATCAGAGACCCACAGCTTTGTGACAAACTGACGAGCCCTGTGCTTGGACTGTACACCAACCTCGTCCACTACAACAGAAGGATCCGCTGCCGGATCCAGGGGAGAGGAGACAAGCGACCCTACATCAAGTAGTGGTCGATCAGGAATCTGGGGATATTGCCTGAAATCGCCTGGGGAGGGGCGATTTTCGTGGCTCCCCTAGGCGTTCTGACCTCCAGCGGCTGCGTTAACATTGTGAACACAGCCTGATTCGTCGATCCACTCATCTTGGAACGGATCATCCGCTGGATTCAGGGCATTTTCGACATAATCTCGATCCGCATCAGACACCTGGTCTGCACCTGAGACCTGATCCACACGATGGTTGCCCTTTCCACGTCCACGGCCACGGCCGCCGGATGATGGGCCACCACCGTCGCCACGCCCTCTGCCCTTACCAGAGAAAGGGGTTCCTGAAGGATTTCCCTTACCTTTACCCTGTGATCCTGGAGCATTTCCTTTGTTTGTACCGGATTGAGGGGTTTGGCCTGGATTTCGATTTCCGCCTCCGGCGTTGACATTGGGACTTGTCTGGCCGTTCGGCTGCCCACCGGAGCCGGATGGAGTCCGATTTCCTTTGCCTTGGGACCCGCCAGGGCCTCCGGTATTTTTGTTTCCACCGGAGGGGGTCGGATTACCCTTTCCCCCCTTAGCACCATGCACCTGTCTGTCATTCCTGTCTGAATTCTGCGAATTACTGACATTTTCACCAATCACCTTGTGATCGTAAGCAGACCATCGGTGATTAGCAGTGGAATGCGTCTTAGCTCGGTTCGTAGAACCTAAGAGAAGGCAGATGCTACAAGATCCTGAACATTCCGGGTGTCATTCACCTTTTTGTTGCCCTTTTGGGCCCCATTTTGGGTGTTTTGCTGGGTGTTCTTGTTTCCCCCAAGACCCTCATGAAAATTTTGATTGGCGGCGTCAGCGAGCCTCTCGACCTCTTCCCACAGTTCCTGCGGAGTAAACGAAAACACCCAGTTCCTGGCCTTCAGGCGATGGCCGTGGAAACTTACTCCCCTATTGAGGACTTGGACAAACAAGTCCCGATCCTCGTGTTCATTAAACTTGATTTTCCACGTGTTTTCAGTGAATTTCACCTTGGTAAACGACGTGGGGGAGCACTTTTGAAGTGCCTCCCTGACGGTAAACCGGTTGGCCGAGGCGTCAAAGCCATCGATCTCCGCCCACCAGGTCTTGACCTTTTCTTCGGATTGTTTATTCCGAAGGGTGGCGGCGGTTTCAGAGGGGATCTTGTCAAAAATCAGATTTTTCAGCTCGGCACTAGAAAATTTTTCGCCTGAATGTTCAGATTCTTCTACGAGATTCCAGAAGCGCTGTCTCTTGTCTTGCACTTCGTGCAAGATTAATCGAGAGAATGAAGGAAAATTCTTCAACATCTGGTGGTAATGGTCCTCAGGCAGCCGGGATCCACGTACCTCCAACTGTTCCCACGCCTCATCAAAGGTAAGGGGGGAACTTGAATCTTCACGATCACTCCAGGTTCTGAGCCAAGTGTTGGCCGGCGCTCCCTCAAGGCAGTCCAAGAGCGCCATCAGGAACTGATCATCCTGGAGTTTTTGAGTCTTAACCCACAGTTTAAATTCCCGTTGGAACTGAGGCCAACGTCTGGGGTTTCCATTATATTTCGGTTGCTTGGCAACCTGACGAAGTCGCAATGAAGTAGGATTTAGGAGTGAATCCAGCCCAACACCGGCCGTAATGGCAGACACCTTGGCGGCATCATTAGCCACACCAGCTCCGGCGAGGGTCTGGGCGAGCAACATCTGGGCAATTGCATTGGAATCAACAGCAGGAAGGGTAGTACGGGAGGCAGTTCGTTTGGCATTCTGAACCTCAGTCCTAGCCTTCGCCGATCTACTCTGAGATCGAGAGATTGTAACCCTTTCCTTGAGCTTAGTCCTGCTGATCCTTGCGTCGGTGGTCTTAGAGTCCACCGAAGGAGCAACCGAAAAAATTTCTGTCGCCTCCTCCGACGGTTCTGTTGTTTGTTCCACCGATGATGCGCCCTCAGACCTCATGTGGGTCTTGAAAAGATCTTTAATTCCCAGCGTCTGAATGATGAGTTGCATTTGATCCTTGAGCAATTGGAGCTCAGTATCTCGCTGTAATCTGCAAGAGCAGTCGGCAGGACAGTACATACCGTGTCCTGAAGGGCCTGAGCAGGCTGTCGGACCGCTAATTTCAGTGGTTCGCAGCCAGGAGTCCACTTGGGGAGCTCCTTCAGTCCTTATTTCCAGGCTTGCCTGCCTAGCTGCCTCTAAAATTCCTTCCTCAACCGCGGCGGCTAGATCGTCGCGGATGGAAACAGAGGGATGAGGGGCGGAGGGCCCGGCAACAGGTGCCTTGGTCTTCTCCTTCGGGAAGGGGCTTGCCTCCCAGATCTGCAAGAAAATGGCAAAAGATTCATCTTCTTGAGAACACCACCACATCCTGGTATTAATTTCTTCTTGAAGGAGGAAAAAATATTCGAATAAAAATTCAGAGGCGATTCTTTCTTGACCTATCAGCTTAGACGTGGCTAATAGACAAAGAGCCTCAAGCGCCTCAAGGTTACGGGTCACTTCGGAAGACAAATGGTTGTCCCATTGTGCCCATGAGGCTGGTCGATTATAGGTAGGTACCTCACCTGGACCACCCATCTCAATGTCGTCAATGTCGGCATCGATGGTCACAAAATGTGAACATTGGTACGGAGTATTACTACCTGCCAGGTCCGTAAGCTCCACCGGAGCGTTGCCATTAGCGTAGGCTGGGAGATTCCAGCTACTTGATGGCCAATTTCGACTGGGATCTTGATTGTAATCTGGGCCTCCACAGCTGCTGATTTGTGTCCTTCTTGGGCAATTTGGGCTTGCGCAAGGCATTCCTCTCAAGGCCTCGTTCGCACAGCACCACGGCAGCGTAATCGTTACGTCTCCGGAGGTGGCGGGGTCTACGGGGCCGTACTGAGGGGCTAGCTGTGGTTGGGACACCATAGGAACAACATTCAGGTAGCCTCTGCTACCATGAAAGTGCTGCCCTGGGTCGTTGTGGGTGCCGGAGGGCTCGGGGCCGGCAAGACCAGTGGGGCAGGCACGCGAGGAGTCTCCCTGGATGTTGTTATTGGGTGTAGAACCGGACACTCGGACACCAACGGAGGCGAGAGCAGCGACAACAGAAGCAAGGTCCATGCTGATTGTGGTCCGGCAGAAAATCCCAGTCTATGAAGAAAATTGAGGGGAATTATTCTAAATACATCTGAGTGTCCAAAACTGTCTGAAAGAATTTAAATAATCCATTTATGTAAAATTGTCTGGCCGATCTGGCCCGCGAGCGCGCGTCAGCGGCAAATGGCGATTCCAGCTAAAATAGCGGAATGCGGCGGATTTACGGGAAATGGACCGCGGAATCAAATCCGGCATATCAGAAATATATAGGAAATATCCTGTGACTGAGCTGCGAGGCGGCAATTCCGCCGAAGCAAAGAAAATGACCAAAATGTAGCCAATCTGGGCAGAATGTCTGAAAATCTGAGCAGATGGGGCTAGCCGCACTTACAGCCATTGTCCATGAGTCTGCCAACTCACAAGTATGGCTCCTCGAATATTTCGAAAACCATATCAGGAATGAGATCCATCACACGCACAGACTGAAGGCATACAAACTATTCGGTCCTGCCCACCTCACCACGAACCGATTGGTTATGGCCCAAGCAATCAAGACAGACTGCAAAGATAAACCTTTCAGACTCGCCTGGTTACAAATGTCCAACAAGAAAGGAGGCAATGCCGATCCATTCAACCACACTGACATCACGCTCCAGAATTTCCTACTGATACAGGGGTTGCGCAAAGGCCCCGCAATTTCGCACTTCCCGGTCAAAACACCAACAAAAAAATTGGTATGAGTCAGCCATGGCTAAGCCGCCCTCAAAGTCCTGGTTTGACTTGGTTGAAGACGAGCAGTCAGTTCAAGAACACATGGAATGTATGGCAGCAATCCTGCTGCAATCAGTTGATATATTTTCCTCACCTCCAATCTCGTGTGCCTTCAGTGAAACCTTACCAACTCTGTCAGACTTGCTCACAGACACGAATTTGAGTTTTGGCCTGGCTTTTTAGACCTCAGCTATGGTAGAAAGTGCCTCGGGACTTGTCATCCAGACCCAGTTTTTGAAAGAAAGAGCCCAACTCACGGGATCAGCTACAGCTATTCACTGCACCTCACACCTACTTCACCTAAACGATCTTTTTCTCGAGTCCTGCAAACTGCTGTGGAATTCAATGTAACGAAACTGCTTCTAATACCGGATAGACAAGGGAAAAGCCGAGTCCTGTCTCGGAGACGAGGTGAAAACCGAGTCCCGGGAAAGCAGACAAGGTGGAACCGAGTCCCGGACCAGAGATTACCTCCAGTACCCTCCTCAGTCACAAGAGAAGCAGGAAACAAAGTTCCGAAAACGGCACGGCCACCATTAGGTGACAACGTGAAAACGGAGTCCCGAAAAAGGCACAGCCAAAAGTAGGTGACGACGTACCCGAGGCCCCAAAACAGGATACACACATAACACAAGTGCACAGTGTTCTCACATCTCAGGCTTTTTCTCAATGGTCAAAAGCCTTTTCAACCCAGATGTCGGCTCTCTCTAATTTCCTATTGTTCATACAGCCATTCGTCCTATTGTTCATACATCCAAACGTCAGAACTGCTTAGTTTCCTGAGTGGTATGACAACATAACCCTGAAATCACACTAACGGAATGAAGCCCGCTGTGAAAGCTTACACAGCCCCTAGCACCCCGGGGATTGAGGGGATGCACAGTGCAAAAATCCTCATACCATACCTGAGGCAGCCGGACCGCAAGCCGGACGGCCGGTGATGGCATGCCAAAATGATGGCCAAATTCGCCAAGCGGGGTGTGGTTGGATCCTATCTGAGGTACTGTGCCCGGGACGCCTACAACGAGTTGCAGTGGGACGAGGACTAAGAAGGCCACTCAATAGAAGCAAGCCTGGTCTTGATGATAACAGAAGAAGACGAACACTGAGATGCGGTAAGACATGATGTGTATATATGGCATGTGTGGTGTGGCGGTGGGTGGTGCATACCAGCAACAGCGGCAAGGCTGTCCGTCATATGTACACACACACATATGTGTGTGGGTGTGTATCATTAAACAGAAGAACAAATTAAATCAAAAGAAAAGGAAACATCGGGACACGACACCCCAAATCTGCGTCACTGACATATCGTATAGGAAAAAGAAAACAGGTGAACGATCAGTAAAGTATGCATCTAAAACTGAAACTTGGATTCCCGTTGCTGTCAGTGGGGGTTCTTATTCTTGTATTTCTGGGAAAAACGATTTCCACCGTACACGACCCCATCGCAGATGCTGCAGAGAGGGACCAGAACAAGCACAATGGTCGCTTACTGATGGCTGTTGCATTCCTCTCCCTTGCGTTGGGTATTGGTCTACTCTGCTGGTCCGCTTGGTCTGGTGACCACCCGAAAATTCCCCAAGGTGGCAGCGGGCCTTCTGTGTCGCGTGACACAACCACCGGCAGCGTATCGAATATTCCAGTTGCACATCACCAATATTGGACCTGAGGACACGGAAAGGTGATCGAACTCTTGACGGCTATAATGGAGAATAAACATGTGCTCCGGGTTGGTGTCAACTTTATTGTCACCTACACTGATGAACATGTGCAATGGAATGTACTCGTCTGGTTTTTGTGTTCTGCAATTGTTTGGAGAGGAAGGGTCGTTGGATATGGGGCATAAATCATCTATGGGGTTCAGGGTCTGGAGAATATCCTTGTATTCTGACTGATAGTCAGTTAGACTCCATCCCTCAAGGAGTCGCCCTATGCGCATACAGAGGTCCAGTTGGACGTCCATACGCTGGAAAGCCTCTTTGGCAAGAGCCTCAGAGCTCTCACCATTAAGCACATCGAAGTTGTTGCGCGATGTATAGTCAGACATTTCATTTTTCATACCAGGGATATGATGGACTGTGAGGCTGAACTAACTGAGGTAAGTTCACCACCGTTTTAGTTTCGCTTTCTCTGCTGCTGGGCCCTTCTGAAAGGACTTCACCGGTTCCTGGTCACAGAGCCAGACAATAGGGTTAGATCCCAATAGTCGGGACCGGGATGAGAGCACCAGCATACCAGCCAGGAGTTCCTGGTCGTTGGTGCTGTAATTCGAACGCGCCTGGTTCCTTTTCCAGTTCCAGTGACCAAGTGGTACAAGTCGCCACTCACTGGAGGGATAGTCGTGCTTCAGGGAACCATCACGGTTCAGTCCTGTGGTGCGGTAATGGCAATGAGTTACTTCAGCTGGGTTAAGCTCTTGCCATTGGTATATTGTTCCACCTCCCCGTACATCACTGGTATCAGTGATCAGGACTATCTCACCCTTAGGGTGAGGTACCCCCACACAGTTGGAGGAGGCAATTTTCTTCTTCAACTCCTGGAAACATTCTTCCTCTCTGGCGGTCCACCTCCAGGGAGTAGTTTTCTTGATTAGGTCAGTGAGAGGGGCAGAAGAGTAAGTGAAATTGTGGATGTGTCGCCTATAGAATTTACAGGCGCCCACAAAACTCCGTACGTCGTGTAGACCCTTCTTAGGGGCATCGCGAATCTGCATGTCCTGTAGGGGCTGCATCTTAGACGAGGCTGGTTTTCACCAGCCATACCCCACATCGAAACCCAAATACTCCATCTCCTCCTTCATGAACTCAAATCTTTGGAGTTTGACTCGGAGATGGTTTTCCTGGCAAACGAGAAAAAACTCACGGAGGAGAAGGACATGGTCCTCTTGGGTATTGGTACCCAAACTCACGTCATCGATGTGGGCCTCCATTTCTGCCCCTCGGAAAATCAACTCCTGTACAAGAGGTCTGCGCCTCAGTAGGTACAAGATTTTGTTCATCCCTTCTCGGAACAGTGCCGGGGCGTTGGCTATCCCAAAAGGCATGACCTACCATTTAAACACACGACCCTAAGGGTTATAAAGGCCAGCCGTTCCTGAGCTACGGCGGTTAGGTCAACCTGCCAGAAACCACTGCTTTTGTCTTTTTTGGTTTTGTACCGGCATGTGGCAATACGTTCCAGGGTGTTTTCCATGTTGCGAATACTCCCCGAGTGGTTTTCGGTTTTCTTGTTGACTTCACCATAGTCAACAACCAGTCGCAGGGCAGTTGATCCAGGTTTAGCAACCAGGAGGCAGGGACTGCAGTGATGGGGGTAGTCCCCCTTCTTATACTCTTCAACAAGGCACAATCAATGCATTCCTGGATCTGGCACTCAATTTCCTCAAACTGTTCCTGAGGAGCGGGATAGGGATGACATCTCACTCGCGTCTTCTCAAACTCAGGTTTTAGTTTCAGGTCCATCTGGACCAGTTTTTTGCAGGACAGGGGAGGCCGCAAGGCGCCTAACACCTCCTCATAGGTCAGGAGCAGTTTCTTCAGTCGGGGGTCAAGGTTCCGACTCTCGATTTTCTGCCAGAAATCCTCTTCAGCATGGAGGTTGCTCTTACCATGCTCGTTATTTTTCTGCTAATCAGCAGTTTCGGCAGGAACCGAGCTGTTATCGCACTCAGGGGAACATTGTTGCCCATAGTGCAGAGAATACACTAGGGGTATCTCAGGGTCAGGTAGCGTGTAGAACTCATTGTCCTCATCAGACCAGATGGAGGATTTCCAGGTCTGTTTGAGGTATTGAAGCCGTTCCTGGCGCTCAATACCTTCGGCCCTCGGGTACAACAGTCGTTGGAGTTCCTGTGTGTCATGCTTTGACAGTCGCATGTTATTAGAAGCAGGCCGCGCCAGAGCGTCAGGACTGTGAGCCACAGAGTCGCCTGAGCAAGTATGCTGCATGTGCAGCACAGGGTTCCCAACAGGGGACGTTTGCTCTGAGGTTGACTCTAGGTCTACCTCCTCCAGCAACAGCTGGGCCAAGAAGGCACTGTGTTAGAGTTCAACACACCTGGGATCAACAGGGGGAATAGAGCTCGCGATTTCAGACAGTTGGTCGTTAGCATCCTCCTTCACAGCAGCAGGTTCCAGATCGTCATCATGGGATTCACACCCTGTAAGTGTGGCTGAAATGTGCTCAGGAGATTGTTTTTTGAGATCAAAAAGGGTCAAGCCACGATTTTTGTCCATGACCTCTTTCAGTAGAACCTGGTCCAGATCACACAGGGGTACATGGTTGAGGGATCCATCGACAATGGATAAGAAATTAGTCCATTCAGGGGCCTGCATTGCTGTGTCTGAGTCCTCAGGCCCATAGATGGGACCGTCGGGGAGTTGCAATCTTCCCACAGTCATTCGGTCCCGCAATTGGCGCCAATAAGCATGTTCACCTGAACAACCCCAGTCAGGGGTACACATGACAACCCTTCCTCCCTTATAAGCGATTTTGGTTACAACCTTCGCCTGCAGGGAGAAGGGAGGGCTAGCATACGCTGAGAAAGATGTCCTTGTTTAGTGCCCTAGATATGTTGGTGAAATCCTGCAGGTTTTGATGTTGAAAACCCAAACCAAAGCAGTAAGTAGAGCAAGAACAGGATGTGGATCGAATAAAAGAATAGTTTGAAATCCAGTGTAACACAGAAGGGCTGCAGATAGACAAAGCAGTTATAAATACAAAGATTCAATCACAAATGGATAAAACAAATGATTTGTATATGAAAACTGGCATGACTCTTGCTTCCGAATTAGCCTCAAGCACTTCATGTGCACTCTTTCGGATGAAATGGAGGTGGTTAGGAATATGGGGCAAAGGAGTTAGGCCAGACACAGATTATGACTTGGCCAAGCAACTGAATTCAGAAACAGTTAAAAAGTAGAACCACAATAAGTGGTAGAAACAATTGAGTATAGGGGTCTTCGGGTGCGAGACCACTAGGCTTAACCTCCAAGGCCTTAGGCATGAAATGCCTATTTTATTTCGGTATATCCTCCATGAAGGAAGGTACCTCCGCTCAGTTGAGTGGTAGGGGTGAACTTCATAGGGGGCTAGGGTTATAACCCTAGTTACTTTGAGAAAGTGTACTTAAAGCTTCAACAGAGGGATAAAAATACTTACGTAAGCCTTTTTTAAACCATGTCAACATCTCTGTGCGTTCATGTGGGTTCAATTCTACACACAGTGGTATGTACAGGGGGTGTTTGTGGCTTACAGTGGCTTCCTTTGGCTCCCTATGGGTCCATCGGGCTCCCCTGTGGCCTAGCGTCCACCCAGCGCGTGTACCTGTGGCTTTACCTAGTGCCAAATGAACAGAATCACAGTATGTACAGTTGATTTTTCAAGGAAAAGAAAAAACAGTGCTGTCAGTCCCCTCTAGGCTTTTAGGCCCTGGAGGTGCTGGGCGGACCGTGACTGGAACCATCAAAGTTTGTTTTGTAAAATAAAAAAAAACGCCCTTTGCCACCTTTGATGAAGTGTTTCCACTTCAGAAAGAAATTGATTGGCTGAATAAAAAAAACAGGTACATACATCAAGGGTGGTTGATTTGATGGGTGCATAATCAAAAGGCTGGTTGATAGCTGCCGAGTGATCTGCAGGAGAAAGTCGATGTTGGTTCAGGCTGGATGCTGGTGTCAGTTTTCTGCCACAAAAAAGACAAGTCAGAGTACGTTTACTTTTGCTGGGTATGTAATTGTGTGTGTGTGTGTGTCCGTGAATGGGTGTGGTTCCACTGTAGCCAAGAAAGCGGCTGTTGTTTGTGTTGCGTGCGAAGTGAGCTGACGTGCTGGTGCCTGGTGGGTGTCGGTGTTTCTAAGCAAAAAGAACACGGTTCAAGAGCAAACACCTATGATTTTAGCAGCTGTTTTTTCCCAAAATTCCAAGTCATGCATTTTCAGAAGAGCGATATCATCGGTACACAGTAGTACTGTTGTTTTTGTGTTTTCTCAAAGTTTCAACAAAATTATGCTGTCGCTGGAGCTGGAGCCGCAGATCAACTGTCGACAACTGCCGCGTACGCGAGTTTCAGATTCCCGACCGCCGTGCGCAATAGAAAATCGCCAAAAAGTCCACTTTTTTTCGCAGTTGGAAGCAAAGTAAAGGCATGAGCGTGTCCCCGAGATGAATACCTTGCTGCTGACCTAAAAAAATCCAGATTGGCAGGCACAGATTTTGAGAAATTCACACTTTTCAAGCCAAAAACCACTCTTTTTCATGGTTTTAGGGTCTATGGAGGCCATGTAGAGGGCCTTACAGGGCTGGAAGAGGTGGTATAGAGGTGATATATGAACAAATTGTCATCACCATTGGTAGAAGCCTACATGACAAGCGATGTTTTGCCTTTATTCTAGGCTATTCATCCCTTTCTCATGCACCATGGGGCCCAATATCCATATGGTTCATAGGTAGGGTTTTGATCACCTATCACCGTCCACACACATGTTTGGGGCTTGGGTTGGTATTGTATGCATTTGAATGATAAGAACTACATAAAATATGATACTATGTGCATAAGAATGGGATGAACGATGAACATTTGAGGTGTTTTTGGCCCTATTTTGCACCGTTTGTGGTCCATTTCCATATGGTTCATAGGTAGGCTTTTGCGTGCCTATCACCGTACACACACATGTTTGGGGCTTAGGTTGTTATTGTAAGCATTTGTATGATAGGTGCTACATATAATATGATAGTATGTGCATAAGAATGGGACGAACGATGAACATTTGAGGTGTTTTTGGCCCTATTTTGCACCGTTTGTGGTCCAAAATCCATATGGTTCATAGGTAGGGTTTTGATCACCTATCACCGTCCACACACATGTTTGGGGCTTGGGTTGGTATTGTATGCATTTGAATGATAATAACTACATAAAATATGATAGTATGTGCATAAGAATGGGATGAACGATGTAGATTTGAGGTGTTTTTGGCCCTATTTTGCACCGTTTGTGGTCCATTTTCATATGGTTCATAGGTGGGTTTTTGCGTGCCTATCACCGTACACACACATGTTTGGGGCTTAGGTTGTTATTGTAAGCATTTGTATGAAAGGTGCTACATATAATATGATAGTATGTGCATAAGAATGGGATGAACGATGAACATTTGAGGTGTTTTTGGCCCTATTTTGCACCATTTGTGGTCCAATATCCATATGGTTCATAGGTAGGGTTTTGATCACCTATCACCGTCCACACACATGTTTGGGGCTTGGGTTGGTATTGTATGCATTTGAATGATAAGAACTACATAAACTCTGATACTACGGGCATAAGAATGGGATGAACGATGTAGATTTGAGGTGTTTTTGGCCCGTTTTTGCACCTTTTGCGCTCCATATCCATATGGTTCATAGGTAGGGTTTTGATCACCTATCACCGTCCACACACATGTTTGGGGCATAGGATGGTATTATAAGTATTTGAATGCTGGGTAAGAAATAAAATATGATACTACGGGCACAAGCATGGGATGAGCAATGTAGTTTTGAGGTGTTTTTGGCCCGTTTTTGCACCATTTGTGCTCCATATCCATATGGTTCATAGGTAGGGTTTTGATCACCTATCACCGTCCACACACATGTTTGGGGCATAAGATGGTATTATAAGTATTTGAATGCTAGGTAATAAATGAAATATGATACTATGTGCACAGGAGTGGGTTGAACAATGTAGATTTGAGGTGTTTTCGGCCCATTTTTGCACCTTTTGTGGTCCATATCCACGGTGGACAAGTATTGCAAATTTCTTGTCATACCTGACGTTGTTCCACACCACATATAATCATATACAAAGATTGTCTCACTGCCTTCATGCCATTGTTGCGTGCTTTGTGTGCCAAGAGGAGGTATTTCCTGTGTATTACGCCTTCCGAGGTAGGGTGAGCGAAGGGTGAAAAGACGGTGATCGAACATGACATTGCTCCACACCACATATTCTAATATACAAAGATTGTCTCACTGCCTTCATGCCCTTGTTGCGTGCTTTTTGTGCCAAGAGGAGGCTTAGACTTGTCCTGTGTATTACACCTTCCTAGGTAGGGTGAGCAAAGGGTGAAAAGACAGTGAACTAAGGGTGAACGAATGGTCAAAAGACAGTGAGGGAATAGTGAATTGCGAGCATGCATGGCAACCAAATGTGATTTCCCTTTGGTACAACCCACAGGGCTAAGCAATGGCTCCTATGCTGACGTAGATGAGGCAGTTTGAGAAGATTGCCTGGCTTTGTGTTTGCGCTGCCATTGCTTCATTGCCCACATCGCACTCATATCATGTTTGTGACCTAACGAGGTATGGGGGAAATTTCATCCGGTTTCAAATTGGATGGTTGCCCATGTCATGTGTCTCGTTATGGGCAGATGAAATATCACACACGCAACACACACCACACGCACTCAGTGGAATGTACCAATGTGCATTGCAACGCGCGTTGCATGGCAACCCAAAGAGCCGGCTTAGGCAATGTCCTAGAAACACTTGGTGGCAACAATCTCCCAAACAGCTGTATTTGCACTTTTGAACCCACAATGGTTGATTTCATTGCTGTCGCTGTGCTTTCGTGTGATTTGGCATTGATGAAATTTTTCCCTAGAGCTCGGTTAGGCTTGCCAAGCAACAAATTGTGACCCTACATGCCTTTTACTCAAGATAATCTTCCGGAGGGTGCAAAAAGTGCCCCTGAATAGCCATATTTGCACTTTTGAAGCCACAAATGTGGATTAGAGTGATTTCGTTGTGATTTCGTCGTGATTACCAACCTGAGTGATTTGTGGAACCCAACAAGATAACTCCATGCATGCACACACATTTGCATTTGCATATTGATGGTATGTTGGGTGAATTGTATGGGAATGCTTAAATTCGACCCAGTGGTGGAGGACAGAAGCAACCGTTAGGGAGCTTGTGGGTCCATGCTTGAAATATCATAGTTGAAATATCGCAGAGGAAATATCACAGTTGTGTCGGTCATTTTTTGCCCGCCTGTCCCATCTCTCCATTCAAGTGGTGGTTTGGCTTGCCGTTGTGGTGGTTGATAATTCTGCTGCGGTTGCAATCCATGATGCATGATGCATGATGCTCCACTTCTCTTCTCAAAGCAATGTTGTCTATCCCGCAAATTGGCGGTACTCTTCCAGTGTTGGCAAGGGAGCAACTGTGCATGTGGCTGCTGTGTTGGAGTTCCTGAGCAATGAGATGTTGGAGCTTGCGGCCAACGCATCAAGAGAAAACAAGAAGTAGCAACGTATCACGCCTCGGCTCTTGATGGTATGCACTGTGTGCCCCGTGCACATCCCATGTTGCACGCACGCACCAACTGTGCACATTGCGCGCACGCATTGTGCACACTGCATGCACGCACGCATGCACAATATCAGTGTATCACAATATTAGTGCCTTCTGTCTGCTAAGAGTTTCAGCGAAAATCTCTGGGTCTGGGTGACAGAACACCTTCGCTGTTTGTCCGTTCCCGACTCAGATTATGTCTTTTTGACACTGTGGAGCTTTTGCTCGTGCCTTTGGCATTGCGTTTTGCACTGTGCACACTGCACGCACACATTGTGCACGCTGCACGCACGCGGCAGAGGTGGGGCATGCATGCGTTGTGCGTGCCCTGTGCATGCTTTGTGCATGTTGGGGGGGCTTCGGGGCACAGGGCGGGTGTGTATCCAAGCATTCCGAAATGATGCCATGAACGACGCCAGCCAAGTGGCCCTGCACGACCTTGAAATGGAGAGAGATGGGAAAGGGTTTTAGGGATGGGTTAAGGAAGCCAAAACTTTCCTCGAGTACACGAAGTATGCACGCACGCACGGTGCACACTGCACGCACGCATTGTGCACACTGCGCGCATCTTGTTCTCTTGGCCATCGCCTCTTAACCCATTTTTTTTTGTGGGGTGGACTCGATGCAAGGCATGCTGGAACGGCGCGTTCCGGACTGCAGATGCAGCAAATTCTGCGATCGCTTTGCGATAAATAGGGTGCCACGTGGGGGCGAAGACACTCGTTCAAGTCATCCTCCAAAACCTGACCCACTGTGAGCACTCCTGCCCGAATGAGCGCTGGCGCAAAAGGAAAGTTGAAGTCTGTTCATTGCGAAAGGCGGCATTGTGACAGACACGCTGATGAGCTTTGCATCCCCTTCTGTGCATCACACAGGGCCAGTCGCCGATACATGTTGCCGTCGGTTCATATGCCGCCGTCGAGGCGTTGAGGCCGGATGACGCCTTGGTATTGAGGATGCAAGAGGCCTTGGCTCCCCCTCCTGTTCAAGGTGCCGCGTGTCCAAGATACAACATGTGCATGTACCGCATTATTTTGGGACCTGGCTACAAGGGTACTGTTTCATGGGAATCAGTAACATCAAGAATGTGCTGAAGCTGCATTTGACGCTCTCTGGATTGCAATCCTTGGATTCATGACACTGGTGCTGTTGGCAGACACAGAGAGGGAGCCCCTGCTGGAGCACGTTGAGTGGGGCACCCTCTTGTTCTTTGCAGCACTCTTTGTGCTCATGCACGGTCTCGAAAAGCTTGGGCTCATTGAGTGGATTGGAAATGTTGTGGTTACGATCATTGAAGCGGTACGTTGTTGCATTGCGCATTGGTTATCAAGGCAGTAGGAATACGTAATGCCACCGCATGCAGGGATTCCATTTCATGCGAAAAAGTTGCATGGCCGCAACACATGACAGAATACAGTGATCAGTCTGTGGGTCTCACTGTTTTTTGAATTTTGTTTTGTGCAAGCAGGAATCCAGTTTCTGCCACCCTCGGTACCTACCCCCTGTGATGCGCGGTCGCTGGCATGGCGGTAAGTGAGTCCCTCACCGCCTCTCACAACACATTCCAACTTTTCATCCCTAGGAAAAGCGATGGCGGCAGTGGTTGCTATCATGGCAACCATTATGACAGCTTTTTTGATATTTGGGCAAATGGTTACGGCAGCGTCGATTGCAGGGTGGCGTTAACGCAACCAAATGGGGGATGGGGGCTTGATGAAAATGTTTGTAGTGTGCACGCACGCATTGTGCACGCTGCACGCCCGCATTGTGCAAACTGCACGCACGCACTGTGCACGCTGCACGCACGCATTGTGCACGCTGCACGCCCGCATTGTGCACGCTGCACGCACGCATTGTGGACACTGCACGCACGCACTGTGCACGCTGCACGCACGCACTGTGCACGCTGCATTTGACACTCTCTGGATTGCAATCCTTGGATTCATGACACTGGTGCTGCTGGCAGACACAGAGAGGGAGCCCCTGCTGGAGCACGTTGAGTGGGACACCCTCTTGTTCTTTGCAGCACTCTTTGTGCTCATGCACTTCTCATGCACGTCTCGAAAAGCTTGGGCTCATTGAGTGGATTGGAAATGTTGTGGTTACGATCATTGAAGCGGTACGTTGTTGCATTGCGCATTGGTTATCAAGGCAGTAGGAATACGTAGTGCCACCGCATGCAGGGATTCCATTTCATGCGAAAAAGTTGCATGGCCGCAACACATGACAGAATACAGTGATCAGTCTGTGGGTCTCACTGTTTTTTGAATTTTGTTTTGTGCAAGCAGGAATCCAGTTTCTGCCACCCTCGGTACCTACCCCCTGTGATGCGCGGTCGCTGGCATGGCGGTAAGTGAGTCCCTCACCGCCTCTCACAACACATTCCAACTTTTCATCCCTAGGAAAAGCGATGGCGGCAGTGGTTGCTATCATGGCAACCATTATGACAGCTTTTTTGATATTTGGGCAAATGGTTACGGCAGCGTCGATTGCAGGGTGGCGTTAACGCAACCAAATGGGGGATGGGGGCTTGATGAAAATGTTTGTAGTGTGCACGCACGCATTGTGCACGCTGCACGCCCGCATTGTGCAAACTGCACGCACGCACTGTGCACGCTGCACGCACGCATTGTGCACGCTGCACGCCCGCATTGTGCACACTGCACGCACGCATTGTGGACACTGCACGCACGCACTGTGCACGCTGCACGCACGCACTGTGCACGCTGCATTTGACACTCTCTGGATTGCAATCCTTGGATTCATGACACTGGTGCTGCTGGCAGACACAGAGAGGGAGCCCCTGCTGGAGCACGTTGAGTGGGACACCCTCTTGTTCTTTGCAGCACTCTTTGTGCTCATGCACTTCTCATGCACGTCTCGAAAAGCTTGGGCTCATTGAGTGGATTGGAAATGTTGTGGTTACGATCATTGAAGCGGTACGTTGTTGCATTGCGCATTGGTTATCAAGGCAGTAGGAATACGTAGTGCCACCGCATGCAGGGATTCCATTTCATGCGAAAAAGTTGCATGGCCGCAACACATGACAGAATACAGTGATCAGTCTGTGGGTCTCACTGTTTTTTGAATTTTGTTTTGTGCAAGCAGGAATCCAGTTTCTGCCACCCTCGGTACCTACCCCCTGTGATGCGCGGTCGCTGGCATGGCGGTAAGTGAGTCCCTCACCGCCTCTCACAACACATTCCAACTTTTCATCCCTAGGAAAAGCGATGGCGGCAGTGGTTGCTATCATGGCAACCATTATGACAGCTTTTTTGATATTTGGGCAAATGGTTACGGCAGCGTCGATTGCAGGGTGGCGTTAACGCAACCAAATGGGGGATGGGGGCTTGATGAAAATGTTTGTAGTGTGCACGCACGCATTGTGCACGCTGCACGCCCGCATTGTGCAAACTGCACGCACGCACTGTGCACGCTGCACGCACGCATTGTGCACGCTGCACGCCCGCATTGTGCACGCTGCACGCACGCATTGTGGACACTGCACGCACGCACTGTGCACGCTGCACGCACGCACTGTGCACGCTGCATTTGACACTCTCTGGATTGCAATCCTTGGATTCATGACACTGGTGCTGCTGGCAGACACAGAGAGGGAGCCCCTGCTGGAGCACGTTGAGTGGGACACCCTCTTGTTCTTTGCAGC
Organism: Eutreptiella sp. 'Long Island Sound 2002'; assembly: GCA_964036045.1. Classification (NCBI taxonomy): domain Eukaryota; phylum Euglenozoa; class Euglenophyceae; order Eutreptiales; family Eutreptiaceae; genus Eutreptiella; species Eutreptiella sp. 'Long Island Sound 2002'. Next base: position 35,521,790 of record OZ038398.1, on the reverse strand, counting down.
ACTCTTTGTGCTCATGCACTTCTCATGCACGTCTCGAAAAGCTTGGGCTCATTGAGTGGATTGGAAATGTTGTGGTTACGATCATTGAAGCGGTACGTTGTTGCATTGCGCATTGGTTATCAAGGCAGTAGGAATACGTAGTGCCACCGCATGCAGGGATTCCATTTCATGCGAAAAAGTTGCATGGCCGCAACACATGACAGAATACAGTGATCAGTCTGTGGGTCTCACTGTTTTTTGAATTTTGTTTTGTGCAAGCAGGAATCCAGTTTCTGCCACCCTCGGTACCTACCCCCTGTGATGCGCGGTCGCTGGCATGGCGGTAAGTGAGTCCCTCACCGCCTCTCACAACACATTCCAACTTTTCATCCCTAGGAAAAGCGATGGCGGCAGTGGTTGCTATCATGGCAACCATTATGACAGCTTTTTTGATATTTGGGCAAATGGTTACGGCAGCGTCGATTGCAGGGTGGCGTTAACGCAACCAAATGGGGGATGGGGGCTTGATGAAAATGTTTGTAGTGTGCACGCACGCATTGTGCACGCTGCACGCCCGCATTGTGCAAACTGCACGCACGCACTGTGCACGCTGCACGCCCGCATTGTGCAAACTGGACGCACGCACTGTGCACACTGCACGCACGCACTGTGCACACTGCACGCACGTATTGTGCAAACCGCACGCATGCGTTGTGCACGCTGCACACACGCATTGTGCACACTGCACGCACGCATTGTGCATGCTACACGCACGCATTGTGCACGCTGCACGCACGCATTGTACACACTGCACGCACTCATCGTCGCCCGCATTGTGCACACTGCACGCACACACTGTGAACATTTGCACTGTGCGCATGCACGCATTCCGCACACTTCACACACGCACTGTGAACATGCGCACTGTGCACACCGTACGCATGCACTGTGCACACTGCACCGTCTTTTGGCAGGACCTCTGTATTTACTGATTTTTGTTGGCCATACCTGGGAACATTCTCTATGGGGCATCCGTTCTGGCCTACTCCATGGAGGCCTCCTGGATCTGAAAACAAATCCCACTCCTATTGGGGAGCATGGAGACCGTGGTCTTTAATTTAATTCTGGTGTTTCAGATCATCTTGTTTGGCAAGCCGTCGAGCAAACCTCTGCTAGCCAGTGCATACAGTCCAATGCAGTATGAGTATTGGCCTTGGGTGCAGGAATGCTGTGCTCCTTGGAGGAGGGAGGGACCCCATGGGGCAAATGCATTACTCAGTGCAGGCACTGCTCAGTGCACAATTTGGCCCAGAATTTCATGCTCAAGTTGTTGCTCTTTCCAAATGTCCTCAAATGATCAGTCAACATGTGCGGACCATGGTGCACACAGGGATGGATGCAGGTTCTGTATTTCTCAAGGTGGTCCCCTTCTCCACAAGGAAGACGTCTTGGGCATCATTTGTTGCGTTTGAAAAAAAGATTATCCCTAGCCCCCTCACCCCATATTTCAGGCTGTACCATGGGTCCAAAATGTTGCCTTTGCCCCCTGAACAACAGGTCAGGGACCCCCCTCCCCTATTTTGAGGGTGCTGGATGCGAAAAAAGAGATTGTAGGGACACACAGATCGTGACTCACACAATTTGCAACATCCGTATGCACCAAAATCTGCCGTTTTTCCATGAAAAAACGGCCAAAAATGGCCGTTTTTCGGTCAAAAATTGAGTTTGTTGGCCTCAGACAAGCAGTTGAAGACCCCCCCCCCTATTTTGAGGGTGCTGGATGTGAAAAAGCAAGTTGTAGTCACACACAGGTCACGAAAACACAATTTACAGCATCCGTATGCACCAAAATTTGCCATTTTTCATGAAAAAAACGGCCAACAATGGCCATTTTTTGGTCAAAAGTTGGGATTTTTGGGCTCTCCCCTGTTTTGAGGGTGCTGGATGCGAAAAAGCAGATTGTAGGGACACACAGATCACGCAAACACAATTTACAGCATCCGTACGCACCGAAATATGCCATTTTTCATGAAAACCGGCCAAAAATGGCGCTTTTTTTGTCAAATATTGATTTTTTGGCTTTGTACAAGCAGTTGAAGGATCCCCCCCCCCCTATTTTGAGGGTGCTGGATGCAAAAAAGCAAGTTGTGGTCACACAAAGATCACGAAAACACATTTTGTAGCATCTGTATGCACCACAATTTGCCGTTTCTCATGGAAAAAACGGCTAAAAATGGCCATTTTTTGGTCAAAAAATGATTTTTTTTGGCCTCAGACAAGCGGTTGAAGACTGCCCCCCTATTTTGAGGGTGCTGGATGCGAAAAAGCAGATTGTGGGGACACACAGATCACGCAAACACAATTTACAGCATCCGTATGCACCAAAATTTGCCGTTTTTCATGAAAAAACGGCCAACAATGGCCATTTTTTGGTCAAAAGTTGGGGTTTTTGGGCTCTTCCCTATTTTGAGGGCGCTGGATGCGAAAAAGCAGATTGTAGGGACACACAGATCACGCAAACACAATTTACAGCATCCGTACGCACCAAAATATGCCATTTTTCATGAAAACCGGCCAAAAATGGCCGTTTTTTTGTCAAATATTGATTTTTTGGCTTTGTACAAGCAGTTGAAGGACCCCCCCCCCTATTTTCAGGGTGCTGGATGCAAAAAAGCAAGTTGTGGTCACACAAAGATCACGAAAACACATTTTGTAGCATCCGTATGCACCGCAATTTGCCATTTCTCATGGGAAAAACGGCTAAAAATGGCCATTTCTTGGTCAAAAAATGATTTTTTTTGGCCTCAGACAAGCGGTTGAAGACTGCCCCCCTATTTTGAGGGTGCTGGATACGAAAAAGCAGATTGTAGGGACACACAGATCACGCAAACACAATTTACAGCATCCGTACGCACCAAAATTTGCCGTTTTTCATGAAAAAAAACGGCCACAAATGGCCCTTTTCTGGTCACATATTGATTTTTTTTGGCTTCGTACAAGCAGTTGAAGGATCCCCCCCCTATTTTGAGGGTGCTGGATGCAAAATAGCAAGTTGTATGCACGCACGGACTACGAAAGCACAATCTACAGCATCTGTATGCACCAAAATTTGCTATTTTTCATGGAAAAACTGCCAAAAATGGCCGTTTCTTGGTCAAAAATTGAGTATTTTGGCCTCAGACAGGCAGTTGCAGAGCCCCCCCCCCCCGCCCCATTTTGAGGGTGCTGGATGCAAAAAAGCATGCTGTGTGGACACACCGATTGCCCAAACACAATTTACAGCATTCTTATGCCACAAAATCTGCCATTTTTCAACAAAATCGGCGAAAAATAGCCATTTTTTTTATCAAAATTTGTTTGTTTTTTTTAGCCTGAAACAAGCAGTTGAACCAGCCCCCCTCCCGATTGGAGGGTGCTCGTTGCAAAAAAGCGAAATACGCCAAAGAACTACATAAAATATGATAGTATGTGCATAAGAATGGGATGAGCGATGAACATTTGAGGTGTTTTTGGCCCTATTTTGCACCGTTTGTGGTCCGTTTCCATATGGTTCATAGGTAGGCTTTTGCGTGCCTATCACCGTACACACACATGTTTGGGGCTTAGGTTGTTATTTTTGGGGAACAATGGGGTAGGAGGAACCCCCCCCCCCCCCTGCTATTCGGGGTATAATTAAAACAAAAGGTTACTTTTGGTCTTTTTGGGTACAAAACCTATTTTCATGTTTTTTCGTGCCTATATTATACTATACAGGTACACCGGTGTGCAGCACTGTTCTGCTGCACCAACCCAGAGCAGACAAAAATACTCCAAAATAGGCCGAATTCCAGGGTTTTTGATGGTTTGGGAGAAAGCTCGGGTGGGAGGAACCCCCCCATCCCTATTTTGGGGCCAGAGAATCCAAAGAAAATTGGAATTTCTGTCGAAAATCCTCTATAGGCAGGTACACTGGTGTGCAGCACTGTTCTGCAGGACCAGCCCAGAGCAGGCAAAAATACCCCAAAATAGGCCAAATTTCAGGGTTTTTAATTTTTTGGACAAAATTCGGGTAGGTGGACCCCCCCCCCCTATTTTGGGGCCGTAGAAACCAAAAAAATAGGTTATTTCTCGCGAAAAACCCCTTTTTGCTGACTTTTTGAATTTTGGGAAAAAACAGCTGCTAAAATCATAGGTGAATAAGCTACTCCCGTTCTTGAGCGTGCGCTGCAGGTAACACCTGCGCTTGCACAGTGGCAAAGTGATCAACGAATTGAAACAAGTTGATCAGGGCAGTGCAGCATAGGCAGAACAGCGCAAAGCACTGTGGAGAAGGGCAGAGCCGACTCTGACTGAAAAATCAGTGCCAAAGGCTGGAAGGGCAAACAGCGAGGCTGTTGAATATGCGGCCTCGGGCAATATAAAAGCAAAGGTGAATCCATATATAGCATAGAGAAAGCAAAGAATGCTTTGATGGACGGCATGTGAAGCTGCACGCAATCGCCTTTTTTGAGATGCGTGGATCAAATCTTACATTCCGTAAAGAGCAGGCAGTCGCTTTTCAGTTACTCGGCTTGAAGTGCTCGTGAAAACTCTACTACTGAAGCAGGCAGCCCTTTTGGTTGCTCGGAGATGGCGGTGACAATAGCGGCCGTGGGCGTCCCTTGCTCAATCCACAGCGGCGGCATTCAGTACACTCCTGGAAGTTTTGATATCCGCAAGAGCACCACCAATCGTGACGCATGCGGCCTATCGGGTCTCTCAGTCTCTGGATGCGGACTCCTTGGTTGAGTCCGTGGTATGCCTCCGCGTAAACCAGGACTGCATTTTGACAAGTCGCCGTTGAGTGCATGGTAGGCAGGGCGGCCGTCTGGGGCGTAGCTGCGGAGCCAAGTTGGTGTCGCTGACTCGTGTCATGGCGTTGTTGAGGGAGAGTTCTTCTTAGCGCAGTTGGACGATGGCAAGCAGTCGACTCTGTAGCTTCGCGCAGAAGAGGTGGATACCTTTGGAGGTCACGAAGGTCGCCTACGCTGTCAGAGCTGCTTTCATCGTGGTAGTTTCGGTGCGGTTTGAAAGACCCAAGGAACTCTCTCAACGGAACGCGTTTCGTATTCTTTGCACGGCGTCGGATTCTTTTTCGTAGCCTGATCTTGCGTTCACGGCGTGCAAGCGGTCTTTGTTGAGGAGGTCGGCGCAGCCGATCATAGATCTTTTCAACAAAGATGCTAAACGAGATAACGGCATAAAGAAAGTACAGAGGTTCCGGCAACGGGGCGCCTATGCTCGTGCTGACGGCTGCTTCACTTTCCCAGTGTCCTGCTGCAGGCTGGCGCTGTGTGTGTTGTAGCGGCGGCGGTGCTGGCAGCGGCTGTGGTTCACTGTACGTTTCCGAAAGTGCCTCGTTGAAGCGGTCTAGTTCTGGTGTTAGTTGCAATTGGCGTCGGCTGAACTCTGGATTGCGGGGAAAAAGGTGTAGGTGCTGAAGAAGTTCTGCGGTGCGTTGATAGTCTGCGAGTTTGCAACAGAGCTGCGCTGCGAAGTTATTAATCGCCTATTCCAGATGCTCGGCCAGGGGAATTCTTCGATCGCATTCCATGGGTAATAAAAAATCGAAAAAAATAGACACGAAAAAAAAAAGACGGCCAGAAAGTGTTATACTTAAGTAAGCCTTGGCATCAACAAAAGGCTTTTAAGGGGGGCTTGGCCTGGATCAAGCCCTCTAGGAAAGACATGGCAGTGGCTTTTTCTTACTCCCCCGTGAAGTACTAGTTGATCAAGCTAGTAGGACCAAGGAAAAAGGCTCAAACATTCCCAAAATTACCCCAGAAAATGCATTAGACCTACCAAAAACATTCTCATCAGTTCAAAGAAGCCTATTACACTGCAGGTACCCTTGAAAAACAGTGTAATGTACCGTGAATGATGTCCCTTACATGGGGCATTCCTCAAACGTTGCCAGCGTGCGGCGAAAGCCTTTGGTAAAAATTTTGGGGGTAGTGGGGTTTGAACCCAGGACTCCCTCCCTAGAGCACACATGCCTGCCCACTAGGGTACAGTTGAAAGCTGTAATGCGGACGGCTATCGCTGTATAAACAGCAATTCAATAAACGTCCTGACCAAGGGCCAGGGCGGAGCAATACTCCCAATGCAGGACACAAATCTCCAGGAGCTGAAAAAAATGGAAAATGGAACCAACAGGGAGTGCATCCTGTGGTTTAGCGAAAGGTGTAGCGATTTAAGAAGTCAAATCGCTAAAAATCGACGAAACTACGCGAGTGATCGTCATTTTTAGACTAAAGCCTAAAGTCGCAGACAAGCGCAACAGAAGCTGACTCCAGAAAAGGGTTGCGCAAGCGTAAACGGCTCTTGAAAAAGAAGTTATGAGCCGTGGTTTTTAAAGTTCCAAAAGAAATTTTAGCACAGTTGCATCAAAATTTTTACAAACTTTAGGGAAAAGTATTACAAACCAACCAACACCACAGAGCAGGTGGACAACCCACCTCTCAGGTATGCCAGTGTCATTTCACACGCATGCATTGCGTTCATGTTTGTTGCTTCGATAAAACGTTAGGCTAGTCACCGCTGTGTTTGATGGGGGTTCGGGCGCTCCTCTCCTTTGCTCTGCACAGGTCAAAACAGATATGAAAGGTATGCGAAGCGAATGGAGCGCGCAGCGCGCACGTAGGGTTAGAATATGCGCTGTGCTCGCGACGCATGTGCCTAAATTAGGCATTCACACGCTGTATCGCTTTCCCTGTGCCCCAATCCACCCTTGTTCTCTCTTCACAGGTAAGAAAAGAAAGTGCTTGTTCGTGTTTGTGTTGCCGTAGCGCTAAAACAGGGTTGCTTAAAACGCTTAGGCTTGTTTTGCGTTGTGCGGAGCGCCACTCTCTCTCTTTTCCTTGCAGGAAACAAAGGCTAAAGAGCATGCATGACACACAATGCATTAATCGTTTAGGGTTGTTTACAGTTCGCCGTAGGTTTGTTTAAGCGCTTAGGGTTGTTTTGCGCTCGTCTCTTCCTCGGCATTCACATGATGCCTGGTGAGTAAGGTAGGTAAGCCCAGGAGGAGCTCACCTCCTGGGGGAGTCACGCTTTGATTGGTTATGTTGGGTAAGATTAGGTAAGAGAAAGAGGAATGGGAAAAATTGTGCATACCTGTGCATGCATATGGCGCATCAAAGGGTAGGCCACCTGTATCGCGCACGGTAAAACTCTTGTTTAGGCTACCCAGGGGCTCCACCCCACGTTCTTTAAGACAGCGGGTGGAGTTCCTTAAGCTTGCTTGCTTGCACCTGGGTTTGAGGACAGTGTGTTATAGGGCTACCTGAGAAGCGTATAATATGTGGAGGTAGTCTTGGTTCCTCAGCCGCAAACCCAGGCCATCTGCCTTTGCTTTACAGGTGGGAATGTAAGGGCGATTGGTGCAGTTTCTTGGTGCAGCGCTAAAATATGCTGCGCAGATCACACAAACAAATGATTGCAACTCAGCCAGGAGTGGCGAGTGCAGTCCGACCTCTTCAACATACACGCTGTGCACGCATAATGAGCACTCCTTCCCTCCAAGCCCTGATAAGGAAACACGTAGTGGGGTCCCTGTTAGGCCACAGTTGCTTAGTAGCGCTGTGTTGTCCTGCTTGCTCACAGGAGGGTCAGTAGGCCCCGTGACATCTTTGACAGCAACTCCAAGTAGCGTGTGTAGGTGTTAGGGTCGGCAAGCCTGGCAGGAGTTGAGTGCAAGTGCTGAGTGCTCACCCTGCCATCGAAGGCCGGTGCTGGCGTCAGTTAGTGTAGTGTAGTGGTGTCTCTTGTCCCGCTTGCTTTTCCACGTGGACAGGGGAGTGCGTTAGCTTTTGGCCTGTAGCAAAAATGGGCGTTTTGTATGCCCTTAGCACACTTGACCACCCCTCCACTCTAGTAGGTAGGGCTTTTGCCGTCTTCCCCCAAGGATAGGCGCCAGCACAGAAATTGGGTGCCATAGGAGTAGTAATAGTACCTGATTAGAACCTTCGGTCCGACGTCAGCGAAGCCCGGTCTCCGCGAGCCACGCCCGGGGAGAGAAGTGAGATACACACAGACATACGTAGCACACTTAGGGGTATGGCAAACCCTGTAAGGAAGGGTAGAACTCCATGGGTCTGGACCGATCAGGGGTCCTAACTGTGGGCTCGCTTGTCCCCAAGGAGGGAAGACGCACCTTGCTTCATGACCCCTTGCTTGTCATTTCCCCCCTGGAGTAGTAAGCCACCGTTCTACGTTGGCTCCCCAAGGTCATTACATTAGGGCAGTTCCCGTGCAACACATGGCCAACAAGGCATACACTCGCTGGGCGGCTGCAAACCTGATAAGCGGCCACCTGGTCCAGGCTGGAAACCATAGGCATGGGACTGCAGGGCACAGACAGGGTCAGTGCAGTGCTCAGTAAGCAGTGGGCTGTGAAAAATCAATGGCCCTCGGCCAGGGAGTGGTTGTCACGGGGGGCTAACGGTCCTGTCCTGCGATGCAATGCGGGGCAACTGTGACAACTGCTCTCACACACATACACAGGCACATCTGCACAAGAGTGCTCACTGCCCCTGTAAGGTTAGAACACAGTCAGTAAACTGACACAGTTAAATTAGGTTTTCTTTTTACGCTGGGACAGAGTCTCAGCACGGGTTAGTAGCTGCCCCTCGTTGTTCTCAACGAGGTAGGAGCGGAAGATGGGGTTCATACTCCCATCTGGTTATATAAAGGCTGACATAGGTTCCCAGGTCGCCTCAGATAACCCATAGCCATCCCACAGGGTTAGGAATTTCCAGCCCTGTTTGTACTCGTGGGGAGCAATACCTGCAACCACGTAGTAACCATCGACTGCCATCTAATCGGCAGTCATCTCTTGGAGTTCGTCTGCCTCCTCTGGGCTGGCAGCGTTCTCTAGGTCAATACGCTCAACCTCACTGTCGCTCAGGCGCCACTCATCCCAGGACAAATCGTCAGGGGGGTGATAGTGCCTCAACTGTTTAGGCGCACAAAGCAGTTCACCACCTAGACGTGGACTGCACCTGACATGGATCCTAGATCCATGTATCCTGATGATACGATAGAGCCCAAAAAAAGGGTCCTGTAGGCAGTTACGTGGCCAGGAGGGTAGGCGTGAATGGTGAACCAAATCAAGGTCACCAACCTTGAAGCTGGCAGTTTGCCGTAGGCGATTCCGCCGGCTCAGTTCACAGTCACGGATGTGTCTCAGGTTAGTCCCAGCCTGGTTAGCCATAGACGGCCTGTGTTCCAGCCAATCTCCCACAGGGCTCTTAAAGTCCTCAGGAAAGGCGGTTTTGAAGAACCAAGCAGGTCGTCCTCCATGGAACAGTTTGTGGGGGGTGAAACCAGTAGAAGAGCTCTTCTGTGAGTTCATGGTCAGCACTGCCCAGGGCACTAGGCGTACCCAGTCCTTGGTACGCTCCTGTTTCATCAGGATTCCCAGGTTCTGCTCCACCACACGGTTTTGTCTCTCACAAAGAGGGTTAGAAGTGTGGGTATAGGGCACACCTGTGGTTACCTCCACGTTCAGGGCATCCAGCACTCGTTTGTACCACCCAGTGTCACTGCGGATGCGTACATCCTCATCAGAGTGCACCCGCTTGGCTGCCCCATAGGGTTCGAACCATTGTTCGACCAACATTTTCACAGTCTGCTCACCGGTGATTTTCTTATTGCATGGGAACACACAGGTGAAGCGAGACAAACCACAGGTGACCACTAGGCAACTATCATAGCCGCCAAAGCGAGGTAGGCCGTGGATGAAATCCACATAAAGAAGAGAGTTAGTACAATGGGGTATGGGTAAGCTGGAAATCAGTCCCCTATCCCTACTGTCGCTCTGCTTGCTGGCATGACAGGCACAAGCATCCACAATGGTCAGCATACGAGATCTCACTTCAGTCAGGGTTAGACTAGAGTAGAAACACTGACGGAAAAGGTCCACTCAGCGATTAGCGCCAGTGTGACCTGAGCTGAGATGGGACCACTGTAGGCACCCATCAAGTCGGGCCTCAGGTACAACAATACGGTCCTCGTAGAAGAGGTACTGTTTGTTTTTATACCACTGGTGCCCGTCTATGACACGGGGTTGGAGACCAGTGCTGAGGGTCCAGAGAATTTCTTTATACTCTGACTGATAGTCCGTTAGGCTCCAACCCTCGAGGAATCCAGGTGGGCGCATGGACAGGTCAAGCTGGACATCCATACGCTGGAACGCCTCTTTGGCGAGTGCTTCAGAGCTCTCACCTATAAGCGCATCGAAGTTATTGCGCGATATATAGTCAGACAGTTCATTTTTTATACGAGGGATATGATGAACTGTCAGCCTGAACTGGCTCAGGTAAGTCCACCACCGCTTTAGTTTCGCTTTCTCTGGTGGTGGGCCCTTCTGAAAAGACTTCCCCAGTTCTTGGTCACAGAGCTAGACAATAGGCTTAATTCCCAGGAGTCGGGATTGTGACAAAAGCAACAACATACCGGCCAGGAGTTCCTGGTCATAGGTGCTGTAGTTGGAACGCGCTTGGTTCCATTTCCAATTCCAGTGTCCCAGTAGCACAAGCCGCCACTCACTGGTAGGGTAGTCATGCTTCAAGGAGCCATCACGGTTCAGTCCGCTCCTGCCATTGGTAGATCGTTCCACCCCCCCCTACATCACTGGCATCAGTGATCAGGACTATCTCGCCCTTAGGGCGGGGTACTCCCAGGCAGTTTGAGGAGGCAATTTTCTTCTTCAATTCTTGGAAACACTCCTCCTCTCTGGTGGTCCACCTCGAGGGAGTAGTTTTCTTGATTAGGTCAGTGAGGAGGGCAGAGGAGTAGGGAAAATTGTGGATGTGACGCCTGTAGAAGTTACAGGCGCCCACAAAATTCCTCAGGTCGTGTAGACCCTTCTTAGGGTCATCGCGAATCTGCATGTCCTGCAGGGGCTGCATCTTAGACGAGGCTGGTTTTCACCAGCCATACCCCCAGTCGAAACCCTAATACTCCATCTCCTCTTTCATAAACTCACATTTTTCGAGTTCGATTCGGAGATGGTTTTCTCTGCAAACAATGAAAAATTCACGGAGGAGAAGGACATGGTCCTCTTGGGTATTGGTACCCAAACTCACGTCATCGATGTGGGCCTCCATTTCTGCCCCTCGAGAAATCAACTCCTGTACTAGAGGTCTGCGCCTCAGTATGTACAAAATTTTGTTCATTAGCTCCTGGAAGAGCGCTGGGGCATTAGCCACCCCGAAAGGCATGACCTTCCACTTAAACACACGACTCTTAGGAGTTATAAAAGCCAGCAGTTCCTGAGGTGCGGCGGCTAGGTCTACCTGCCCGAAACCACTGCGTTTGTCCATTTTGGCCCTGTACCTGCATTTGGCAATACGCTCCAGGGTATTTTCCATGTTAGGAATACTCCCTGACTCGTTTTGGGCTTTCTTGTTGACGTCACCATAGTCAACAACCAGTCGTAGGGCAGTCGATCCTGGTTTAGCAACCAGGAAACAGGGACTGCAGTGATGGGGGTAGTCCCCTTTCTTACATTCCTCCACTAGGCCAGCATCAATACATTCCTGGATCTGGCGCTTGATTTCTTCAACCTGTTCCTGTGGAGCGGGGTAGGGACGACGCCTCACTCGCGTCTTCTCAAATTCAGGTTTCAGTTTCAGGTCCATCTGGACCAGTTTTTTACAAGAAAGGGGGGGAGGCAAGGCGCCGAACACCTCCTCATAGGTTAGGAGCAGTTTCTTCAGTCGGGTGTCAAGGTTAAGACTCTCGATTTTCCGCGGCAAATCCTCCTCAGCACGGAGGTTGCTCTTTCCATGCTCTATCTTTTTCTGCCGATCAGCAGTTTCGGCAGGTACAGAACCATCGTCCCACTCAGGGGAACATTGCTGCCAATAGTGCAGAGAATACACTAGGGGTATCTCAGGGTCAGGCAGCGTGTAGGAACCATCGTCCTTCTCAGACCAGATGGAGGATTTCAAGGTCTGTCCGAGGTATTGCAGCCGCTCTTGGCGTTCAATACCTTCGGCCTTCAGGTATAACAGCCGTCGGAGTTCCTGAGTGTCATGCTCAGACAGTGGCATTCTATTAGAAGCAGGCCGCGCCAGAGCATCAGGACTCTGGGCCACGGGTTCACCTGAGTGCATAGGCTGCATGTGTAGCACCGGTTTCCCAACAGGGGAAGTAGGTTCTGAGGTTGACTCTAGATCTACCTCCTCCAGCAACACCTGGGCCAGGAAGGCACTGTGGTATAGTTTAACACAGCTGGGATCAACAGCAGGGATAGTGCTGGCGATCTCAGACAGTTGGTCGTCAGCATCCTCCCTTACAGCTGCAGGTTCCAAATAGCCATCGGGAGATTCACACCCTGTAAGTGTGGCAGATAGTTGCTCAGGACATCGGTTTTTGAGATCAGAAAGAGTCAGGCCACGATTTTAGGCCATGACCTCTTTCAGTACCACCTGATCTAGATCACACAGGGGTACAGGATTGAGAGATCCATCGACAATGGATAGGAAAATGGCCCACTCAGGGGCCTGCATAGCTGTGTCTGAGTTCTCAGGCACGTAGATGGGACCGTCGGGGAGTTGCAGTCTTCCAATTGTCATTCGGTCTGGCATACGGCGCCAATCAGCGTGTTCACCTGAGCAACCCCAGTCAGGGGTGCACATGACAACCCTTCCTCCCTGCATAAGCGATTTTGGTTAGAATCTTCGCGAGCAGGGAGAAGGGAGGGTTAGCATACGCTAGGCCCATTGCTTTCCAGAAGAAACAGAAAGCGTTGTTCAAATGTTTTGAGCAGTACAACTGCATGATGTGCTGTTGTTGGCTCGCGAGCAATTCTACCTGGATCTCATCCAGGGTTACCTGAAGGGCCGCCAGTCCATTTTCGAGAACGTGACGGGCCAATTGGTAGTTTTCAGTACGTTAGTTAGTCTTGGTTGCGTAGCGCAGACCAGACTCTTTTCGTCCTGACAGCTCCAAAGGTACGGAGAAGAGCCCAGTGCCAAAGTCGCAGTGCAGAGAATAGGGGCGCTGGACAGACAGCATTTTTACCTGGCGGTTTGTTCGCAGGAAGTTGGTACCAATGGCAATGTCAAAGGCGTCGGTATCCAGCACTCTGCAGTGTTGGGTAACAGTTTTGTCGCCAAGACAAATAGTCACATCGACTCCCCCCATGGAATGGATGGTACGCCCATCCCCTACTCTTATGGCCACTGTCTTAGTTTTCTTGAAAGTCTTTAGCAGGCGCCGGGCCACTATAGGAGGTGTTGTGCCGGTGTCAAGCACTGCTCAAAAAACTTGGTCCCCGATTGCCACGAGGATCCAGAAAACCAAGTCCTCCTTTTCGGCGCCGCCCCCCTACTCCTCAGCAGGGAATTTGACATCCACCCCTGCAGCCATGAGGGACTTGGCCATCCAGGCCAGTCGCCTCTCCTTGTAGTTTTTCCCCTCAGGGGGGGCGTTATCCCCCTGTGGGCGCTTCTTCGGGTCACCTTCGGCAGGAGGGGGTGTAGTATCGGGCGCTGATGAGCGCCTCTGGGGGTTAGGGGTTCCACCCTTGCCACCCCCCTTGCCAGCTCCTTTACCACCTTTATCCCCATTCAGGGGAGTTCTGGTGGGTGTTTTGCTCTTCTGGCGTTCCGCCTCCTGCCGCTTGAGTTTGTCATCCTCTCGTTTCTTTATGTGACACTCGTCCTCGTAGTGACGGCGTTTGCCACAATAACCACAGGTGATGGTACATCTAACATGGTCCTGATGGGTCACAGTTTTCCCATCTTTGGTGTGCTGCTGTCGTTTAATCTGCAGCATACAACTACTGCAGTGGTCGCAGTCAGAGGCATGACAAGAAAGTTTTATAGTGATTTCAACACTGGGTGTTTGTTGTGCCTCTCCTGCTGCTTGCTGCTGGTGTAGGGTTTCCTGCGGCTTGTTTTTGATGAGTAAAATGTTTTATTTGCTGAAAGACAACCAATCCAGGATAGCCCAAGCCAGAGATAGGCAAGTAAAAGAGAATCAGGATCAAAGCATGAAGGGCTGCAGTGTAAACAGTGAAAGATGTTAGAATATTCACAGAAACTGCAACTCAGGGCACATCGGATGGCATATTCACAAAGATAGCTGAAATGTTTTGGAAAAAGAGTTGGAAAACTGCCCCATGGTCACTCTATCTCCATAGTGCCATCTCAGGAGATTTGCACTCTTTGTTTTGGGTCCCATATGTGCTGAGGTGGCAGGGCATGTGGCGATGAGGTCACTGCCATGTCACATGGGATCTTCCTACTTAGCTAGGCTGACCGGGAATTGAACCAAGGACCTCTCAAAAAGAGGTGCCCAGCCCCCTAGGGTGCATACCACTAGGACAGCTAAGAATTCATGGAAAAACATAGATAAATTCATAGGCTCTGCCCTGGATATGTCAGTGCTCAGTCAACTCAGGAAAAGATGAATAGCCTCACATTGATAGGGGATTAAGGGGTCCACTCCATATCCTGATTGGGTGTTTGGTTCCATAGGTCAAAATGTGTTATCACCACTTTTGGTTGGGCCAATACTAAGATAGAAATGCCTGTGTGCTTAGAGCATCTCTAGTAAGACTAAAGTATACCCTAAAGCATTGGAAAAGCACTTTTTCTTACTCCCCCCTTGTGCTGTGGTGGCCACCACTGTCGCATTTTCAGAAAAAAGGGATTTTTTTCTTGGCCTTTCCTCGGTTTCCACATCTACTTTGAAAATACCTATAGCTTCCCTCACACAGAAAAATGGGCGCTCACCATGGCTGGCGCCTTTTTGCTGCTGTGTTCGTGACATTTCGTACAGAAAGCTCAGCGCTCATGGCGCTGCCGGGGTTCCTGTGACTTGGTTGGGTTACGTTGGGAGCATGCCAAAACATGTGCAAGTGCATCCCTCCCTCCAAGACGCAGCGCGACACTAACCCAACGCCAGACTCTGTATGGACATCCGCTCTGGTTCTTAAAACCTGCTGGCGACCTGCTGTCCTGATCTTAGGGCGAAGGGAGTCGTCAGGAAATTAAATTGCCCCTTGGTGGGGTCTTGGGTTCTGCTCAGTCTCCTGGCTGCTGCTTTTCGGCCCAGAAAGCGGCCTACTCAGCGACGCTTTCGCGAGGATATCTGCAGAGGCAGGAATGGGAGAATTATGGACGAATCCATGCAAGCGCGAAGCGACAACACCTAAATCCGTCAAATGACGGCCTAGAATTTTTCTAGGACAACACACCTGAGCAGAATCCAATTGTGCATCAGATGCACATTGTTATAAAAATTGTAGTCATCTCTCGATTTTTTAAATCAAGAAATTCCTAGGCATGAAAAGGCGGCGCGCAGGAGCGGCTCCTAGCGAAGCGCCGGAAAATACAGAAATAATGAGATTATAAACGTATGTCTCACGTAGACAGGAAAATGACGAGACACACACAAATAAATAAACATACAGATTCCACCCACACTGACAGAAAGAATCAGAAATCCAAGAATTCCAAAATCAACGAAAAGACTTCAATGAATCAGGTATAAACCTCAGGTGTGCTCGTCTCGTATGCAGCATGCACATTGCTCGTCTCGTGTCTCCGTGAACGAGTCTTGTAGCAGCGCTAACAAACGATAGAGGGTTAGATTAGAAACATTGCAGATGATTAGAGGTGACATTAGGGAAAAAACAGATGGCCTTCGGCCAGGGAGTGGTTGTCACGGGCTACCGGTCCTGCCCTGCGGTGCAATGCGGGGCAACCGTGGCAACTGCTCTTACAGCCATACCGCCCTTTTTGTTGCACTGATTAGAACATACACACTGATGCATAAACGATTTGCGTGCTTGTGTTTCGATTTGCACGCTTCCGTTTCGATCAGCACTCCACCTTGCTCTCTTTCTCCAGGGGTGAGTAAGGTAGGTAAGCCCAGGTGGGGCCACCCCCTGGTAGAGTTCGTGATTGTGGGTCAGATTGGTAGGTGTGCCAAAGGCAGATCGTCCACTCGTGCATGCTCGTGCATTCACACACGCATTAAAGGGTAGGCCACGCGAAATGCGCACAGTAAACCTTGTTTAGGTTACCCAGGGGCTCCTCGGTACGTTCTTTAGGACAACCTGAGGAGTCTCTTAACGCTTGCTTGCTTGACAGGGGTGTTTCAGGACAGTGTATTATAGGTCACACTGAGAAGCGTATAATACGTGGCGTGTGGCTTGGTTCCTCAGCCGCAAACACCCCTTCATTGGCCTTTGCTTTACAGGTGGGCAGGTAGGGTGATTGGTGCAGCAGCATTCCATTTTTCTCTTGCCCTGCGAAACAAGGGCGCTGATCACACAAACAATTGACTGCACCTCAGCCAGGAGTGGCGAGGGCGGTTCGACTCCATCGACATCCACGCTGTGCACGCAACAAGAGCACCCCTTCCCTCCAAGCCCCAGCAGGGAAACACGTTGTGGCGTCCCTGTTAGGCCACAGTTGCTTAGCAGCGCTGTGTTCTCTTGTCTTCTTCACAGGAGGGTCATTAGGACTCACGACTTGGTCTCCAACAACACCCAGTAGAGCGTGAGTGTAGGAGTGGTAATCCTGAGTGGGGGCTTGAGCCAGTTGCAGAAGTGCTCGCCCACCAGGATGGTGCCACTGTAGGTAGGGTGTGTAGAGTAGTGGTGTCTGCTGTCCCGCGTGCTTTTCCTCGTGGACAGGGCAGTGCGTCAGCTTTTGGCCTTTAGCAAAAATGGGCATTTTGTATGCCCTTAGCACACTTGGCCACCCCTCCCCTCTAGTAGGTAGGGCTTTTGCCGTCTTCCCCCAAGGATAGGCACCAGCACAGAAATTGGGCGCCATAGGAGTGGTACCAGTACCTGACTAGGACCTTCGGTCCGACATCAGCGAAGCCCGTTGATTCGGGAGCCACGCCCGGGAGAGAAGTGAGACACACACAGACATACGTAGCACACTTAGGGGTAAGGTTCAGTCCCTAGCTTTAGTCTTTGAGGCAAGCGTCTCAGCGAGCCTCAGCAACTCACCAAGGTTGTTCTGGGACACGTAGTCAACCAGAACTGAGTTTAGGCGTCCCTCAGGTAGAACAAACGCAGAGAAGGGCTCCCAGGTGGCCTCTTCGACTCCAAACCTGTCCCAGAGGGTGAGGAAGCGCCAACCCTGGCGATAGCGGTGGCGTAGGACAGACTTCACCAGGTAGAAGCCCTCCTTAGCCATCTCCTCGGCGTTCATGTCGGGGAGTTCCCCTTCAACTTCCATAGGGCTGGCAGCCCCTTGTAGATCTAGGGCGGCGATTTCCTCGTCGTTCAGCTGCCACTCCTCCCCACAGAGGTCTTCAGGATCATAGTAGCGCTTCAGGTGTTGAGCAGCGCACACCAGGGTCCCCCCTAGACGGGGAGAACACCGCACGGTGATACGGTGTCCATCCACTGATAGAATCTTGTAGGGCCCGAAGTATGGGTCGTCGCTGGTAGAGCGTGGCCAGGCGGGTAGTCGACTGTTGTGCACCAGCACCCAGTCCCCCTCTTGGTAGGTGGCCGGTACTCGGTGCTTGTTCTTCTTGTTCCACTGACGCTCCCTCACTCTCTGGAGCATAGCCTTGGCCTTGTCCACCTTCGCCTGTTGCTCTTGGACCCATTCACCCACAGAAGAATGGGTGTCCTCTGGATAGGGGGCATGTAGGAACCATGCCGGGCGCCCTAGGAATAGCTCATGGGGCGAGTAGCCAGTGGCTGAACTCTCTTGGGAGTTCATCATCAAGGATATGACGGGGAGTAGTCTCACCCAGTCTCTGGTGCGTTCAGTTTTGCACCACATCCTTACATTCTCCTTGAGGACACGGATCTGTCGCTCACATAGGGGGTTGCTCGTGTGCGAGTAGGGGATCCCCGTAGACACCTGGACATTGAGGGATCTCAGGACCCTCTTGTACCAGCGGGTATCTGAGCGTACTCGTACGTCCTCATCGGAGTTGATCTCCTTGGGCGCCCCATAGACACAAAACCACTCCTCCAGGAGTATCTTGATAGTCTCCTCCCCGGTAATGTGTTTGGTACATGGGAACACCCTGGTAAACCTGGTCAACCCACAGGTTACCACGAGTGCGAAGTCATAGCCCCCAAACTTCGGCATCTCCGTGTAGTCCACGTATAGAACACTGTTAGCACACTGGGGGATGGGCAGGGTCGAGTAGAGACCCCTGTCTCTGATATCCCCTGGTTTGCAGGACCTGCACGGGCACTTGTCCACGATAGGCTGGAGGGCTTTCCGCAGTTGGTCATCAGTCCACGTAGTGTGGAACCACTGCTTGAACAGCCTCAGGGTACGGTCAGCACCCACAAGACCGCTGAACTCATGGGTCCACTTCAGCAGCGCTGGGACTCAGTCACTAGGCACCACGATGCGGTCCTCGTGCCAGAGGTAGCTCTTGTCCCTCTTCCACTGATCTTCGTTGACCAGGAGGGGATCAAGGTGTTTCTCCAGGCGCTTGTAGATATCCCCAAACTCCTTTTTTAACACATTCCAACATGTTTGCGGCTGCTTCAGGTCCATTTCACTATGCTACATGAGCCTATTTACAGCTTGGTATGGGGTTTCCTTGGCTGCATTTGGCTGTGGGCGGTCCCTTACACCACTTAGCACCTTAGTGGTACGTTGTGGCTTTGTGTGGGTGCCTGCGGCCTTGTGTGCCTTGGTCTCCAGCGCTACACCCTCAGGCCATAGCTACCTTGAACTATGTACACAACCCATGTACAGGTGTTTCCCAAAAGGAAAACAGTGCTGTCACTGCCCCTGTGCCTTTGGGGCAGCTGGGTGCTGGTGGAGTGTGAATTTGTTTGAAAGTGTGTTTTGCAAAACAAAACATCCTTTGCCAGCATTAACAGAAACTGCCCGAAAAGAAAAAGACAGGAGCTTTCAGGTGAAAGCTACTGCAGGAAAATAGCCGGATGATTTCTGCAGAGTGATTTGCAGGAGAGACTCATTGTTAAATAACAACTGTGGAACTGAACTATTTTGACCAGAGCTTGTGCTGTTGGCTGACCTTGTACTAAGTGTGCTCTTTTTGGTTTGTGCAGAGATGTTGTCAGTTTGTAATGACAGTGGGTGAAGTTATGTGTTTAGTGGGTGAAATTGTGTGTTTAGTCTGTCTGCAGTCGTTGGCGTTTGTCAAAAAGTCTCAGTGTGTCAGTGATCTGCAGTGTGATCCGTCGCTAAGTGTACTTATTCCCTCACCAAAGAAAGCGGTAGCAGGAAAAACGGTATGCCCTCGTTCCAGATTCAAGCACAGTGCAGCTTCAGTGCTGAGGAGCCGGCTGGTCATATATAATTCATACTGTGTTCACAGATGATATTCAAAGTCGGATGTCCAAATGAAGGGATTAAATCAGCATAAAGCTCATAATAATCAAATGCTCGGAGCTGTTCGAGTGTCAGTCACCGACAGTTGTCAGACAACCTGGACTCAGAGAACATGGATATATGATGGAAAAAGAGCGTGTTGCTTAGGATGCACAGGGCCCTGAAAATGTACTCTTTCTTGAGCACCAGAGAGTGGCATCCCAATCGCCATCTCCGTAGACACAGTCTGGGCAGGCTCAGGTCGAGCTCTACCTCAGACCAAAAGAATCGGGCTTCCATAGTATCAATGGCGCCTATACGGTTAAATTCCTCTTCCAATCCCACTGCACGTTCTATGGAGCGGTAGACAGTAGTGACATCAAGTTGTCGTCGACAGAGCCCGCTGAAGTTGCCGTCTCCATTACCAGAGATGGTGTGACGAACAACACCAAGGATGTCTTCTAATGGGACGTGAAAGCCCTGGAAAAGCACGTGGCGGGACGATGGACGGCAGCCCAAGGTGACAGTGTTCGGTTGCAGTACATCGTTGGGAACAGATGCTTTAGGTTTCGCACTCTGAGGGACTTTGGAATGGAAAAGATGCTCGTCGAGATCAATCTCTTGCGCATGGTGCTGAGGCCGTTCGAAAAACTCATTGTTGTCGTTGACCCAGAATTGACAATCGGTGTCACGTGAAAGCGCTTCGGCATCGCTTGAGTCCGAGGATTGTAGTGGCGGTGGCGAGGCGTCGCAGCTGGACTCGCTGTCGTACCCCTCGACGCTCCCAGATTCATTGAGTTGCGGGTGACACGGTGACTGCGGTAAGGGTAGATCGTGCTTGGTGATGTCTATGGGGCCCTGCCCTATGACTGGCGGCTGAGGAGGTTTGCTCCTGCAGTTGGGCGTCCCTCGGAACTCACCGTAGTTCACACGGTGTTTGCCTGTACGCTCACGACATCGGAAAGCCACCTTCTGCCTGTGCTCACGATGGTGTTGTGTCTCCGGATCATCTTCAAGAGGGTCCAATGGCGTGTCCGCTTCGTTTCGGCGGGCTGTGACTGAACCGTTGCCAAGTTTCCTTAGTTTTTGTAAGACCATTTCGAATTCGGTTTCCTCATATTTCGCTTGTTCTCTCTGTTGCTGACGGCGCTGATTTTTCCGTAACTTCTTTTGTGTATGGCGCTAACTGGGACAGGACTTAAAGGTTTCCCATATGGTGCTGCTCTGCAGTTCTGGGTCACCTTCTAGCGCTTGACTACAATCGCTGGATTCGGCAGTCTCTTCACGTTGGAGCGGCGAGCTGTGTGCATGTGCGTAGATGCTTGCTTCGTCGTTGGTTTGGGGAGTACCTGGTACGGCGGTGGATATGGACCCTTCATGTTCACGTTGTGGGAGCGGAGCTTGCTCTTCATTGGCGGCGAAGGGGTGCACACTTACAGGCACAGGGCATTCTCAATCTGGCGAGAGCTGGTTGCTGTTTGCTCTTGGCTGGAGATCAAGTCTGAGCTGGGTACGGTTTTGAAGCGTGCTCCTGGAGCATCCGACTTCCGATCGGCAACAGCATCTGCTGAACAATTGGAATTGGCGGCTTGCTCCTGAGACGGTTCGTAGACCCAAGCATCGTTGCGGCGCGTAGCAAATGGCTTGCTCTTTGGTCGTCGTGGGAAGTGGGCAGGATACTGTGAGAAGGACGGGTGCGGAACGGCGGCGTACGTCTGAAAGGACGCAGGCGTCACCAGAGTCTGCAGCAAGTGGACGACTGCCGCTATTGACACGTAGGCGTCTGAGTGCTGCATAGTGGTATTCTACTGTGACGAACTGCTGATATTGGCGGCGTACTCGTTTATCGCTAAAGCTGACAAGTTAGCGTGCAAACAGTCTGGACGTGGTTTTTGCCACGCCTTTCGTACTAGGAGGCGCTTCTCTTGCTTCTGTGGCAAGCTGGCGACTTTGCTGGCAGAAACTCCTGCTGCGCCACCTGAATGTGCTGTTCTGGCAGCTTTTCGCGGCTGCGAGATTGCAAACGCCTGGTCTTACAGCCTGTCTGTCCTGTCACTTTCTGAGTGTCTATTTTTTTTCAATTGACCCTCAGCATTTTGTTGATGGATCCACCGGTAGTCCAAGCTATTCGGTGATTGGTGAAAATCCTGGGCTGTTCAAGTTCTGGAGCCTTTCCCGCAGCTTTCAAATCACCACCTCAATTCCCGAGTCCAAATCGACGCTTGCAACCTTTCAATTGACGCCAAGTCGCCTTTTCGTTCATCCCGAGAACACCATGAATTTCACCCTATTTGGAAGCTCCAAAGCCGCCGATGATGGCCTTTCAACGCTATTTAACTATTCCCCGTCACACCTCTTTCAAAAACACCAAGCCTCAAATTCGCCGTTACAAACGCGCTTTCCGTCACGCCAATTTGAAGCCGTTGAAGGCAAAATATTTGACACACGCCAACGCATTTTCGTTCCCGAAGTTTACCGCCGTCTACAAGAATACTCCGAGTTCTACCTGGATGTGGAAGGCACCGATATTGAATCCGCCTTTGTCTGGAGCAACTCGCCGGAAATTCTAGACCGAGGCAGGGTCTCTTCCGTTCCGCACAATAACTACAACGAGCTTGAAAAGCTTTTGTTCAAGCACAAGCGTTTCTACCTAAAGCCGTATGAGTTGGACTATTCTCAAACCGAAGCCAAGAAGTCTCTGCCTACCGCCACCCCGTGGGCTAAACAATTAAGAACCGTGCTAGATAAAGCCAAAGAAGAGAACAAAGACCTCAAAGGATGGTTCGTTATTCCGGCGTGGGACGCTCAAGTGGTTGCCGCCACCTTTCGCATGCTAGGCTCAACTTCCGCCCTTTTTCCTCTCCTTCCTTACATTTCTAGCATGATATGTATGCACAGAGCACAACCTCAGGACGCCTACAAGGTCAAAAAGGACGGCAAAGACTCCTACGAGTTCCGCACGAGCGGCCATCAAACGATGCCGTATGTTGCCTTACTCCTAAACACCTCTTCCTTTGACGGGTGCCGATATGAAGACATCAATTTTAAGTTTGAACCTTTCTGCTTCGCTGCCAAGCACGCCCATCCAACGGTGTGTGACCTGCGGTTGCACAAAACACTACGTTTTGAGGTGAGCATAGAGTTCCTTGATCACATTGAGCCTTCGCCGCCAGAGGAGAGAGACAAGTCTCAACCAAAACAACGCAAAATTCGAGACGCCCGTGCATTCATGAAGTTAATGAACGAAATGTTTGTCCCCGCGCTAGCAAACGTATTGGTGAACACGGAGGATTCTTACTACCCGTTTGCCGACATAGTTCCTTCCGAGAGCCCGCATTGGGCCTACCACCGGGTTGATTGGGAACTCCCATCCCGCTTTGCCGACGAGCTCATGTTTAAAGTCCGCGAGTGCGCCCAATTCCTCAGCGGAGAATTCCTTGCAATGAACATGCACGCTTTGCCGACTACCGAAGTGTATCGAGCCGTTATCGCTAGGGACCGGAAGGAAAGAAACAAAGACCTACAAGCCCCGGAAATGCTCACCATGATGATCGCCAACCTTCCCGGAGGACGGGGCGCCTCACCGCCCTTAGGTGCGATGTTCCGGTCGAAAGACTCCTTGGTCGTGGCGATTGACACCACACACGCGCCGTGCGACGTCATGAAAACCGGGGTCCAAGCGCTAGCTATCCGCTTCTTCCACTCATGCGGCATTGTTCTCTTTCATGGCATAGATGGGCAATTGGTGCGGTTTTCGTCAAGATCCGACGGCAATACGAGGTCCGCGCCTTCGGGCGCCCCCGAGAGAGCCCACGCAATGCCGGTCCCGCCCTCATACGACTTGTCTAAGGCCCCGAAGACCGCCGTGCTCCTAGTGGCCCCAAGATCGGCGCATGCTCTCGACTTGCGCGTCCAAGCGGGGTTCCTTGGCCCATACATGTCGTTCGAACCCACGCGACCTCCCTACGAGCACCAACAAGCCCACCTCGTGGTCTACGAAAAGGAGGAATCCGCGCTGCTAGCGCATGATTTCAAATATGGAGACGCTGCCTTTGTCCCACTACACCGCAACCTCCTCGCCCTCGAGAAGATACTCCCCGCTCAAGAACCGGATGTGGCCGAGCACGAGCAACCCATCGTGCAGCGCCTCCAAGCGGGCGCCGCCTTGGGGTCCACGGCCTTCCTGTCCCAGCTTGTCTCCGCCCTTCGTGATAGGCCCGTGACGGGGCTGACTGAGCGCATCAGCGAGTGGAACGCGGCACCGGACGACGCCGACGCCGCTACGCCATCGCCGGGACCAAACCGCATCGAAGAGATGTCCAAAACCAGCGTCCCGCTGCTCGCTCCGCTGGGAGGCGAGGCGACCACCCTACTACCCCCTGACCACGATGCCCCCACCCCCGCCTCGGAGATACAAACCGACCCCCGCCTCCCTACTGGTTTTTATTACGTCTGCGACGTATTTTCCGAGAGCCAAGAGGAAACGGTAAAAAAAGGTTCTCCACGACAACAAGTGGGAGAAATACCACGGGCGCTCAGTCCAACACTTCGGCCACGCATACCTCGGCCCGAGCAAAGTCACCGCCACGTCCCACATCCTGGAAGAGTTTTCCTCTATCATCCAAACCTACAATGCCGCGCTGGAGCAACTAGGCCTCTCGCCACCCCCCCCCCCCAACCAAATCACGGGCACAATGTATCTCCCGGGAGAGGGCATCAGCTACCACAGGGACGACCCCTTGCTATGCGGCCCGGTGTCCATTTTTGGTTCCGAGTCGGACACCACAATGTTCTTTAAAAACCCCTCCAACGCGGACTCTTTCCGCATCCGCCTCTTTGCCCGCTCTCTCCTGGTCCTCACGGGGGCAGCACGCCATGAGTGGCACCACGGGATACCCCGGCGCAGGGAAGACGAAGTGTTTGGGCTCACTGTCCCGCGTACCATCCCTAGGATTGCTCTAATCCTCCGCCACATCCCACAGGCAAGCTAACCCACGAAAGCCAGAGGGCCGGATACCCGCCTCCTGCACTCTCCAGCCCCCTCTGCCTGAAAACACAAGGGTCAAGATTCGGTGAAACACCGGCCCAGTCACGGCTTCCTTCGTCACCGGCAAGGGGCTAGACAGAGAGCTCGCCTCGGCCGGAGTACCGGCCGACCAAATTCAGCATTTCCGTTGCCTCAGCCGGCCCAGCCAGCCCGACCCCTCAGCACCCCCCCAGCCTCCCCCTATCCCGCCCCCCCCGAAGTCCGGTACGCGCCTACGGAAGGGGTACCAACGGCCTCACCGCCGCCCCATACCCCTCCCTTCAGAACTGCGTTTTCTGTCCCACAACTTGCAGAAGAAACCTATGGTGAGCAGCCAAATTCTCCGACACCTCAAGAACGACTTCGACATCCTCTTCCTCCAAGAAATCAATCACGCCCCCATCCTCCCCCACGTATACGCCTACGGTTCGGGCACTAAGGCCACCATTGTTTCAAACATCAGCCAGGACAAACACTCCAGAGGCGAGCACGGGTCCGTTTTGGTTTGCTCCCCCTGGCTCGCCCGGTTCGTTACCCCCCTCCCCCGACTCAATACGGAAGGGCTGCTGGCGGCAGCCGTTCTCACCCTCCCGGGGGCCCCGCCCACCTTGTCGGTCTCGGTATACGCCCCGAGCGCGGACGTC
The DNA here is from genome assembly GCA_964036045.1 of Eutreptiella sp. 'Long Island Sound 2002'. Taxonomy (NCBI): domain Eukaryota; phylum Euglenozoa; class Euglenophyceae; order Eutreptiales; family Eutreptiaceae; genus Eutreptiella; species Eutreptiella sp. 'Long Island Sound 2002'. Next base: position 35,496,828 of record OZ038398.1, on the reverse strand, counting down.
CACCGCTCAAAAATTGAAAACATCCTGCGGCCACTCATGCATCAGTATCCCAACCACGTCCTAGGCGGCGACACCAACTGCATAATGTGCCCTGAGCTGGACGGAGCGAACCTCCAAACGGACAACGAGTGGCCATGGCTCCGCAGGCAGGTCACGAGCGACCCGCCACGCCTCATCGATACCTTCCGGCACTTTCACCTGACCGAGCGCTGCTTCTCCCGATACCCCACCCCGTACAGGGCAAGCAGCAGCCGACTCGACCATATTTTGCTCTCCCCAGCGGCCTCGGAGTTTTTGCCCCCACCTCTGCCACCATCCAAACCGACGACAAAACGTCAGACCACCACCCAGTCACGTACACCTCTCAAGTGCCCCCCCACCCCTTCTCCGAAGAACCCACCACTAAGAGGAAAGTTTTCCGCAAACTGACGGAGCGGGAGCGCTCCAAGCACAAGGACTCCCTCGCCCCCCTGGCGCGATGGTGCGAGTCTACCCTCCCCCGCTTTGAGTCTTTATCCTCGGCAGACATAGAGCTCTTCACAGATGTGGTACTGGAGGAAGTAGCAACCAGCTACCACAACATCACCACACCGTCACACCCCACCTCCTCGGCTCTGGTTAAGAAAATCAAAGCGTCCCTGCAAACCCTACCCCCCCCCCCAACCATCCCAACTACCCCGCTTCCATGGACACGCTCAACAAACTCGTCAAGGAGTGGGAAACCAAAGTGAACAAGGCCGCAACCACCAAAATCCATCGGTGCCTTGTGAGAAAACTAGGATCAAGCGCACCATCAACGAGGCGCTCAACCCCGTGGAACGCGGTGAAATAACGCTGAAGCGCCCGGGCGCCACACAGCTCGTCTCCACCCCTAAAGAAGTGAGCTCCATTTTTTCTTCCACACTCCTCACCCTGGGGGGCAGCCTTAAGTACGCACCGCCGAGCACACTCGTGGATCGCCTGCTCACACACTCCCCCACCTGCCCTGAACCCACAAAACACAGCCCTCTCCCTGACATTACCCCGGAATCATTCCGCAACACGCTCAAGAGGTCAAAGCCCAACAAGGCGGGTGGGCGGGACTTCACAAACAACTACACTTTGCACATCTCCCCCCCCCCTATCTTACAATTCATTTGGAGGGTATGTACCCACTACCTCCACCAGCCGTTGCCCGAGAAATGGCTCGAAGCCAACATTATCTTGCTTTTTAAGAAAGGGGACGTGACGAACCCTGTAAATTACAGGCCTATAGCCTTGCTGAACAGCGTATACAAAATAATTGCAACACACGCCAACCGTGAGCTACTGACAGCGGCCATCGAACACTCCATCATACACCCCACCCAGTTTGGCGGGCTTCCCAACCGCAGGTGCCAGGACCACATTTTCAACCTCTTATCCACGTTTCAGGAATCAGTCGGTAGCTACAGCCTCTACATTGATTTCAATAAGGCTTTCAACTCCGTCCCCCACACCACCCTCTTCACAGTGCTGTCCCGCCTGAACTTTCCCACGCCCCTAGTAAACCTCATTCAATCCTTTTTTTTTTGGGCATGGCGGTCCCCCGCCGAAGACAATGCACTGAAGCGGCCTGACCACGGGCATAGCAAACCTCATTCAATCCTTGTACCGTGCCCCCCGTGACTTCCCGGTGGTGTCAGGGCACACCCACTCCTCCCACCTGCAAACCAGTGGTGTTCGGCAGGGGTGCCCCATGTCACCCATCATTTTCTGCCTTTACCTGAATGTTCTCCTCTTTGCCCTGCCGTCTCACGTCACAGCACCCCCCTCCCCACACGAGTCGGGGCACGCCTTCGTTGACGACCTCCTCTATTGGTCAGAGGATGGGGACCGCATACAACAAATTTTGAATTTCTTCGACACGGTCGCCAGGGAGTGGGGTCTAGACTTAAACCTCAGCAAAACCGAGATCCATGCTATGGGAACAGCCCCCCCCAGAACTTTCACCTCCCCCTCGGGCACCCCCCTGTCAACAACCAACCAGAAGACGGGGCAACCGCACAACTGCTACAAATACCTAGGGGTGTACATCTTCACCGCCAACCACGAGGCACAAAGTAAGAAAAAGTGCTTTTCCAATGCTTTGAGGCATACTCTAGTTGTATTAGAGATGCACTGAGCATCCATGCATTTCTATCTTAGTATTGGTCCCACCAAAAGTGGTGATAACACATTTTGACCTATGGAACCAAACACCCAATCAGGATATGGAGTGGACCCCTTAATCCCCTATCAATGTGAGGCTATTCATCTTTTCCTGAGTTGACTGAGAACTGACATATCCAGGGCAGAGCCTATGAATTTATATATGTTTTTCCATGAATTCTTAGCTGTCCTAGTGGTATTCACCCTAGGGGGCTGGGCACCTCTTTTTGAGAGGTCCTTGGTTCAATTCCCGGTCAGCCTAGCTAGGTAGGAAGATCCCATGTGACATGGCAGTGACCTCATCGCCACATGCCCTGCCACCTCAGCACATATGGGACCCAAAACAAAGAGTGCACATCTCCTGAGATGGCACTATGGAGATAGAGTGACCATGGGGCAGTTTTCCAACTCTTTTCCAAAACATTTCAGCTATCTTTGTGAATATGCAATCCGATTTGACCTGAGTTGCAGTTTCTGTGAATATTCTATCATCTTTCACTGTTTACACTGCAGCCCTTCAGGCTTTGATCCTGATTCTCTTCTACTTGCATACCTGTGGCTTGGGCTATCCTGGATTGATTGTACTTCAGCAAATAAAAGCTTTTCATCTTCCAAAACAAGCAGCAGGAAACCCTACACCAGCAGCAAGCAGCAGGAGAGGCAAAAACACAGTGTTGAAATCACTATAAACCTTTCTGGTAGCAAGACGCAGAATGTCTCTGCGTACCGGCAGCAATTCCGCGCCGTACATCCAGTGCGCCGAGTACAGTCATATATAAGCAGAAGGACGAACGAAGATGGATACAAAGAAGGAGGACACCGACGTGAAGTCAGCGCCTGAGGCACCAGCAAGGCCAGCACCTGGTGAACCTGGACCTGGACCTAGCGCTGTACCTTCGGAGCCCTTACATGGGCCAGTGGAAGTGGCTGAGGACTCGTTGGATGGACTCCAGTCGGCCTTCAGGGCCCTCTCAGTCGAGGAGGTGGTCACTCAGCCTGTGAAGAGGAAGAGAGAGAGCGAGAAGGATGCTGGAGACGAAGCAGACGAAGGAGAGGACCAAGGGGGAGACCTGACGAATGAGCCTACCTTCGAAGGCGCACCAAGCGCTTCTGGCCTCCACGCATCACCCTCTCCTATAACCACCACACTCCCAATTCCAGACCCAGCCGCTGCAACATCCACTCCCATAACCAACCCACCTATGGTTGAGGGCACAGGCTTTACTGGCATGCCTCCCTACCCCGCCTATGGTATGGGCCCACCTACCACTGCGTTCCCTGAGGCAACTACTGCCAGTGAGCCGGTGGCTTCCAGTTCAGCGCCGCGATGGTATGCGGCTGACTATCACCATCCTCTACCCGCTACGGGAACCTATGTGGAGGTTCCTGGGTCTGCACCTGGGTATGCAACCTTGAGTGGGTTGAGGAGAGGACCTGAGTCTCTTGGAGGCAGAAGTAGAGGATCGGGGAGATCCTGCAACAGGTCCCTGACGCGGTCGGAGATCAACGAGGTGCTCCGAGGAGCCACTTCTAAAATCGTGGGCGACGTCACTCAAGAGATCCGAGAGAAACTGAAGCCCCTGATTATACCGCCCCAAGCGTCACCTACCACGGCCGGAATGTCAGCCCATCGAGTACAGGCCAACCACCTGGCGGCAGGGCTGACAAACACCCTGGGGAGCCTGAGGAGCCGACCGATGCCGACCCCTGCAGCTATACCGAGAAGTCCTTTCGTACCGAGAACGGCCCAGCCGCCCTACAGCCACGTGACGAACTCTACGAGGGCCGAGCTGGACCGGCTGGGGCTGACAGCCTTGAGGGCAATGGTGGACGTGGAGCCTTATGGCTCTAGTGACCTAGGCGGAGACCCCTCCGATGATGAGCCGCCGTCGATGACTTCTGCTTCGCCCTCGGAGGACGATGACCCGGAGGACCCCGAGAACCCAAGTGGGAAGAAGAAGAAGAGGAAGAAGAAGACCCGACGCCCTGAGGGACGCAGGTCTCAGGAGGCGAAGGCTATTGCCACCTTCAAGATCGTGGTGAACCTGCCTGAGTTCACAGGCAAGGACCTCAGCGAGTTTGCTGAGAATTTTGGCCGGTTTCTCCGAACCGGCCAAACCCACGCTAGTGGACGAGTCAAGTGCGATCTGCTCCTGCAGTGCTGCAAGACCAAGTACCTGGAGAAGCAAGTCAGGCAGATCGTGACTAACTCCGCCACCTTTGCCGATGTGTTGGTTGCCTTGGAGAGGCAGTACCCAACCTACGAAACCGACCTCTCCATCAGGGCCGAGATCCAGAACCTGCCCGTGCTGCCCAACAACCCCAAACCTGGCAGGGTCTCTGAGCTGTTGGCTGACCTGGATCACTGGGCTGGACGACTGACGCCCGGTTCCTACAGCAGCGACGACCTGCTGTTCTGGTTGGTGGCCAAGCTCCCTCGAGAGCTGTGGGACGAGTGCCGTTCGACGGCGGAGCCCAAGGCTAGATCCCTCCGCTACGAGGATCTATGCGTGCTACTCCTGGAGCTGGCGCTGGAGAAGGAAAGCGACCAGCACTTGAACAACTACCGTCCTGGTGGTGGAGGTTCTGGAGGCCATGGCAAAGGGTACCAAGGGTCCCGACCTGGGCAGGGGACTACCCCCAAAACATGCCCACGCCCGTATCATGGAGAACGTTAAGGAGCTCTTCTGGTGTGATGGAGGTGCTGGGCGGACCGTGACTGGAACCATCAAAGTTTGTTTTGTAAAAAAAAAACGCCCTTTGCCAGCTGTGATGAAGTGTTTCCACTTCAGAAAGAAATTGATTGGCTGAATAAAAAAACAGGTACATAGATCAAGGGTGGTTGATTTGATGGGTGCATAATCAAAAGGCTGGTTGATAGCTGCAGAGTGATCTGCAGGAGAAAGTCGATGTCGGTTCAGGCTGGATGCTGGTGTCAGTTTTCTGCCACAAAAAAGACAAGTCAGAGTACGTTAACTTTTGCTGGGTATGTAATTGTGTGTGTGTGTGTGTGTGTGTGTCTGTTCATTTGGCACTAGGTAAAGCCACAGGTACACGCGCTGGGTGGACGCTAGGCCACAGGGGAGCCCGATGGACCCATAGGGAGCCAGAGGAAGCCACTGTAAGCCACAAACACCCCCTGTACATAGCACTGTGTGTAGAATTGAACCCACATGAACCCACAGAGATGTTGACATGGTTTAAAAAAAGCTCTTCTGGTGTGATGCCAGAGACGAGCAGGGTCACCTGCAGCACGCCCCTGACTGCGAGCAGCGGGACTGCTTCGTAGTTCAGGGGAAGCAGCAGGAGAAGAACACCCGCGCCAAAGCGAAGCTGCCGGATCATTACAGGGGCACCATCAAGTGTGCCTTCTGCGGGAAGCGGAAGCACTACGAGGATGAGTGCTACCATAAGCAACGCCTATCGGCGAAGCTTAAGGGTGAAGATCCTGGCAAAGGCTCAGGCAAAGGTGGAGGCAAAGGCAAAGGCAACGACTCCGGCAAGGGCAAGTCGAAAGGACGTGGACAAGGGCAAGACAAGGGTCAAGGTGGACGAGGAGGAGGCGCTAACCGCCAGCCAGACAAGGACAACAAGAACAAGGACAAGAACGGAGGCAACCCCAACCCTAATCCAGGGGGGAACTCCGAGCCCTCTGGAGGGCAGTCTGGTCCTACCACACGCTCACAAACGCAGGCCCAGCAAGAAAAAGGAGCCAAGCGTGAGCATGAAGGTGGTGATGACGGCAACGCTAAGAAGAGGAGCCGTTTCATGAGGATGGCCCGCAAATTGCGGAACAAGGGGTTCGAGGTGACCTGTCCCGCGGAGTTCTGACGGGGACGCTCCGGTGGCATCCAAGACCTGGTGTTTTGGGTACGTATCCGACTAGGGGGACGCGAATACCTGGGGGTATTGGATACTGGCGCCACAATATCTATATTTGCCAAGAAAATGTTACCTTGTCGGAGCCTGAAGAACACCATGACCACCGCGGCTATACGCATGGGGGATGGACATGTGGTGCACAGCTGCGGGGACTGTGAAGTGGAGGTACCTATGGGCTCCCGGACTATCGCCCATCGGTTCTATGTGATGGACACTGAGGCCTTCGACTTTGTACTGGGGACTGACTTCTTCGTACGGCACTCCCAGATACAATCCCTGACGCTGCAAGCGCCCTACCTCCTCTACGTGGATCACGGCAGTGGCAGAGAGTCTGTGCCACTGGAGCAGTCAGAACATACCTCGAGTTACCTGAGGCTATCGAAGGAGGAGCCCTCGAACATGATGGCGGCCTCCAAAACTGAGGACTATCAACTAATGGGGGAAGTCCTAGACCAAGGTCTGAAGGAGTTGGGTTACTCTAGAGAAGACCTGAGTGTGGAGTTGTTCGCCAGCGACAAGCAGCATGTACTGGACCTTTACTGCAGCAAGGGGAAGAACTGCAGCTACAAATTTTACTGGCCCTCTTTCGGGATGGCCTATGGGAACCCCAGGTTCAGTGAACTGGGGAAGGTGCTGACCAAGGTGGCCTTGGAACGTTCCCGTATGGTCCTGTGTTCCCCCGATTGGGGAGCCCATGCGGGCAACGAATACTGGCGAAACCTCCTGGACAGGCTGACTATCAGCTCTGTTCGGTTACCTGATGAGGCCATCTACGTGCCTCTGGGGCGTACGACGCCTATTGGGAAACCCGGATGGGGGAGTATGCTGAGCGTGGTGGACAGAGGTGTTACCTCCATCCCCTGGGAGGATCTGGACCCGACTCTGGTCCAGGCTATACAACGAGAAAGCGATGGACTCGCCTTGGGTGACTTGAAGGATCGACTACGACCTCAAGATGCTGTTGAGACTGTACTCCCGGAGGAGATGAGTACGTCGTGACTGACACCAACGCCCCCAACTCTCCCTGCCATGTACCTGTTCCTGATGGAGTCTCTGAGTGTGGACTATCTGAGCTACCTAGCTCTATCTACTCAGATGACGAAACTGAGCACGACGCCTTCTTCGTGCAGACCTGTGTGGAGGAAGTGGAGAACGCCGAGTACGTCGCCCCACTGAAACCCCTACTCTCCATGAGGGTGGAAGACCCCGTGGACGAAGAGCTGGACCCTCGATCCATGCTAAGGGAGTATGTGGATTCCAAGAGGAAGTTGGTGGCGAAAAAGCTATGCTACGCGAAGCCTACCCGCAGCTCATGGCCACTGAAGCAAGGACGTATGGGAGATCTATCCCAATTGAAGGAGGACCTCGAACAGAAGATCACCACCTGGCAAAGGGAGGTAGATCTTAAGCTCATGAAGAGCGTGTGGGGCGCCCATGTGAGGACCCCAGAGGAGGACGACCTCTCGGAGGAATGTGTATGTGAACCCCCTCGAGCGTGCCTATGTTGCCATCGTCCACCGGAGATGGTTGAACAAGACGTTCTATAGCCCTACCAAGGGCTGAAGGACACTACCACGGGCGAAGAGTCGGTGGAGGACCACCTCCCGACGTCTATTACTCAGGGGGCAAGCAACTTACACTCTGACGAGGACATGGAGGACAAGATCAAGGTATTGGACCTGCGGGTACAGAAGCTTATAAGGACCTATCTGGAGGTGTTCGGAGAACTACCCCCTCCAGCCTCATGTGACAAGCTGGTACAGATGGACCTCAAGCTGAAACCCGAGTTCGTGGGTCACAAGATCCGGAGGAGACCCTATCCAGCTCCTAGAGAGCAGGCCGACGAGATTGAGCGACAGATACAAGAATGTATCGACGCTGGCCTAGCCCTGGAGTACAAGGACGGGGACTACCCCCTACACTGCAGCCCCTGTTTCCTGGTGGCTAAACCTGGGTCTACAGCCAAACGGCTGGTAGTGGACTACGGAGAGCTGAACAAGAAAACGCTGAACCACTCAGGGTCCATTCCCAATATGGAGTCTACCCTGGAGAAGATAGCCTCCTGTCGCTACAAGACCAAAATGGATAAGAGGAGCGGATTCTGGCAAGTGGACCTGACGCCCAAAGCACAGGAACTACTGGCCTTCATCATCCCTCAGGGGAGCGTGTTCAAGTGGAAGGTCATGCCGTTCGGTGTGGCCAACGCACCCGCTCTATTCCAAGAGCTGATGAACAAGATCTTGTCCATCCTACGAAGGAGACCTAAGGTGCAGAAGCTTAGATCCCGTGGGGCCCAGATGGAGGCTCACATCGACGATGTATGCCTCGGGACCAATACCCAGGAGGACCACCTAATCCTCTTGGGTGAGTTCTTTGCGGTCTGCCAGGAGAACCACACACGACTCAAGCTGGAGAAGTGTGAGTTCATGCAGGAGACCATGCAGTACCTGGGGTTTGACGTTGGCTATGGGTGGTGGACCCCAGCGGCCTCTAAGGCCAAACCCCTGATGGATGCTAAGGTACGACACAAAGACCCCAAGAAAGGACTTCATGATGTACGCAGTTTCATTGGGGCGTGCAACTTGTATCGCCGCCATATCAAAAGCTTCACCTACACCAGCGCCATTCTGACGGACTTGATCAAGAAGAGTACTACTTGGCGCTGGGGCCCACAAGAGCAACAAGCGTTTGACGAACTCAAAGACAAGGTGGGCAACGCTAAGTGCTTGGGCGTGCCTAAGGCACAAGGGGAGATTATCCTGGTGACGGACACAAGCAATGTGCACGGTGGTGGAACGTTGCTCCAATGGCAAGCACTAGAGAAGGAGGAGTTCGACTCGGCCATTTCCCAATGGGGGACGGAAGGTCTCAACCGAGATGGAACCCTCAAGCACAGCTACCCTGACGACAAGTGGGTCCTAGTACCTCTGGGCCACTGGAACTGGAAGTGGAACCAGGCCAGGGGGAACTACTCCACCTATGAGGAGGAATTGCTCGCGGGTATGCTAGTGCTATCCTCACAAGCACGACTGTTGGGGAGTAACCCTGTGGTCTGGCTGTGCGACCAAGAACCGGTCCGCAGTTTCCAGAAGGGCCCTCCACCTGAGAAGGCCAAGCTACGGCGCTGGTGGACCTACCTCAGTCAACTACGGCTGACGGTACACCATATCCAGGGAGTGAAGAACGAGTGTGCAGACTACATCAGCCGCAACAACTTCGACGCCCTGATTGGTGCCCGGTCTGAAGCGCTGGCTAAGGAGGCGTTCAGCCGTATGGACGTCCACTTGGACCTCAACATGACGATGATACGCCCCCTAGATGGACTCCAACAATCAGAGTACCTGAAGGAGTTTGGGGATATCTACAAGCGCCTGGAGAAACGCCTTGAACCCCTCCTGGTCAACCAAGACCAGTGGAAGAGGGACAAGAGCTACCTCTGGCACGAGGACCGCATTGTGGTGCCTAGTGACAGAGTCCCAGCGCTGCTGAAGTGGACCCATGAGTCCAGCGGTCATGTGGGTGCTGACCGTACCCTGAGGCTGTTCAAGCAGTGGTTCCACACTACGTGGACTGATGACCAACTGCGGAAAACCCTCCAGCCTCTCGTGGACAAGTGCCCGTGCAGGTCCTGCAAACCAGGGGATATCAGGGACAGAGGTCTCTACTCGACCCTGCCCATCCCTCACTGTGCTAACAGTGTTCTATACGTGGACTACACGGAGATGCTGAGGTTCGGGGGCTATGACTTCGCCCTCGTGGTAACCTGTGGGTTGACCAGGTTTACCAGGGTGTTCCCATGTACCAAGCACATTACCGGGGAGGAGACTATCAAGATACTCCTGGAGGAGTGGTTTTGTGTCTATGGGGCGCCCAAGGAGATCAACTCCGATGAGTACGTACGAGTACGCTCAGATACCGGTTGGTACAAGAGGGTCCTGAGATCCCTCAATGTCCAGGTGTCTACGGGGATTCCCTACGCGCACACGAGCAACCCCCTATGTGAGCGACAGATCCGTGTCCTGAAGGAGAATGTACGGATATGGTGCAAAACTGAACGCACCAGAGACTGGGTGAGACTACTCCCCGTCATATCCTTGATGATGAACTCCCAAGAGAGTTCAGCTACTGGCTACTCGCCCCATGAGCCATTCCTAGGGCGCTCGGCATGGTTCCTACATGCCCCCTATCCAGAGGACACCCATTCTTCTGTGGGTGAATGGGTCCAAGAGCAACAAGCGAAGGTGGACAAGGCCAAGGCTATGCTCCAGAGAGTGAGGGAGCGTCAGTGGAACAAGAAGAATAAGCACCGAGTACCAGCCACCTACCAAGAGGGGGACTGGGTGCTGGTGCACCACAGTCGACTACCCGCCTGGCCACGCTCTACCAGCGATGACCCATACTTCGGGCCTTACAAGATTCTATCAGTGGATGGACACCGTATCACCGTGCGGTGTTCTCCCCGTCTAGGGGGGACCCTGGTGTGCGCTGCTCAACACCTGAAGCGCTACTATGATCCTGAAGACCTCTGTGGGGAGGAGTGGGAGCTGAACGACGAGGAAATCGCCGCTCTGGACCTACAAGGGGCTGCCAGCCCTATGGAAGTTGAAGGGGAACTCCCCGACATGAACGCCGAGGAGACGGCTAAGGAGGGCTTCTACCTTGTGAAGTGTGTCCTACGCCACCGCTATCGCCAGGGTTGGCGCTTCCTCACCCTCTGGGAAGGGTTTGGAGTCGAAGAGGCCACCTGGGAGCCCTTCTCTGCGTTTGTTCTACCTGAGGGACGCCTAAACTCAGTTCTGGTTGACTACTTGTCCCAGAACAACCTTGGTGAGTTGCTGAGGCTCGCTGAGACGCTTGCCTCCAAGACTTAAGCTAGGGACTGAACCTCACCCTTACCTGCCAAAGCGTATGTGTGAGTGTGCTATTCCTAAGGTCCTGAGAGCAAGGCGCAGAAGTGGTGTCCTAATTATACCCAAGTCTGCACGCTTGCTAAACCTGGAGCCTTGGCTTATTGATGCCACGGGGTACGTCACGGGTCTCCCCTCCCCTAAGCGCCCAATTTCTGTGCTGGCGCAAAACCTTTGGGGAATACCCAGCGTACTAATCCAGGTATTGTTTTCCCTACCTATCTGTCTACTACAGGGAGGGGTGGCCAGAAGCTATGAAGGCATGAAAACGCCGTTTTGCTAAGTGGCCAAAATACTGACCTAACCACTGCCACAGCCCACCAACCCTGCTAAAATTGCAGGAAACGGGTGGGACAGTGACACACGCACTACAGATCCTACACACCCTACAGTGGCACCATCCTGGTGGGCGAGCACTGCTGCAACTGGCTCAAGCCCCCACTCAGGACTACCTCTCCTACACGCACTCTCTACTGGGTGTGGTTGAAGAACATGTCGTGGGTCCTAACGACCCTCCTGTGAAGAAGACAAGAGAACACAGCGCTGCTAAGCAACTGTGGCCTAACAGGGGACGCCACAACGTGTTTCCCCTGCTAGGGCTTGGAGGGAAGAGGTGCTCTTTTTGCGTGCACGGCGCAGATGTCGATGGAGTTGGACTCCCTGCTCTGCCACAGGCAGAGGCGGAGTTGTTTGTTTGTGTGATCTGCGCCCTTGTTTAGCAGGGCAAGAAAAAAATGGAATACTGCTGCACCAATCACCCTACCTGCCCACCTGTAAAGCAAAGGCAAATGAAGGGGTGTTTGCGGCGGAGGAACCAAGCCACACTCCACGTACTATACGCTTCTCAGTGTGACCTAAATTACACTGTCCGCAAACACACCCTGTCAAGCAAGCAAGCGTTAAGGGACTCCTCAGGTTCTCTTAAAGAACGTACTGAGGAGCCCCTGGGTAGCCTAAACAAGGTTTACTGTGCGCATTTCGTGTGGCCTACCCTTTAATGCGTGTGTGAATGCACGAGCATGCACGACTGTCCTGGGCAAACCTGCCCATCCCAACCGCAATCACGAACTCCACCAGGGGGTGGCCCCTCCTGGGCTTACTCACCTTACCTACCGCTGCAGAGAGAGAGCAAGTGGGAACGTGAACGGGGCGCAAGCGAAAAACGTCGCTATGCACTTGTGTGTATGTCTAATCACCCTGATCTGACCTCTAATCATCTGCAATCTTTCTAATCAATCCCTCTATCGCGTTCTATCGTTGTTAGCGCTGCTACAAGACTCGTTCACGGAGACACGAGACGAGCAATGTGTATGCTGCATGCGAGACGAGCACACCTGTAGTTTATACCTGATTCATTGAAGTCTTTTTGTTCATTTTGGAATTCTTGGATTTTTGACCCTTCTGTCAGTGTGGGTGGAATCTGTATGTTTATTTATTAATCTGTGTCTCGTCATTTTCAAGACTACGTTCGACATACGTTTATAATTCCATTATTTCTGCATTTTCTGGCGCTTCGCTAGGAGCCGCTCCTGCGCGCCGCCTTTTTATGCGTAGGAATTTCTTGATTTAAAAAATCTAGAGATGACTATAATTTTTATAAAAATGTGCTTCTAATGCACAATTGGATTCTGCTCAGGTGTGTTGTCTTAGAAAAATTCTAGGCCGTCATTTGACGGATTTAGGTGTTGTCGCTTCGCGTTTGCGTGGATTCCTCCATAATTCTCCAATTCCTGTCTCTGCAGATATCCTCGCGAAAGCGTCGCTGAGTAGGCCGTGTTCGGGCCGAAAAGCAGCCGCCAGGAGACTGGGCAGAACCCAAGACCCCACCAAGGGGCAATTCAATTTTTTTTAACGCCTCCCTTCGCCCTGAGACAGGTCACAGGTCGCCAGCAGGTTTACGAGAACCCATGCGAGTGTGTATATTGTGTCTTGCGTTGGGTTTGTGTCGCGCTGCGTCTTGGAGGGAGGGATGCACATGCACATGTTTTGGCATGCTCCCAAACTAACCCAACCAGGCCACAGGAGCCCCGGCAGCGCCATGAGCGCTGAGCCTTCTGTAGGAAACGTTACAAACAGAGCAGCAAAAGAGCGCCAGCCATGGTGAGCGCCCATTTTTCTGTGTGAGGGAAACTATAGGTATTTTAAAGTAGATGTGGAAACGAAGGAAAGGCCAAGAAAAAATCCCTTTTTCCTGAAGGTGCGACAGTGGTGGCCACCACAGCACAAGGGGGGAGTAAGAAAAAGTGCTTTTCCAATGCTTTGAGGCATACTCTAGTTGTATTAGAGATGCACTGAGCATCCATGCATTTCTATCTTAGCATTGGTCCCAACAAAAGTGGTGATAACACATTTTGACTTATGGAACCAAACACCCAATCAGGATATGGAGTGGACCCCTTAATCCCTTTCAATGTGAGGCAAATCATCTTTTCCTGAGTCAACTGAGAACTGACATATCCAGGGCAGAGCCTATGAATTTATCTATGTTTTTCCATGAATTCTTAGCTGTCCTAGTGGTATGCACCCTAGGGGGCTGGGCACCTCTTTTTGAGAGGTCCTTGGTTCAATTCCTGGTCAGCCTAGCTAAGTAGGAAGATCCCATGTGACATGGCAGTGACCTCATCGCCACATGCCCTGCCACCTCAGCACATATGGGACCCAAAACAAAGAGTGCAAATCTCCTGAGATGGCACTATGGAGATAGAGTGACCATGGGGCAGTTTTCCAACTCTTTTCCAAAACATTTCAGCTATCTTTGTGAATATGCAATCCGATTTGACCTGAGTTGCAGTTTCTGTGAATATTCTATCATCTTTCACTGTTTACACTGCAGCCCTTCAGGCTTTGATCCTGATTCTCTTCTACTTGCATACCTCTGGCTTGGGCTATCCTGGATTGATTGTATTTCAGCAAATAAAAGCTTTTCATCTTCCAAAACAAGCAGCAGGAAACCCTACACCAGCAGAAAGCAGCAGGAGAGGCAAAAACACAGTGTTGAAATCACTATAAACCTTTCTCACAAACACTGGTATTGGCCAAATCGGATATACGCTCCTTTTTCACAACCCTCCAACCCCTCGGGCTCACCCTTTCGGAATACATTCTCTTAGTAAACGTCCAACTCATCCCTATTCTTTCCTACCGCCTCATGGCACACCCCCTAGCCCTGAACGAGTTGGGCGCCCTCCAGGCCATGATCTGGCAAAATATTGCGCATGAACCCTCCCCGGACAAGGCCAACAGGATTTCCCGCCTTGTCCCTCCTAAAGCCCGTTACACCCCCCGCCACCAGGCAGGCTTAGGACTCCGCCACTTCACTTTTTCCATTTGCATGGCCCTGGTGAACACCGCAATCAGATACCTCAACGGAGACGGCCCAGCCTCAACAAACGAATCCTTTTCCGAAGCGATGCTCTCCACCACACGCAACCCAATCCAAGACCCCGTCATGGACGCGTGCCACACCATAGGCCTCCGATACCACAGCACCGGCCTCTGGGCCTCCTGCCCCCCCTCCCTCTTCCTCCCGAAAGAGAAAGTCCAAGTCCAGTTCCTAGCCACCAAACCAGCACCACAATACAGCAAGTTCGGCAACAGGTTGAAGCGAACACCCCAAGACCTAGGGTTCCACCTAGGAACAGTCACGGGGATGCACACAGAATCAGCCACACTCCAGTTTTCGGACGGCACCACCCACACCATCAAAGACCCCGGTCTCCGCCGCAACGAAAAAGAGTACACCTTTCAAAACCCTGCCATTTCTGTCCGCCCCCAACTAGCGGGGCTCCACGAACTGCTTACCCCCCCCCCTTCTCCACCCCCAAGAGTACATCCTCAACCCCCCCCCCCGGGCCACACGGCGGAGTCCTGCTCGATTCGTCACTGCATGGCGAGCTGTACCGGCTCCCAGATGAACCTCACTCCCCTGACCCCGATGACCTCAAAGAATGGGGTTGTGAAGCAGCCCTTGCCCTCTTCCTCACATCGTCCCCCGGCACGACATGGGTGTACTTGGATGGCTCAGCGGGCGCCTTGGGCTACGGGTCTGCAGCCACCCTGTTTTTCCCAAATGGCTCCAGATGGGTGCTGTGCCAAACGTCCCCATACCAGTCCTCAGAGGGATCGGAGTTCTGGGCGGCTATTATGTTCCTACGGTGGGCCCTTGCATCTCGGCCGCACCTCACCTTTGCCGTGCTAGGAGACAACCTCCACATTATCACTGTTCTCTCCCCGAGCACCCCCCCAGACCTCCCGTCACGCTCGCCAGCCGGCACATGGGAATCCTCTCTTCAGTCCATCCAGGCCTCCCTACGCCCAGGGATGATCCAGGGTTGGGGGTGGATCAAGGGGCACGCCGGGTTTGTGGGGAATGAAATCTCGGATGCTTACTCAAAGTGGGCCGCCCACGTGATGATCTGGGACCCCTCCCTCCTTCCCCCCCCCCCGATAGGGTGCATATCCAGAGGCCCCCTCCCCGTCATACACAAACTGACTACCACCTCAATCAAGCACCTCCTCCCTTGTAACAAACACGAAAACATCCACGTACCGTCCAGCTTCCATTTTTACAACCACACTTCATGGTTCCAAGGCCTCCCTTTCAAATGGTCCTCCGGAAATTTCAACATGGCGCCATTTGCTCTCCATGACGACTTGCGCCCTCGCCATTGCCACGCTTGCCCCGACCCGCACCCAATGGATGTTATCTCTTTCGTCTCACGCCGTCCAACGTGCGAACACCTGGTGCAACTCTACATTCAGTGCTGGTGCCCCCCCTTCACCACGGTGGTGTCCCAATGGTGGTCCGCGACCACACACGTCGGGAGAGACGCAATTTCGTCCGGGGGCTTGTCCCCATGTCCCCGTACACCAAACTCACACACCCCCCCTCCGGCCGAAGAAAACCAGCACACTGTCATGACTTAAAACTTGCCCTGAAGGCCCGTGTTCCCCTGCTCCTCAATGCCCTATACCGCATGCTAGAATGGCTAAGCGACAACCCCCCCCAGCCCCGCTCACCCCCCCCACGGGCCCCAACTCTTGGGGACGCCCCTGGTTGCCTTACAGCACGTCACACACCGCCCTACAGCGCCCCATCCCCGCCTACCACCCCCCCCCCTCCCGGACAAAGTGGCACACCAGCCTCCAAAGTGCCCCCGTTCCCCATCCCCTGCGGCACACGCCAAAGCTCGGAAACACGCCCGCCAGCCCAGAAGGCCTGTCCGGCCTCTATCGCTGAAACGCAACACCGCAAGCCAACCTCAGCCAGAGCCCCCGCCCCCCAAACGGCCGCTCACAATCCGGGACATGTTCAACCCCCCCCCCCCCCTCGACCAGCACCCCCCCTCGCCGCCTCCGCCCCTGTTTCCGCCCCTTCTCCCCGCATAACAAGGTACTTCGCACCAGCCCCCCCCTCTGCCGCGAGCACAAACTCACATTCGTCCTCATCTTCGTCCAACGTGTCATCTCTTTGAAAAGGCCACACTTACACGTTTCTCTCTCGCCAGCCCTCAACAGCCCTAACACGGCGCAACCAATCAGTACTACCACACTGGCACTCACCAGTCACTTCTGCAAATGAATCCCTCCCCCAAGCCACCCCCCGTGCTCAAACCGTCATGCTCTAATGCCCAAACCACAACCGTACAGCCTTCGGGAAGCAGGCAGAGCCCCTGGCTCTGCTGTTGTCTATAACGGGGCTGCCAGGTCTCATTGAGATAAGGCAGAGGAGCACAGCAACGTGCAGCGGTACTCAGCCCGCGATTGAACTTGGTTTCGGGCTCCCGCCCGTCCCTGAAACAGCTTGGCGCGCAAGAGCCTTTCTCCCCGGCCTGGCCAGCCACAAAAGGCGCCATTCAGTGCAAAAAAAGGCTGTCTGTCCTGTTCAATTACAGGGCATGCCAGGATCAACGGTGCCATGATAAAATGCTGGCATCGAAAACAAATGCACACTCAGAAAGTGATCCCCGAACTCCTTCAGGTACTCCGATTGTTGGAATCCATCTAGGGGGCGTATCATCGTCATGTTGAGGTCCAAGTGGACGTCCATACGGCTGAACGCCTCCTTAGCCAGCGCTTCAGACCGGGCACCAATCAGGGCGTCGAAGTTGTTGCGGCTGATGTAGTCTGCACACTCGTTCTTCACTCCCTGGATATGGTGTACTGTCAGCCGTAGTTGACTGAGGTAGGTCCACCAGCGCCGTAGCTTGGCCTTCTCAGGTGGGGGGCCCTTCTGGAAACTGCGAACGGGTTCTTGGTCGCACAGCCAGACCACAGGGTTACTCCCCAACAGTCGTGCTTGTGAGGATAGCACTAGCATACCCGCGAGCAATTCCTGCTCATAAGTGGAGTAGTTCCCCCTGGCCTGGTTCCACTTCCAGTTCCAGTGGCCCAGAGGTACTAGGACCCACTTGTCGTCAGGGTAGCTGTGCTTGAGGGTTCCATCTCGGTTGAGACCTTCCGTCCCCCATTGGGAAATGGCCGAGTCGAACTCCTCCTTCTCTAGTGCTTGCCATTGGAACAACGTTCCACCACCGCCCACATTGCTGGCGTTGGTCACCAGGATAATCTCCCCTTGTGCCTTAGGCACGCCCAAGCACTTAGCGTTGGCCACCTTGTCTTTGAGCTCGTCAAACGCTTGTTGCTCTTGTGGGCCCCAGCGCCAAGTAGTACTCTTCTTGATCAAGTCCGTCAGAATGGCGCTGGTGTAGGTGAAGTTTTTGATATGGCGGCGATAGAAGTTGCACGCCCCAATGAAACTGCGTACATCATGAAGTCCTTTCTTGGGGTCTTCGTGTCGTACCTTAGCATCCATCAGGGGTTTGGCCTTAGAGGCCGCTGGGGTCCACCACCCATAGCCAACGTCAAACCCCAGGTACTGCATGGTCTCCTGCATGAACTCACACTTCTCCAGCTTGAGTCGTGTGTGGTTCTCCTAGCAGACCGCAAAGAACTCACCCAAGAGGATTAGGTGGTCCTCCTGGGTATTGGTCCCGAGGCATACATCGTCGATGTGAGCTTCCATCTGAGCCCCACGGGATATAAGCTCCTGCACCTTAGGTGTCCTGTTCATCCTTTATTCTAACGTGCTGCTCCATGCAGCCCCTCAACCCTCTCCTTTGGAGAGACCCACCGAGACCTCAGCACACGCTTTCATCGATGACAAATTGTACCGATCACCCTCCCAGACCTACATCCAAAAGTTAATTGACTTCTATGACACGGACGCCAGGACATGGGGGCTTCAAATGAACTGTGACAAGTCAGAGGTGCACGCCCTGGGTGGCGTCCCACAGCATGACTTCCAGAGCCCAAGCGGCTTCACACTTTCCACTGTCGACCCGGATACCAAACAGCCACGAAGGGGCTACAAATACCTGGGTGTTTACATCTATAGCGATAAGCACCCCCCGCAACTCCGACACCAAATACACTCCGAACTGAACAGCTACTTCGTACACCTTTCCCCGCTTCGCCTCACCCTCCCTGAGCTGGTTAAACTGGTGAATGTCCAACTAATACCAATCCTCACCTACCGCCTCATTGCCCACCCTTTTCTCCCCAGCGAAATAGATGAACTCACGGCAGCGGTCTGGAAAGGGCTTGCTACGCATGGCAGAATCTCGCCCAAAGTCTCCACTAAGGACATATACCAGCCACGTGCTAAACTGGGGCTAGGCCTCCGCCACCTGGGAATAGCGGTTCACAAGTCTTTTGTTGAGGCGGGACTCAGGTACCTGAACCAGGACGGACCCCCGGCCAGTTGTGTGGCAGTTAGAGACGCTCTCCTTTCGACACGGCAAAATGCCCTTCAAGATAGCTTCCTGGATGCGGCCAACCGCCTGAGTCTACGATTCCACGCCCCTGGACCGTGGAACCCCTGCCTCCCCTGTGAGCTACGCGAGCGAGAACGACTGTATGCTGCACCCCGAAATGCCCCCCCTGCCTGGCCACGGTTACCAAAGGCTACAAAAAAACAGCCACCATTTGCTTCGACACCGGGGAATCCGCTACCATCACGGAACGGAGTAATTTCACCTTCACCCCCCCCAACACCCCTCCTCTCCCCCCGGGTGACATAACCCACTACCACCTTTTCCCACCCTTCTCTTCCCCGCAAACCCGCAACCCCGACATCCCGGTTCCTCTTCAAGCGGACCTCATTGATAGCACCTGTGAAGGACACTGGTTCCACCTGCCTAACCTCCGCCACGTTCTAAACCATGAGGATCTAATGGGGTGGGGGTGCATTCAGGCGGCTAACCTCGTCGCCGAGCTCCCCTTTGATGACACGGCGTGGATTTATACGGATGGAAGCTCGGGTGATGGGGGCCATGGCAGCGCCTTCGCTATCTTTTGGCAACAACAGTGTTACGTCCTCTGCCGCTCGTCACCCTCGCCCACTTCAGGGGGCTCCGAGCAATGGGCCATGGCAATGGCGTTGGCACACCTCCCCAACATCCTCCCCAATACTCCGGTGGTGATCCTGGGTGATAACCTTGACAGAGTCGAAGCGGTCAACCGGGCCCTATCCAGCCCCCCCCCAGCGAGGCCGTCCACTTACACACAGGGCACACGAGACACTGCCTACACATCCCTCCTCGCCCCCCTCCCCCACCTGATCCATGTGGCTTGGATCAAGGGCCACGCACACTTTATGGGAAACGAGCTCGCGGACTATTTCTCAAAATGGGCCGCTCAAGCACTACTGTGGCACCCCTCCCTCCTACCCCCCCCCCCCCTGCGGGAGTGGTCACTAGTGGGGGCCTAACCCTCATCTCAAAAATTCCGAAACACCACACCCGCTCCCTCTTCCCGACCCACCCACACACGCGCCTGCACTTCGGCACCAGTGCAAGCTTTCTCCGACAGAGCAGCTTTTTCTCGGCAATCGCATTCAAGTGGGTGTCAGGCACGTATGGATGTCAGGACTACAGACCTCACTGTGACACCAGTGACCGAACATGCCCTAAATGTCAAGAAGTGCACCCGATGGATCCCATCTCATTCTGCGCCCTCTGTCCCACGATGCAGTGGTTCCAACAGTGTCTCTCCAGCGCCTGGCCCCCCCCTTTTGACAAGTTAGCACTCGAATGGTGGATAGCCAGCGACCGTGGGGACAGACGACTCGCTACCAGAACGCTCGTCCCAAAAACGCTCCACACAACGCTTGCAACGTCCCCGTCAGGCAAGGACCCCGCTATGCATGCTAAGGACTTTGACAGCGCCCTGGTTAAACGCAATAGGGCGCTCACGCCACTCATCGAGGACGCCAACAAATTTCTCCACGACAACCCACCTGGGGCCATCGGCCCACCAGTAACCAGAAACAATTATTTTGATTCCCTGGGTGAATTCAGTACCTCCAGAGGCCATGCCCCCCGGGACCCGCCAAAATACGCTCCCTCCTCGGCCCTGCCTGAGGCGGTGTTGACACCCCCGAAGCGCAAAGCCTCGGATCAACCACAGCAGAAAAAACGCCCCCCCCCCCGGCACCACCCAAGCCAGCAAAGCCCAGCGCAGCGCAACGCGCTCTGGACGCCTACCTGCAGCCTATTGGCCCCGGTCCCCCTCCCCCTCCTCCCCCTGCGCCACCCAGACGCGACGGAGCCCAGGTGCAGCACAAAGGGCGAAAGCGCAGTGAACCCGCCCCCCCCCCCGGCCGCACACCCTCCTGATCCCAAACAGCCTCGGATCGACAGATTCTTCCCCCCGAACTAGCGGCCTGAACCTGTTGTATGTCTCTCCTCATGCCTCCAGTAATTCCACACGATGTACCTAGCTAATCCACTCTGACCACAGCCGAAAGTACCCTCTGTTAGCCAAGCTTCGCTTACAGTTTCGAAAGCACATCCAACTCTCATGATATATTGCATATATCACCCCCTCATGTGCCGGCGGACGCCCTGCAGGATCACGAGGCGCCGAGCACCCGAATTTCCACTGACCCAATGGCGTAAGGGGCATCCATTGGGTGACTCTGCCTACTGGGTTCTGCTGTAAAATAGTTTTGCAGTGTAAATTTGATCGAACAGTCTTCACCGGACTCAAAATGTGTCTATGTGCCAAAGCTCCTGCACCTTAGGTCTCCTTCAGAGGATGGACAAGATCTTGTTCATCAGCTCTTGGAATAGAGCGGGTGCGTTGGCCACGCCAAATGGCATGACATTCCACTTGAACACCCTCCCCTGAGGAGTGATGAAGGCCAGTAGCTCCTGAGCTTTGGGCGTCAGGTCCACTTGCCAGAATCCGCTC
Source organism: Eutreptiella sp. 'Long Island Sound 2002' (assembly GCA_964036045.1). Classification (NCBI taxonomy): domain Eukaryota; phylum Euglenozoa; class Euglenophyceae; order Eutreptiales; family Eutreptiaceae; genus Eutreptiella; species Eutreptiella sp. 'Long Island Sound 2002'. The sequence goes on along the minus strand of OZ038398.1, from coordinate 35,475,616 downwards.
CTCTTGTCCATCTTGGTCTTGTAGCGACAGGAGGCTATCTTCTCAAGGGTAGACTCCATATTAGGAATGGACCCTGAGTGGTTCAGCGTTTTCTTGTTCAGCTCTCCGTAGTCCACTACCAGCCGTTTGGCTGTAGACCCAGGTTTAGCGACCAGGAAACAGGGGCTGCAGTGTAGGGGTTACTCCCCGTCCTTGTACTCCAGGACTAGGCCAGCGTCGATACATTCTTGTATCTGTCGCTCAATCTCGTCGGCCTGCTCTTTAGGAGCTGGATAGGGTCTCCTCCGTATCTTGTGACCCACGAACTCGGGTTTCAGCTTGAGGTCCATCTGTACCAGCTTGTCACATGAAGCTGGAGGGGGTAGTTCTCCGAACACCTTGTACACACCTCCAGATAGGTCCTTATAAGCTTCTGCACCCGCGGGTCCAATAGCTTGATCTTGTCCTCCATGTCCTCGTCAGAGTGTAAGTTGCTTGCCCCCTGAGTAATAGACGTCGGGAGGTGATCCTCCACCGACTCTTAGCCCTTCGTAGTGTCCTCCAACCCTTGGTAGGCATATAGGAGGTCTTGTTCAACCATCTCTGATGGACGATGGCAACATAGGCACGCTCTAGGGGGTTCACATACACATTCCTCCGAGAGGTCGTTCTCCTCTGGGGTCCTCACATGGGCACCCCACACGCTCTTCATGAGCTTAAGATCTACCTCCCTTTGCCAGGTGGTGATCTTCTGTTCGAGGTCCTCCTTCAATTGGGATAGATCTCCCATACGTCCTTGCTTCAGTGGCCATGAGCTGTGGGTAGGCTTAGCGTAGCATAGCTTTTTCGCCACCAACTTCCTCCAGGAGTCCACATACTCCCTTAGCCTGGATCGAGGGTCCAGCTCTTCGTCCACGGGGTCTTCCACCCTCATGGAGAGCAGGGGTTTCAGTGGGGCGACGTACTCGGCGTTCTCCAATTCCTCCACACAGGTCTGCACGAAGAAGGCGTCGTGCTCAGTTTCGTCATCTGAGTGGATAGAGCTAGGTAGCTCGGATAGTCCGCACTCAGAGACTCCATCAGGAACAGGTACATGGCAGGGAGAGCTGGGGGCGTTGGTGTCAGTCACGACGTACTCATCTCCTCCGGGAGTACAGTCTCAATAGCATCTTGAGGTCGTAGTCTATCCTTCAAGTCACCCAAGGCGAGTCCATCACTTTCTCGTTGTATAGCCTGGACCAGAGTCGGGTCCAGATCCTCCCAGGGGATGGAGGTAAGACCTCCGTCCACCACGCTGAGCATACTCCCCCATCCGGGTTTCCCAATGGGCGTCTTACGCCCCAGAGGCACGTAGATGGCCTCATCAGGTAAACGAACAGAGCTGATAGTCAGCCTGTCAGGGAGGTTTCGCCAGTACTCGTTGCCCCCATGGGCTCCCCAATCGGGGGAACACAGGACCATACGGGAACGTTCCAAGGCCACCTTGGTCAGCACCTTCCCCAGTTCACTGAACCTGGGGTTCCCATAGGCCATCCCGAAAGAGGGCCAGTAAAATTTGTAGCTGCAGTTCTTCCCCTTGCTGCAGTAAAGGTCCAGTACATGCTGCTTTTCGCTGGCGAACAACTCCACATTCAGGTCTTCTCTAGAGTAACCCAACTCCTTCAGACCTTGGTCTAGGACTTCCCCCAATTGTTGATAGTCCTCAGTTTTGGAGGCCGCCATCATGTTCGAAGGCTCCTCCTTCGATAGCCTCAGGTAGCTCGAGGTATGTTCCGACTGCTCCAGTGGCACAGACTCTCTGCCGCTGCCGTGGTCCACGTAGAGGAGGTAGGGCGCTTGCAGCGTCGGGGATTGTATCTGGGAGTGCTACACGAAGAAGTCAGTCCCCAATACAAAGTCGAAGGCCTCAGTGTCCATCACATAGAACCGATGGGCGATAGTCCGGGAGCCCATAGGTACCTCCACTTCACAGTCCCCGCAGCTGTGCACCACATGTCCATCCCCCATTCGTATAGCCGCGGTGGTCATGGTGTTCTTCAGGCTCCCACAAGGTAAAATTTTCTTGGCAAATATAGATATGGTGGGGCCAGTATCCAATACCCCCAGGTATTCACGTCCCCCTAGTCGGATACGTACCCAAAACACCAGGTCCTGGGTGCCACCGGAGCGTTGCCGTCAGAACTTTGCAGGACAGGTCACCTCGAACCCCTTGTTCCGCAGCTTGCGGGCCATCCTCATGAAACCGCTTCTCTTCTTAGCGTTGCCGTCATCACCACGTTCGTGCTCCCGCTTGGCCCCTTGTGCTTGCTGGGCCTGCGTTTGTGAGCGTGTGGTCGGACCAGACTGCCCTCCAGAGGGCTCGGAGTTCCCCCCTGGATGAGGATTGGGGTTGCCTCCGTTCTTGTCCTGGTTCTTGTTGTCCTTGTCTGGCTGGCGGTTAGCGCCTCCTCCTCGTCCACCGTGACTCTTGTCTTGCCCTTGTCGACGTCCTTTCGACTTGCCCTTGCCGGAGTCGTTGCCTTTGCCTTTGCCTCCACCTTTGCCTGAGCCTTTGCCAGGATCTTCACCCTTCAGCTTCGCCAACAGGCGCTGCTTGTGGTAGCACTTATCCTCGTAGTGCGTCCTCTTCCCACAGAAGGCACAGGTGATTGTACACCTGTAGTGATCCGGCAGCTTCGCCTTGGCGCCAGTATTGTTCTCCTGCTGCTTCCCTTCGACTACGAAGCAGTCTCGCTGCTCGCAGTCAGGGGCGTGCTGCAGGTGGCCCTGCTGGTCTCTGGCATCACACCAGAAGAGCTCCTTGACGTTTTCAATGATATGGGCATGGGCGTGTTTGGGGGTACTCCCCTGCCCAGGTCTGGATCCTGGGTACCCTTTGCCATGCCCTCCAGAGCCTCCACCTCCAGGACGGTAGTTGTTCAGGTGCTGGTCGCTTTCTTTCTCCAGCGCCAGCTCCAGGAGTAGTACACATAGATCCTCGTAGCGGAGGGATCTAGCCTTGCGCTCTGCCGTTGAACGGCACTCGGCCCACAGCTCTCGAGGGAGCTTAGCCACCGACCAGAAAAGCAGGTCGTCGCTGCTGTAGGAACCGGGCGTCAATCGTCCAGCCCAGTGATCCAGGTCAGCCAACAGCTCAGAGACCCTGCCAGGTTTGGGGTCGTTGGGCAGCACGGCCAGGCTCTGGATCTCGGCCCTGATGGAGAGGTCGGTTTCATAGGTCGGGTACTGCCTCTCCAAGGCAACCAACACATCGGCAAAGGTGGCGGAATTAGTCACGATCTGTCTGACCTGAGTAAGAAAAAGTCACTGCCATGTCTTTCTTGGAGGGCTTGATCCAGGCTAAGCCCCCCCTTAAAACCCTTTGTTGATGCTGAGACAAACTTAAGTGTTTTTATCTCTCTTTTGTGGCCTAAAGTACACTTTCTCAAGGAAACTAGGGTTGTGACCCTAGCCCCCCCCATGAAGTTCACCCCTACCACTCAACTGAGCGGAGGTACCTTCCTTCATGGAGGTCATACCAAAATAAATCAGGCATTCCATGCTTGTGGGCCTTGGAGGTTAAGCCTAAGTGGTCTCCCACCCCAAGACCCCTATACTCAATTGAATCTACCACTTATTGTGGTCCTACTTTGTAACTGTTTCTGAATTCAGTTGCTTGGCCAAGTCATTTTCTGTGTGGTCCTGACATCTATGCTCCTCAGTCCTAACTGCACCATTTCACCCAAAAGAGTGCACATGAAGTGCCTATTGCAACCACTGAGGCTAGAGTCTGACCAATTTTCATATAAAACCTTTTGCATTATTCATTTGTGATTGAATCTATGTTCATATACCTGCTTTGTCTATCTGCAGCCCTTCTGTGTTACACTGGATTCCAAAACCAATCATTGATTTCATTGATTCGATCCATATTCAGTCCTTGCTCTACTTGCTGCTTTGGTTTGGGGTTTTCCACTACAAAACCAACTTGCAGGAATACATCAAAAGACCTAGGGCATAATTCAAGGACATCTTTCCGGTAGCAGAGACAGTCCCTTGAGACCTTTTGAACCGACCCTGAGAAGTGCAGAACAAAAGCTCAACAAAAAGTCCATAATGTCCACACCAAGTGTAAGGACCTGGCCTATCCGAACTGTCCAAGTACAAATGGGCAGTGTGGTCCACCCAATGAGTGAACCACCACACCGAGCACCACATCACCTCAGTGGCGCATCTGGGTCCCAAGGAGATCCAGAACGCAGAAGGGCGGAGAAGAATAAAGGCCTTACCACCGAGGCCTTAGCAGCACACGGTGGAGACAGCTTCAGTCACCTCCACAGACGTGTGGCTGCTTCAGTATCACGATCCAATTGCCCAGCTTCATCCTCAACTGCCATTGAAGGACCTGAGGAATATGAGAAGCTGAAGATGAGGATGGATGAGTACATCATGCACGATGAGTACTACAAATCCATCCGTGGGGAAGATGGAGAGGAACCACTGGCTGTACATGGGTCAAGACCACGTACGGATCTAGGGTCCTACTCACACTCAGGCCCTCCGTCTACTGCATCCCTGCCAAGACGACTACGACCTGAGTACCCAACCCCAAGGGCTCCCGAAGTGGGCCCAACTCGAGTCGAAGAACATCATCCAAGGCCAACCTACGGTGCCCTGGATCAAACGGCCGAGCTGCTGGCCAAATTCCTGTCTGGATCAGAAGATCCAGATGTGACGGCCTTATCAGAGGCCATTAAGGCTAAACTGGGTATTGCAGAACCCTTACCCAAGCCTGAGTTCCTCTCTCTCTCTCCAGGGCTGAGTACCCTGGCCGAAGATCTCAAGAGATCGAGGGTCTCAAGGCTGTTGCCTAAGGTTACCTGCCCCAGCCCCTTTCACCCCCGTGCCAGGACTGTGCCTATGGCGGACCTACAGGACGTGCCTGTCACAGAGAGTGAGAGAAGAGGGCTGTCAGCCCTGGCCCCACTTGCCGGCGTGTCGCCTTCAGGCCTAACTCCGGGGGGTGGGAAGATGGGCAGACCGATTGCCCAGGCGAACATCCAGCTGGAACTGCCGGAGTTCGACCCTAAAAACCTGCCAGAATGGGCAGAAGAATTTGCGGAGTTCCTTTTGTTGACTGGCCAATCCCATGTGGATGTGGCCACCAAATGTTCACTGCTAAAACGCTCATGCAAAAAGAAATTTTTGCAAAAACAGGTCAAACAGATTGTGAAAACCTGTTCTACTTGGGCGGAGGTACTCCTGAGGTTAGAGAAAACATTCCCAGTCTATGAGACTGACCTCAGCGTACGCACACAAATCGAGGAGCTACCTATGCTCCCGGAGTTTCCATCCGCTGCGCGAATTTCTGAGTATGTGTGCGACATGGAGTACTTATTTTCGAGGATGAATGTGGGCTCCTACGGAGCCACTGAGCCCCACCTGTGGCTCATGAGTAAGATCCCCCAGCGTACGTGGGATGATTGCCGCTCAACCTCTGAGAGGAAGAGCAAGACCCACTCGTATGATACACTGGTGGATCTCTTGATTGAGCTAGCTCTTGAGAGAGAGAACGACTCCCACATGGAGAAGTTCCTCAAGAAACATTTGGGACGAGGTGGTACCCCTACCCCTGAACGTGGCGAAGGGAAGGGGCATAAAAATCCCACTAACACCAACCAGGGAGGCGGTAAAGGGAGGGGCAACCTACGTGCCATGAACGAGGTACCAACTGATGCAGGCACCCCCCCCCTGTTTTACTGCCGACCTGTCAATGACAAGGGGGGACCTTGTCATGCCTCTGACTGCGATCTTCGCAGTGGCTGTATGCTGCAGATGAAACGTCAGCAGCATACTAAAGATGGGAAAACCGTGACCCATCAGGACCACTTCAGGTGTACCATCACCTGTGGTTACTGTGGCAAGCGTCGTCACTATGAGGACGAATGCCACATCAAGAAACGCGAGAGTGACAAACTCAAGCGTCAGGAGGCGGAGCGCCAGAAGAACCCGACGCCCGCCAGGAATCCCCCGAATGGGGATAAAGGTAAAGGAGGTGGCAAAGGGGGTGGTAAGACTGGACCCCCTAACCCCCAGAGGCGGTCATCAGCGCCTGTTGCTACGCCTACTCCTGCTGCCACACCCGCTCCTGCCGCAGGTGTCCCCCAGAAGCGACCCCAAGGGGATAACGCTACCCCTGAGGGGAATAATTCTAAGAAGAGGCGCTTGGCCTGGATGGCCAAGTCCCTCATGGCTGCAGGAGTGGATGTGAAATTCCCTGATGAGGAATAGGGGGGCGGCTCCGAAGAGGAGGACTTGGTTTTCTGGATCCTCGTGAAAATCGGGGATCAGGTTTTTCGAGCAGTGCTTGATACCGGTGCAACACTTTCCATAGTGGCCCGGCGCCTGCTTAAAACTTTCAGGAAGACTAAGACCGTGGCCATAAGAGTAGGGGATGGTCGTACCATCCATTCCTTGGGGGGTGTCGATGTGACCATCTGTCTGGGCGACGAAACCGTGACTCAACACTGCAGAGTGTTGGACACTGACGCCTTTGACATTGTCATTGGCACTGACTTTCTAAGAAGAAACCCCCAGGTTAAAATGCTGTCCCTACAGCGTCCTTACTCTTTGCACTGCGACTTTGGCAGTGGGCTATTCTCCGTTCCTTTGGAGCTGTCAGGACGAAAAGAGTCTGGGCTGCGCTACGCAGCCAAGACGAACTATCGTACTGAAAATTACCAACTGGCCCGTCATGTTCTCGAAAATGGACTGGCGGCCCTTCAGGTAAACCTGGATGAGATCCAGGTGGAATTGTTTGCGAGCCAACAACCGCACATCATGCAGTTGTACTGCTCGAAACAAACGAACAATGCTTTCCGTTTCTTCTGGAAAGCAATGGGCCTAGCGTATGCTAACCCTCCCTTCTCCCTGCTCGCGAAGGTCCTGACCAAGATCGCTTATGAGGGAGGAAGGGTTGTTATGTGCACCCCTGACTGGGGTTGCTCTGGTGAACATGCCTACTGGCGCCGTATGCTTGACCGAATGACCGTGGGAAGAGTGCAACTCCCCGACGGTCCCATCTATGTGCCTGAGGACTCAGACACAGCTATGCAGGCCCCTGAGTGGGCCAGTTTCCTGTCCATCATCGATGGATCTCTCAATCCTGTACCCCTGTGTGACCTGGACCAGGTGCTACTAAAAGCGGTCATGGCCGAAAATCGTGGCCTGACCCTTTATGATCTCAAAAATCGATCTCCTGAGCACCTATCTGCCACACTTACAGGGTGTGAGTCTCCTGATGACTATCTGGAACCTGCAGCTGTAAAAGAGGATGCTGACGACCAACTGTCTGAGATCGCCAGCACTATCCCCTCTGTTGATCCCAGCTGTGTTGACCTAAAACATAGTGCTTTCCTGGCCCAGCTGTTGCTAGAGGAGGTAGATCTAGAGTCAACCTCTGAACCCGCTTCCTCTGTTGGGAAACCAGTGCTACACATGCAGCCTGTGCACACAGGTGAACCCGTGGCCCGGAGTACTGATGCTCTGGCACGGCCTGCTGCTAATAACATGCCCTTGTCTGAGCTTGACACGCAAGAACTCCGACGGCTGTTGTACCTGAAGGCCGAAGGTATTGAGCGCCAAGAGCGGCTGCAATACCTCAGACAGACCTGGAAATACTCCATCTGGTCTGAGGAGGACGATGAGTCCTATACGCTGCCTGATCCTGAGATACCTCTAGTGTACTCTCTACACTATGGGCAGCAATGTCCCCCTGAGTGGGACGATGGTACTGTACCTGCCGAAACTGCTGATCGGCATAAAAAGAAAGAACATGGAAAAAGCAACCTCCATGCTGAGGAGGATTTCCTTCAGAAAGTCGAGAGTCTTAACCTTGACCCCCGCCTGAAGAAACTGCTGATAACATATGAGGAGGTGTTCGGCGCCTTGCCGCCTCCCCTATCTTGCAAAAAACTGGTCCAGATGGACCTGAAATTGAAACCAGAATTTGAAAAGACGCGAGTGAGGCGTCGTCCCTATCCCGCTCCACAGGAACAGGTTGAAGAAATCGAGCGCCAGATCCAAGAATGCATTGATGCTGGCCTCGTTGAAGAGTACAAACATGGGGACTATCCCCATCACTGCAGCCCCTGTTTCCTTGTTGCTAAACCAGGGTCGACTGCTCTACGTCTTGTTGTAGACTATGGTGAGGTCAACAAGAAAACCCAGAACCACTCAGGGAGTATTCCTAACATGGAAAACACCCTGGAGCGTATTGCCAAATGTAGGTATAAGACCAAAATGGACAAACGCTCTGGTTTCTGGCAGGTTGACCTAACCGCCGCAGCTCAGGAGCTGCTTGCCTTTATAACCCCTAAGGGTCGTGTCTTCAAGTGGAAGGTTATGCCTTTCGGGGTGGCTAACGCCCCAGCGCTCTTCCAGGAGCTTATGAACAAAATTTTGTACATACTGAGGCGCAGGCCTCTAGTACAAGAGTTGATTTCTCGGGGTGCAGAAATGGAGGCTCACATCGACGACGTGAGTTTGGGTACTAATACCAAAGAGGACCATGTCCTTCTCCTACGTGAATTCTTCACTGTTTGTCAAGAAAACCATCTCCGAATCAAACTCGAAAAATGTGAGTTCATGAAAGAGGAGATGGAGTATTTGGGTTTCGACGTGGGGTATGGCTGGTGGAAACCAGCCGCGTCTAAGATGCAGCCCCTACAGGACATGCAGATTCGCGATGACCCTAAGAAGGGTCTACACGATGTGAGGAGTTTTGTGGGCGCCTGTAATTTCTATCGGCGTCACATCCACAATTTTACTTACTCCTCTGCACCCCTCACTGACCTAATCAAGAAAACTACTCCCTGGAGGTGGACCTCCAGAGAGGAAGAGTGTTTCCAGGAGTTGAAGAAGAAGATTGCCTCCTCCAACTGCCTGGGAGTTCCCCGCCCCGAGGGCGAGATAGTCCTGATCACTGATGCCAGTGATGTAGGGGGGGGAGGTACGATCTATCAATGGCAGGAGCTTAACCCCGCTGAGCTAACCCACTGCCATTATCGTACTACTGGACTGAACCGTGATGGTTCGTTGAAACACGACTATCCTACCAGTGAGTGGCGACTGGTGCCACTGGGACACTGGAATTGGAAGTGGAACCAAGCGCGTTCCAACTACAGCACCTATGACCAGGAACTCCTGGCCGGTATGTTGGTGCTATCTTCACAATCCCGACTCCTGGGGTCTAACCCTATTGTCTGGCTGTGTGACCAGGAGCCTGTGAAGTCATTTCAGAAGGGCCCACCACCAGAGAAAGCGAAGCTAAAACGGTGGTGGACTTACCTGAGCCAGTTCAGGCTGACAGTGCATCATATCCCCGGGATTAAGAATGAACTGTCTGACTATATATCGCGCAACAACTTCGATGCGCTTATTGGTGAGAGCTCTGAGGCGCTCGCCAAAGAGGCTTTCCAGCGTATGGATGTCCAGCTTGACCTGTCCATGCGCACTGCTGGAATCCTGGAGGGTTGGAGTCTAACCGACTATCAGTCAGAGTATGAAGAAATTCTCCAAACCCTCAACACTGGTCTCGAACCCCGTGTCATTGACGGGCACCAGTGGTATAAGAACAATCAGTACCTCTTCTACGAGGACCGAATTGTGGTGCCTGAGGCACGACTAGATGGGTGCCTACAGTGGTCCCATCTCAGTTCCGGTCACACTGGCGCTAATCGCTCAGTGGACTTCTTCCGTGAGTGTTTCTACTCCAGTCTAACCCTGACTGAACTGAGGTCGCGTATGCAGACCATTGTGGATGCTTGTGGCTGTCATGCCAGCAAGCAGAGCGACAGTAGGGATAGGGGTCTGATCTCCAGCTTACCCATACCCTATTGTGCTAACTCTCTTCTCTACGTGGATTACATCCACGGCCTACCACGCTTTGGCGGCTATGATAGTTGCCTCGTGGTCACCTGTGGTCTATCTCGCTTCACCCGTGTGTTCCCTTGCAATAAGAAAATCACAGGTGAGCAGACTGTGAAAATGTTGGTCGAACAATGGTTCGAACCCTATGGAGCACCTAAACAGGTGCACTCTGATGAAGATGTACGCATCCACAGTGACACTGGGTGGTACAAACGAGTGCTAAATGCCCTCAACGTGGAGGTAACCACAGGTGTGCCCTACACTCACACGTCTAACCCTCTCTGTGAGAGACAGAACCGTGTGGTGGAGCAAAACTTAAGAATCCGGATGAAACAGGAGCGCACCAAGGACTGGGTACGCCTAGTGCCCTGGGCAGTTCTGTCCATGAACTCACAGCGGAGCTCTTCTACGGGTTTCACCCCCCACGAACTGTTCCATGGAGGACGACCTGCTTGGTTCTTCAAAACCCCCTTTCCTGAGGACTTCAAGAGCCCTGTAGGAGATTGGCTAGAACACAAGCAGTCTCTGGCTAACCAGGCTGGTACTAACCTGAGGCACATTCGTGACCGTGAACAGAGCCGACGGAACCGCCTACGGCGACCTGCCAGCTTCAAGGTTGGTGACCTTGTTTTGGTACACCATTCACGCCTACCCTCCTGGCCACGTAACTGCCTACAGGACCCTTACTTTGGACCCTATCGTATCATCAGGATAGATGGATCCAGGATCCATGTCAGGTGCAGTCCACGTCTAGGTGGTGAACTGCTATGTGCTCCTAAGCAGCTGAGGCACTATCACTCCCCTGACGACTTGTCTTGGGATGAGTGGCGCCTCAGCGACAGTGAGATTGAACGTATAGACCTAGAGAACGCTGCCAGTCCAGAGGAGGCAGACGAACTCGAAGAGATGACTGCCGATGAGATGGCAGTCGATGGTTACTACGTGGTTGCAGGTATTGCTCGCCACGAGTATAAACAGGGCTGGAAATTCCTTACCCTGTGGGATGGCTATGGGTTGTCCGAGGCGACCTGGGAACCTATGTCAGCCTTCATACAACCAGATGGGAGTATCAACCCCATCTTCCGCACTTACCTCGTTGAGAACAACGAGGGGCAGCTCCTAACCCGTGCTGAGACTATGTCCCAGCGTAAGAAGCGAAACTAATTACCCTGTGTCAGTCAACTGACCCTGTCTGTGCCCTGCAGACCCATGCCTATGGTTTCCAGCGTGAGCCAGGTGGCCGCTTATCAAGATTGCAGCCACCCAGCGAGTGTTTGCCTTGTTGACCATGTGTTGCATGGGTACTGCCCTAATGTAATGACCTTGGTGAGCCAACGAAGAACGGTGGCTTTCTACACCAGGGGGGAATGACAAGCAAGGTGTTATGAGGCAAGGTGTGTCTTCCCTCCTTGGGGACAAGCAAGCCCACAGTTAGGACCCCTGACTGGTCCAGACCCATGGGGTTCTACCCTTCCTTTCAGGGTTTACCTTACCCTTACTTGCCATGACGTATGTGTGAGTGTGCTAGTCCTAAGGTCCTAAGAGCAAGCCGCAGAAGTGGTGTCCTAATTATACCCAAGTCTGCGCCCTTGCTAAACCCGGAGGGTTGGCTTATTGATGCCACGGGGTACGCCCCGGGTCTCCCCTCCCCTATGCGCCCAATTTCTGTGCTGGCGCAAAACCTTGGGGGAATACCCAGAGTGTTAGTCCAGGTATTGTTTTCCCTACCTACCTGACTACTACAGGGAGGGGTGGCCAAAAGCTATGAAGGCATGCAAAACGCCTGTTTGCTATGTGGCCAAAAACACTAACCTAACCACTGTCACAGCCCACCAGCCCAGCTAAAATTGCAGGAAAAGGGTGGGACAGTGACACACGCACTACAGGTCCTACACACCCTACAGTGGCACCATCCTGGTGGGCGAGCACTGGGCAACTGGCTCTAGCCCCCACTCAGGACTACCACTCCTACACGCACACTCTACTTGGCGTTGCGGAGATGAAGTTCTCATGGGTCCTAACGACCCTCCTGTGAAAAGGACGAGAGAACACAGCGCTCCTAAGCAGCTGTGGCCTAACAGGGGACGCCACGACGCGTTTCCCCTGCTAGGGCTTGGAGGGAAGGAGTGCTCTCGTTGCGTGCACAGCGCAGATGTCGTTGAGGTCGAACTGTCCTCGCCAGTACTGGCTGAGGCACAGTGATATGATTTGTGATCAGCGCCCCTGTTTTGCTGGGGCAGAAAAATGGTAGCCGCCGAAGGCAGCTGCTGCGTGCACCAATCACCCTAACCTCTCCCACCTGTACAAAAGAGGCAGATGAAGGGGCGTTTGCGACTGTGGAACCAAGCCACACTCCAGGTATTATACCCTTCTCAGTGTGACCTATAATACGCTGTTCGCAAACACGCTGCAGATGCAGCTACCCCTGTCAAGCAAGCAAGCTTTAAGAAACTCCTCGGGTTCTCTTAAAGAACGTACCGAGGAGCCTCTGGGTAACCTAAACAAGGTTTACCGTGCGCAATTCGCGTGGCCTACCCTTTAATGCATCATGTGCACGCAGGGAAGGGAGGCTTAACCACAGACTCAACCAGGAGGTGAGCTCCTCCTGGGCTAACCTACCTTACTCACCATGCATCGTGTGAATGCCGCATTGAAACGAACACAAAACAAACCTAAGCGTTTTAAGCAACTCAACTTGAACGCTACGGCCGCACACGTACAAACGCTAACCTGTGAGAAAAGAAACAAGGGTGGATTAGGGATACAGGTGAAGCGATACAGCGTGTGGATGCCTAGATTAGGCACATGCATCGCGAGCACAGCGCATATTCTAACCCTACATGCGCGCTGCGCGCACCATTCGCATCACATACCTTTCACTCCTGCTTTCACCTGTACAGAGCACGCGAGATGAACACCCGACCCCCCAACGAGCACAGCGTTAACAACCCTAACGTTTTGACGGAGCAACCAACACGAACGCAATGCGTGAGTGTGAAGTGACACAGACATACCTGAGAGACGGGTTGTTGAACTGCTCTGTGGTGCGGGCTGATTGTGAATACTTTACTCTGAAGTTTGTAAAAATTTTGATGCAACTGTGCAAAAATTTTCTTTAAAACTTTAAAAACTACGGCTCATACCTTCTTTTGCAAATGCCGTTTTCGCTTGCGCAACCCTTTTCTTGGCGTCCGCTTCGTTTGCGCTTGTCTGCGACTTTAAGTTATGTGTAAAAATGACGATTTCCCGCGTGGTTTCGTCGATTTTCAACGATTTCACTTGCTAAATCGCAGCCCCTTCCGCAAAACCGCAGGAATCACTCCCTGCTGGTTCCATTTTCTATTTTTTTCAGCTCCTGGGGGTTTGTGTCCTCCATTGGGAGTATTGCTCCGCCCTGGCCCTTGGTCAGGACGTTTACTAAAACGCTGTTTATACGGCGATAACCGTCCGCATTAGAGCGTTCGGCTGTACCCTAGTGGACAGACGCATGTGCTCTAGACAGGGAGTCCTGGGTTCAATTCCCACTGCCCCCACACTTTTTCCAAAAGTTTTCGCCGCACGCCAGCGACTTTTGAGGAATGCCCCTTCGAAGGGACATCATTCACGGTACATTACACTGTTTTTCAAGGGTCCATACAGTGTGATAGGCTTCTATGAAGTGATGAGAATGTTTTCTGTGAGTTTAATGCATTTTTTGAGGTAATTTTGGGAATATTTGAGCCTTTTTCCTTGGTCCTACTAGCTTGATCAACTAGTACTCCAGGGGGGAGTAAGAAAAAGTCACTGCCATGTCTTTCTTGGAGGGCTTGATCCAGGCTAAGCCCCCCCTTAAAACCCTTTGTTGATGCTGAGACAAACTTAAGTGTTTTTATCTCTCTTTTGTGGCCTAAAGTACACTTTCTCAAGGAAACTAGGGTTGTGACCCTAGCCCCCCCCATGAAGTTCACCCCTACCACTCAACTGAGCGGAGGTACCTTCCTTCATGGAGGTCATACCAAAAAAAATCAGGCATTCCATGCTTGTGGGCCTTGGAGGTTAAGCCTAAGTGGTCTCCCACCCCAAGACCCCTATACTCAATTGAATCTACCACTTATTGTGGTCCTACTTTGTAACTGTTTCTGAATTCAGTTGCTTGGCCAAGTCATTTTCTGTGTGGTCCTGACATCTATGCCCCTCAGTCCTAACTGCACCATTTCACCCAAAAGAGTGCACATGAAGTGCCTATTGCAACCACTGAGGCTAGAGTCTGACCAATTTTCATATAAAACCTTTTGCATTATTCATTTGTGATTGAATCTATGTTCATATACCTGCTTTGTCTATCTGCAGCCCTTCTGTGTTACACTGGATTCCAAAACCAATCATTGATTTCATTGATTCGATCCATATTCAGTCCTTGCTCTACTTGCTGCTTTGGTTTGGGGTTTTCCACTACAAAACCAACTTGCAGGAATACATCAAAAGACCTAGGGCATAATTCAAGGACATCTTTCTACCTGCTTCTCCAGGTACTTGGTCTTGCAGCACTGCAGGAGTAGATCGCACTTGACCCGTCCACTAGCGTGGGTTCGGCCGGTCAATCGGAGAAACCGGCCAAAATTCTCAGCAAACTCGCTGAGGTCCTTGCCTGTGAACTCAGGCAGGTTCACCACGATCTTGGAGGTGGTAATAGCCTTAGCCTCCTGAGACCTGCGTCCCTCAGGGCGTCGGGTCTTCCTCTTCTTCTTCTTCTTCTTCCCACTTGGGTTCTCGGGGTCCTCCGGGTCGTCGTCCTCCGAGGGCGAAGCAGAAGTCATCGACGGCGGCTCATCATCGGAGGGGTCTCCGCCTAGATCACTAGAGCCATAGGGCTCCACGTCCACCATTGCCCTCAAGGCTGTCAGCCCCAGCCGGTCCAGCTCGGCTCTCGTAGAATTCGTCACGTGGCTGTAGGGCGGCTGGGCCGTTCTCGGTACGAAAGGGCTTCTCGGTATCGCTGCAGGAGTCGGCATCGGTCGGCTCCTCAGGCTCCCCAGGGTGTTTGTCAGCCTCGCCACCAGGTGGTTGGCCTGCACTCGATGGGGTGACACTCCCACAGTGGTAGCTGACGCTTGGGGCGGTATCATCAGGGGCTCCAGTTTATCTCGGATCTCTTGAGTGAGGTCGCCCACAATTTTAGAGGTGGCTCCTCGGAGCACCTCGTTGATCTCCGACCGCGTCAGGGACCTGTTGGAGGATCTCCCCGATCCTCTACTTCTTCCTCCAAGAGACTCAGGTCCTCTCCTCAACCCACTCAAGGTTGCATACCCAGGAACATCCACAAAGGCTCCCGTAGCGGGTAGAGGATGGTGATAGTCAGCCGCATACAATCGCGGCGCAGAACTGGAGGTCACCTGCTCACTGGCAGTAGTTGCCTCAGGAAACGCAGTGGTAGGTTGGTTCACACCATAGGCAGGGTAGGTAGGCATACCAGTAAAGCCTGTGCCCTCAGCCATATGCGGGTTGGTTATGGGAGTGGATGTTGCAGCGGCTGGGTCTGGAATTGGGAGTGTGGTGGTTATAGGATAGGGTGATGCGTGGAGGCCAGAAGCGCTTGGTGCGCCCTCGAAGGTAGGATCATTCGTCGGGTCGTTCCCTTGGTCTGCTCCTTCGTCTGCTTCTTCTCCAGCATCCTTCTCTCTCTCTCTCTCTTTCTCTTCACAGGATGCATGTCCACCTCCTCAACTGAGAGGGCCCGGAAGGCCGACTGGAGTCCTTCCAACGAATCCCCCGCCACGTCCACTGGCCCATGTAAGGGCTCCGAAGGTACAGCGCTAGGTCCAGGTCCAGGTTCACCAGGTGCTGGCATTGCTGGTGCCTCAGGCGCTGTCTTCACGTCGGTGTCCTCTTTCTTTGTGTCCATCTTCGTTCGCCCTTCTGCTTATATATGACTGATCTCGGCGCACTGGTTGTACGGCACGGAATTGCTGCCGGTACGCAGAGACAGTGGGTGTTTGGTTCTTCTGGCGTTCGGGGTCCTGCCGCTTGAGTTTGTCACTCTCTCGTTTCTTTATGTGACACTCGTCGTCGTAGTATCGGCGTTTGCCACAATAACCACAGGTGATGGTACACCTAGCATGGTCCTGATGGGTCACAGTTTTCCCATCTTTGGTGTGCTGCTGTCGTTTCATCTGCAGCATACAACTACTGCGGTGGTCGCAGTCAGAGGCAAGACAAGAAAGTTTTATAGTGATTTCAACACTGTGTGTTTGTTGTGCCTCTCCTGCTGCTTGCTGCTGGTGTAGGGTTTCCTGCGGCTTGTTTTTGATGAGGAAAATGTTTTATTTGCTGAAATACAACCAATCCACGATAGCCCAAGCCAGAGATAGGCAAGTATAAGAGAATCAGGATCAAAGCATGAAGGGCTGCAGTGTAAACAGTGAAAGATGTTAGAATATTTACAGAAACTGCAACTCAGGTCAAATCGGATTGCATATTCACAAAGATAGCTGAAATGTTTTGGAAAAGAGTTGGAAAACTGCCCCATGGTCACTCAATCTCCATAGTGCCATCTGAGAAGATGTGCACTCTTTGTTTTGGGTCCCATATGTGCTGAGGTGGCAGGGCAAGTGGCGATGAGGTCACTGCCATGTCACATGGGATCTTCCTACTTAGCTAGGCTGACCGGGAATTGAACCCAGGACCTCTCAAAAAGAGGTGCCCAGCCCCCTAGGGTGCATACCACTAGGATAGCTAAGAATTCATGAGAAAACATAGATAAATTCATAGGCTCTGCCCTGGATATGTCAGTTCTCAGTCAACTCAGGAAAAGATGAATAGCCTCACATTGATAGGGGATTAAGGGGTCCACTCCATATCCTGATTGGGTGTTTGGTTCCATAGGTCAAAATGTGTTATCACCACTTTTGGTTGGGCCAATACTAAGATAGAAATGCCTGTGTGCTTAGAGCATCTCTAATACAACTAAACTATACCCTAAAGCATTGGAAAAGCACTTTTTCTTACTTGGCAAGGTTCCCCCTTGTCATTGACAGGTTTACAGTAGAACAGAGGGGGTGTACCTACTTCAGGTTTAACCTCATTCATCGCACGCAGGTTACCCCTTCCTTTACCACCTCCCTGGTTGACGTTAGTGGGATTTTTAGGCCCTTTCCCTTCGCCACGCTCCGGGGTAGGGGTACCACCTCGACCCAGGTGTTTCTTGAGGAACTTCTCCATGTGGGAGTCATTCTCCCTCTCAAGGGCCAGCTCGATCAGCAGGTCCACCAGGTCGTCGTACGTGTGGGTCCAACTCTTCCTCTCAGACGTAGTGCGCCAATCGTCCCACGTACGTGTAGGGATCTTACTCATGAGCCACAGGTGGGGCTCAGTGGCTCCATAGGAACCCACATTCATCCGTGAAAACAGATACTCTAGGTCGCACACGTATTCAGAGATTCGCGCAGCGGAAGGAAACTCAGGGAGCATAGGTAGCTCCTCTATCTTTGTGCGCACACTGAGGTCAGTCTCATAGACTGGGAATGTTTTCTCCAGTCTTTGGAGTACCTCGGCCCATGTTGAACGGGTTTTCACAATCTGTTTCACCTGTTTTTGCAAAAATTTCTTTTTGCATGAGCGTTTCAGCAGTGAACATTTAGTGGCCACATCCACATGGGATTGGCCAGTTAGCAAAAGAAACTCAGCAAATTCTTCTGCCCATTCGGGCACATTTTTCGGGTCGAACTCCGGCAATTCCAGCGGGATGTTTGCCTGTGCGATAGGTCTGCCACTCTTCCCACCCCCTGGGGTTAGCCCTGAAGGGGGGGGGGTTACGCCTGCGAGGGGTGCCAGGGCTGACAGCCCTCTTTTCTCAGTCTCTGTCACAGGCACGTCCTGTACTTCAGCAATAGGGACTGTCCTGGCGCGAGGATGAAAAGGGCTGGGGCAAGTGACCTTGGGTAGCAACCGGGACACCCTTGATCTTTTGAGATCATCAGCCAATGTGCTTAGTCCGGGTGAGGGTGAGGCCAGTGCTGGCTGGGGTAAGGGTTCATTGATACCCAACTTAGCTTTGACAGCCTCAGAAAGGGCTGTCACATCAGGGTCCTCGGACCCAGACAATAATTTGGCCAGTAACTCGGCCCTACGGTCCACGGCTGCATGAGTTGGCTCTGGTAGATGGGGAGCTTTCAGATATGCGGGGCACACTTCAGGGCTCCTGCTAGTGATTGGCAGCTCCGGACGGCATACTGGCCCTCTAGGTCGCCTGGGTAGAGACAATGTGTCGGCCAGGTCCGTAGGTGGGCCGGAGTAAGGATAGGAACCCATGTCCGTGTACGATGGGGATCCCAAGGCGTCTAGTGGTTCCTCTCCATCTTCGCCTGTGACGGACTTGTAGTACTCGTCGTGGAGAATATATTCATTGATTTTCCTTCTGATTTTGCCTTCTTCCTCACGTTCTCGAGCGGGGGTAGCCGTTGAAGAAGAAGCTGGGCATACGGATCTGGAGATCGACGCAGCAACCCTTCGGCGGAGGTGCTGAAGGCTATCACCACGGGCCGCTAAGGCCTCTGTGGGCGCATCTTGTTCCGCCCTTCTGTGTACTGGATCTTCTTGAGACCCAGATGCGGCTCTGAGTTTGGGCTCACTCATTGAGGTGGGCCCACTGTTGCCAAGTTGAACTTGTACACTTCGAATTGGCCAGGTCTTGGCAGACATCTGTACTGATGGTGTGGACATTTTGTTTCCGGTTTTGGCTTGTGTTCTTCTCAGAGTCGGTTCGAAAGGTTCTCAAGGGTTGCCTTTGCTACCGGAAAGATGTCCTTGATTAGTGCCCTATAGATTTTGAAGAAATCCTGCAGGTGTTGATGTTGAAAACTCAAACCAAAGCAGCATGTAGAGCAAGAACAGGATGTGGATCGAATTAATGAATAGTTTTGAAATCCAGTGTATCACAGAAGGGCTGCAGATAGACAAAGCAGGCTTAAATACAAAGATTCAATCACAAATGGATAAAACAAATGATTTTAAGTGAAAACTGGCCTGACTCTAGCCTCCAAGTTAGCATCAAGCACTTCATGTGCACTCTTTTGGGTGAAATGGGGCTGGTTAGGAATATGGGGCATAGGAGTTAGGCCAGACACAGATTATGACTTTGCCAAGCAACTGAATTCAGAAACAGTTAAAAAGTAGAACCACAATAAGTGGTAGAAACAATTGAGTATAGGGGTCTTGGGGTGGGAGACCACTAGGCTTAACCTCCAAGGCCTTAGGCATGAAATGCCTATTTTATTTCGGTAAAACCTCCATGAAGGAAGATACCTCCGCTCAGTTGAGTGGTAGGGGTGAACTTCATGGGGGGGCTAGGGTTATAACCCTAGTTACTTTGAGAAAGTGTACTTTAAGCTTCAAAAGAGAGATGAAAATACTTAAGTAAGTCTTGGCATCAACAAAAGGGTTTTAAGGGGGGCTTGGCCTGGATCAAGCCCTCCAAGAAAGACATGGCAGTGACTTTTTCTTACTAAAACTGTTCTGGTACGGTGAGAGCAGAAAGAGCACAAGTCTGGGCTTGGCCAATCAGAACACCGGGGGCACACATAGCCAAGAGTACTGGCACTGGCAAATCAAGTGTGCCCTGGGTGAAGACAACTCGTGCTTGAAAGATGACGGGCGTAAAGGAGGCGCTTAAAGAAGCCACTTGAAAACCAAGGAAGGTAGCACTTGCCCTGTAATACTCGCTGACGGAGTGGCAAATGGCTTGTGTTGCGAACCTGGTGGTGTCAAAGAAGTCATCTTCTTCCAGCCAATCAAGGTCTTTGTGGACAGTGGTCACAGAAGTGTGGAATGCATAGGGGGAGTGGTGCTGCTGCCGTGAAGGGGTAGACGATGTAGCTTCGTCACTTTCTGATGCCCAGAAGGTTCCACGTTGTACGCTTGAAGTTGCACTGTCGTCAGAGCCAATCTCTTCATTGCAGAAGCCGGAGAAAGAACATGGGGGTAGTCCGTGGGATTCCCATGGGTTGGTGGGCGGCGGTGCACATGCATACTGCAGGACAACAGGCGGGGATGATGGTAAGGAGCGACAGTACGGGGTGTTCTTTTTCTTCCCGTGCCCCCTAGGATGCTTTCGGACGCTGACCAGGCGGCGTGTGCGGTATGCCTTGACAACACGATTAGTCGTGGGGAGACGTGTGGTAGATGACTTGATGGAGTGGTCAGTTCGTTGTACGATGGTGAAATCCGGTAGGGCTGAGTTTTGAAGGGAGGGCGTCAATGGGCGTAGAAGCTGCCTCGGCAGCCAGCTGCATGGTATATGGTTGTAGTGGGCTGAATATGTTCGGCGAAGCGAATGCCGTCGACCACAAAGGAAGGGTAGGCGAGGTTGGAGGCTCATTTTCAGACTCCGTGTCGGCTGACTGCAGGGCTGTAAGATCAGTGTCGGAGAAGTCCGGTTTGTCGGTAAAGGACGAAGTGGCAGAGGTGTAGGCAGACGTGGGCTCGTGGTTGTCCTCTAGGTTGGCAATGTTAAGGTGTGGTGTCGGCGGAGGCGCAGGGGCTATAGGGGCTACAGCCGTGACCAGCGGGGTTACTGTGATCCCATGTTATACTGTAGAACCGGGCGGAGGTTGACAACCATGAAAGATTCGTTTGGGTGACGCGGCCTTTCGGGCGATGACCTTGATCGGAAATATGTTGTGAGCTGTAGGCGGTAGGGGTGCAGCGGCGTCTAGGCTTTCGCAGTTGCTGTCTGCGGCCATTGGCGGCACTTTTTTGGGGTACGTGGCGCACCGTCGGGCGCTGGACCAAGGTTGTTGGCTGCATAATCAGGAGCACTGAGATCTTGGGGAACTGTGGAGGAAAACATGTGTTGAGCATCAGGGAAGAGCGCTGTGGCACTAGAACAGTCATAGTAGTTGCTTGCGGACGGCTGCGGTATACTTTCCGGAGCTAGGTTTACGAAGCCGTTGGCTGCATGGTATGGGGTGTCCAAATTCTGATCTGCATTTGCGTAGAACGGTTCTCCGTAAGGGGAGCAAGCATTGACGCACGCCTCGTAGTCACGACAAGCATAGCCCCATGGGTGTCCGTACGCCGTCCACTGTGGGTACCTGGCAGGGCATTGGGTTGTCGGCGGCGATGGTGTCGGCCAAGGCGGCTGACGTGACGCGTAGCCTACAGGTGGAAGAGGGAAATAGGGGAGACTAGAGAGAAGGTAGCTGGTCTCTAGGTGTTGCAACAACGACGTTTGCGCCAAAATCAAGTTGATGGCGGCGCTCCACAGAGTCATCGGGTTGTCACGTGTCGGTGCCATTTGCAAATCAGGTCGACAAATTTTGGGGCTGGGAAATTAGCTGCCGAGGGAAAAACCCGGAAAAACCCTCAGCAGCAGTGCAGCAGCGAGGCATTCTTGGAGGGCTCTAGGTATGCGAAGCGCGCGCGATCCGACCGCAGGTTTTTAAGAAATACACTTTTTCTTATTAATTGCAACGAAAGAAACGGCTGTGTAGTGGCACCTGAGATTTTTCAAAAAACTGACCTTTCCAAACGCTTCGGATGGGTTTGGGTGCTCATTTGTTGACAATACGGGTACTTGAGCACCCATGGGGACCCACGTAGTAGCCGCTAGGCATGTGTGGCCCGGACCGTGAGGCCCCCCAAACCCGTAATTGTTGTTGTTTTGATTGTCGGCTATGTCTTGAAGAATTCTAGGAATTCTACTTTTTCAAATGTACTTGTGTTGCCCATAGCATGGACTCAGATGATCGTTTAGTGACAAAACAAATACCGTGGCATCCATGGGGAGCCACATGGTGACCGCCAGGGAACTCTGTCGTGTCTCTTCGAAACGTCTTGCCAAATGCAATTGAGTTTAAGCAGAAAAATGCGATCCAAACGTTGCAAGACCCCTGCCATATGAGACAGTCATATAGAGCCACAGCAAATGCCCGATCCACCGTTAGTCCTCAGTCTGTGCCCTTCCTATGTAAATGGGCATTTTTGCACAGCGGTTATGAATGTTGCTGTTATTGTTGTTGTTGTTGCGCAAGCACCACGCGAATTATTACGCTGCTTATACCGGGAGCTCCCTGGAAAGCCAACCACCTACAGAAGCATGCATGATCCATTCAAAACCCTGTGGCTACCAGTGGTGGACAGTGGCCGACTTTTCGCACAGCACGGGCACACAACACGGTGCGCCCCCTAATGAACAGAGGAAATTACCCAACCGAAAGCCCAAATACCGGAGCCAGTTTCTGACCTCAATTCCGAAACGTTCATCCAACCCTGTGTTACAACCTGGATGCCCCCCACCCCCCCCGTGTCTACGGGAAGGAAATCCACTGATTTGCGCAGAACGTTTTGCACATCGGTAGATTGGCATAAACCGCGGCAAGCAGGTAGGGTTTGCTGTCCCCACAACACGCGAGGGCCCAAAACCTCTTCCTTTTGGTTGTTGTGCACTTACAGTCCTTTGGAAACCCAAAATATGTCAGATTTTTGTGAAAAAATTCACTCCTTGGTCTTTATGCCATCCATGAGATGTGCAGTGCCCGAGTGGCGTGTGTTCTTGATTGCCATGGGAAAGAACCTGATTGTACCGTGCTGTGCAGAGTTTTCTGACCTGCTTGACACCAGCAGACTGGTGGTAAAACTGGAGTTTTGGTTCAAAAACAAAGCCCAGCACAACAGTGGACACAATTACAAGCAAATCACTGGGAGACATCAATATTGTGTTGTGCAGGCACTGCGAATAGCGTCCCAGCAGAACAACTTGCTGAACAGCTGACAACAGACCATAAATCAATCAAGAGACCAAGTCCAAGCAGCAGTGATCAGATTGCTTTCATTGGTCCCTGATACTGACGAGGCTGCTGTCTGCTTTGCAAAAAACGGTGCTGGTTGAAGGTACCGCACACACAATGCACACAACACAGACCCTGTTGGCTTTTCCGGACGTTGTTCCTGAAACCAGGCTTGTTGAGTTGCGTCAAGGTCATTGGTTGAAGTCAATGTTGACCCCGTGCTGCCACATACAGAACATTTTGCCATGAGAAATGTCCGTTAACAGCAATGGAGTGCAGTTGCACATAGGTATTTCTCACCACAATATGGGCACCTTCATTAAATGGTCTATTCTGCTGCTGCTGCTGCCAGAAATCCACTGATTGGGGCCAATGTTTCGGGCTGATTCGGGCAAACCGGGTCCCCGAAACGGGGGGGGGGGGGGGTGAGACCTAATTAATTTGAGAGTATTGGCGGGGGGGGGGGGGGCGTTATGGCTGCGGTCTGTGCCTGTGCAAAGCATTCAGGCTGTGTGATGAATAGCGATCACCGGAAGCTGGCCACATGGCTCCAGCCCCTGAGACCTCCCCTTCTGGAGGCTAATGAGGTTTAACAAATTAGTTATCGATGCGGGAGGTTTCGAACAGTCTGGTTGCACATGCATACGTGACATTGGATGAGCAGAGATTTACAGCATCATCCCGGAAGATGGGCCCGTCAGGAGAGCCTCTCACAAAGACAATCAAGTTGCAAAGCTCACAAACAAGCGCATCAGTGTCTGCGAACCACCTTAAGGCCACCTCAATACGATCAATAGATCAGTAGGTCGGCAGATGACGAAATACAACGCACTCGTAGGACAGGGCATTCCTTCGCATCCCACCCGTTTTAATGAACAATTGTCACGGAAACGGGATTGTATCCCTCAACATCACGTTGGCGCCTGTCAGCTCAACGCATGTTGCGTGGCTTTCTTTGTCGGTCCCAGTACGATTTCGGCAAAATTGATGTGTCATCAGGTGTCGAGTTCAGGTCATTCTGTGGCGTTTGCTATTGGGGACACCAAAAATTCCGACACTTAACACGGTCCTCGGTTCTGACGTTCAGGCCTTTGCCCCGTGCCTTCCAGAGGGAAAGCCCGTTGCCCGTATTGGATACAACGCACCTGCACGTTTGGGGGTATGGAAAGCAAAGCATCTGACGACCCTGAAACGCCGCCAAGCTAAGCTGCGAAATACCACAGTGAGCTCTGCTGCATGTGGTTTCGCGTCCACCGAAGGATCATTGCAGGTCACGACGCCACCCTGCGACCCCAACGACGGGATCACCTCACACCGTGCCTGGCAGATTGACGGCTGATGTGTCATCGATGCGGGTAAGAAGCTTAGGGCTCAGCAATTTATCATTAGCACCGGAAAAGGGCACCCCAAGCTACTGCAAGCGTTTCCGAGGAGCTTGCCAAATGCCAGTAGGACCGCTGACGGCATAATATACAAATTCCTCTGTCAGTGCCACCGAGCTCAATTGCACGGTGTCGAGATCGACTGGAATCTTATGCAGCACTTCTCCGCTCAGTAGATCCACACTGACGATTGTCTCCAGTTTGGGGTACAACAAATGAACAACTCCTGCCTGCCCTCTGTCGGGCTCGGAGGCCAACTCACTGATCGCTGCAAGCTCCAGCACCGCGGGGTCGTCCAAATGGGCCACCTCCTCCCGGCGCTGATGGCGGCTCACCTCCACTTCTTGTGCTGCGTCCAGGGTGGCGTACTGGCACTGCGCGGACGCACAGCCCAGGCGCGTCGTGGACAGGGGGGTGGCCTGCAGATTGAATCGGCAGGCGTCACGGTTCGGCGTGGCATCCAGCGCCTTCTGGAGCTCCTGCCGCAGGGCCCCGAGAATCGCGTTGCCGTTGAGCAGGAAATGCTCGCAGGCGGTGTCGTTCTGGAACCGGAACTCCGCAGGGGCCCGCAGCACAGCGACGGCCCCGCGGGCCCCCCCGAGCACGACAAAGTCTTCCGGCGGGGACCCGGAGAGCGAGAACTGAGGCATCAGCGCGAGGCCGCTCATCCGATCCGCAGAAAGGCAGTGCAGGTCCATGACCCCCATCAGCAGGCCTCGGGTCAAATCGTACCGCAGCAGCTTCCGCGGGCTCTGGCTCAGCAGCAGGACCTGGTCTGCATCCACAACTGCGACGGAGGTGAGAGCGTAATTGGCGAACTGACGGACGCTGTACGCCGAGGTCGGCAGGTCGAAGACGTACAGCAGCCCGAACCCCGTGCCAACCAGCGTCGTTTGGTTGAACCGCGCCAGCCCCGTCACCCGGTCCACCAAAGCATTGAACTGGAAGGGCAGGCGGTGCACGGCGCGCGCGCGCATGAGGCCGACGGCCGGGGGGGGCGTCAGCTCGGCGCCCTTCGGTGCGAAGATGGCCAACCAGAAGGAGACGCCGAGCGCGGCGATCACGGCCACCGCCAGGACGGCGGGGCCGTAGAGGTCCCGGACCCCGTCGGAGGTGGACCGGTCCAGGGCGCGGGTGCGGAGGTAGTACCGGAGCAGGGAGTAGACGGCAAACAGCAGCGCGACCGGCATCAGGAGGAATCCCAGGACGTTGCCCAGCTCCGCGAGGCCCGCCGACAGCGTCGCCAGCAGGACCGCGGTCGTCAGCCACTGGATGAAGGTGCGCTCGTTCGCGAAGTGGGTCTTGGCGTCCACCTTCCGGTGCACCTTCTTCCGCCGGGAGGGGTCCGCGCGGCGCCAGCAGGGCCACAGGCAGTGGGGGAAGGCCGCGAACGGCGAGGCCCGGGGCGGGGCCGCCGCCGCGGGGTGCAGTTGGTACGTGTCCGGCACCGAGACGACAGAGGGGCACGTGCTGGAGACGGACGGGTGCTTGGGCACGGCCTGCGCGCCGCCGGGCTCCGCGGGCCTCCACTGAATCGGGCCCAGGAGCCCGGGGTCCTTGGCGGCACCCGCGAGCCCGTCCGCGGCGTCGGACCGGCCCTCGGCGGGCGGAACGGCGACGTCCTTGACCTCGATCGCCGGGGCGGCGCCCGCGGGGCCGCCGGCGGCCGCGGGCAGCGGCGGCGGCGGCGGCGGGTGGTAGGCCGCGGAGGGGTCCTGGTGTTCGGCGACCGCAGCGGCGATGGCCTTCTCCTCCCACCAGGCGGGGAGCACCGGCACCTGCTGCGGGTAGTGCGCGGCCATTCCCGTCAGGAACTTCGAGAACTTGCCCGCGGGCTCCACCACCGCCTCCAGCTCGTCCACAAACCCCTGCAGGTCCGGGTCCAGGGCCCCGGAGAGTTTGACCTCCAGAATCCCATACGGGACGTGAAACACGTCCTCCGGCCGGGTGGTCGCCGTGATGCCGTTCTCGGCCCCGAGCCAGCTGCTGGTCGCGGGGTCGCGCAGCCGCACCATCCGCAGGTCGGTGTCCAGCGAGATCCGCACCGCGTTCGACCGCCAGTCCTGAAACGCCGTGCGGCGGTACACCGTCAGGACGTACGGGCGCAGCGAGTGCTGCCGGATCAGGGCCTGCACGTTGCCTGCCATCGTCATCCACTTGTCCAGCTGCGACTGGGACGTGGCCGTGGCTCGGAACCAGGTGTCCGGGGCCCAGCCCCCCGCCATGAACGCATCCAGCCGCGCGCTCGGGACCGGGAAGCGCTCTTTGGAGCTTTGCTCCCCCGAAGACTTGGTGCGGTGTGTCTTCATCTCCACAAACACTTTGGAGTCTTCCGTCAGCGTGCCGTACCATCGCACGCGCAGCAACTGGGCCCCGTCGCAGCGGCTCAGCCTCGCTTTGTAGCACTCCAGCGACGGCGAGTCGTAGTAGCAGGAAATGAGCGTGTCGTCGTCCCGGAGCAGCGACTGCTTGTACTGCAGCACGGGCACCACCCGGCACAGGAACAGCTTCAAGCGGAAGAGTCTGTGCAAAGGCACGTAGTGTTTGGTGCACGACCTCTCGAACACGTCCGGGGGCACCCACTTGTCCCCCGTGCTCTGGCCCTGCGCGATGCGGCACAGTTTGCTGGCGTTCAACACGACGGTCCCGTGAAGGGAGCTGCCGCGGGGCTCGAGGAGGCCCCTGGCCGGCACGGCCCAGTCGAGGGGTCCAGCACCAGGCACGCACCGCAGGTGCTCGGCGTACAGAGACTGCAGTGAGTCCTTGTTCAGCATGAAGAAGGTATCCAGGCAGAGCACCTTTTGAATCACTTCATTCAGCGCGTAGGTAATGACGTCCCCGCGCGCCTGCTGCTCGCACGCCTGAGACAGTGCACCGCCGGCGGCGGACTGCGTGCTGTGCAACAGCCGTTCAAGGGTGTGCAGGTGCTGCTTCAAGTGTCCCAGGTACACAGCACCCACGCGGTTGCATTCCTTCTCAAAGGCGGCGACGAAGGAGTTGTCGTAGTCTCCTGTCAGTTCGAGCCCCACGGGGCCACGGCGCTGGGCTTTGTCACGGAGCTCCTCAAACTGCACGTTCTCCAGCATCAGATCGGGGCCAACGTCCATGGCTACGGCCTGCCATGACTGCCCGTTGATGCGCTTGGGCGTAGAGGGGAACCAATTCAAAGTGGACAGTCCGTCAGCCATGGCGCCGTCGTGCTTCGAGACAACTCCTTGGAGATCAAGGCTCGGGCAGCACCTCAGCAAAAGAGACTGCACCTGAAAAAACAACAATCAGACACTCAGAAAGCTGTAGGGGGGGGGGCTCACTAAATTGAGAGGATTGAAATGAAGAAAAACAGACATGCAGTGCAGCAAGAACTGCAGATTGAGGCAATGCACTCCACCCTAAGGCATAAGTGCATCTTTGTTCTCGATGCTGAACCTGGTTGAACCCCAAGCCACTTGCTGTGTCAAAAACAGAACGACAGGTCTATCATGTCCGACAACGTCTAGTCAGACAATCACTCACAGTCAGGCTATCAGATAGACAACAGCAGATGTGATACAGTGTGCAAACAGTACATGAGTGTGGGGGGGGGGGGGGGGCATGATGTCAGGTGCTGAAACAACCCGCATGATCCTGACCTCATGCCAGACTTACTCAGTCCAATTGTAAACCGCTGTTCTAGCTCCCAAAATCCAGATGTGTGTGTCCTGTGTGTACCGCCCCCCCCCCCCCCCCCACACCCTTTGTCTAAGCTACACAAAGGTACGGAATTAATGTGGTCCCTCCGCCTACTGTAGCTTAGACAAGGCCGTAGCTTGCACGCGACACATACAACTTCGGGCACACACACCACCATCAAGAAAGGGGACCATAATGCACAAATATCCCCAAAATCAGAGCTCTGTGGGTTCAAGTGGGCAAACAATCACAACAAATGTGTCCATGACTGCATGTAATTGGCAGATTTGTCACCAAAACCATGTCTTAATCGGGTGCACTTCATTCACCGAATTCACCGAATTAAATTAGGTACTGAATTAATACGGTCCCGACGTCCGCTGTAGCTTAGACAAGGCTGTAGCAGAGGGGGCTCAATCATGATTCCACTGCAGCAGTTTTGAATGTCATTGAGATGCTATGTACAGGCGGCATATTTCTATGAACAGGAAAGTGTTTTCATAGGTAATGTGGTCCTGAGGCCAAAAGGTGTCGTAGAATTCAGTTGCAGGCATCATGGGGAAAAGCGACAGCCCTATAATATACTCAGTGTCTGCATACTTGACTACTGTGCTACTCAGTTTCTGTTGGTATACACCAGCACTCATTCAGCCATGCAGTCACTGAGTCTTAGACTATTGTGTGTGTGTGATATGTGCGCTCAAAACAGTAAGTTGTTATGCTGGCAAAAGACGACATAGTATAATGCACCGAGTGTACATTCATGTTGGACAGAAAGAGCTCGAAACAAGCAATCCGAATCTAAAGGCATGCCGACCTGTTGCTATGTGTGATCACAGAAAATCAGAGTGCGCCTCACAAGAGTAGTCTGTGGAGCAGCTGCTGCCCTCAATGTCCAGTGGCCATCGGCATCGGGCATGAGCTGTGGGCCCAGCTCTTGCCACAATGTGGGTGTGCTGTCATGCGGCACCATGGCCGCCCCGGGAGACAAAATGGCAAAGAAAGAAAAATCGAGTGTCTTGGGCACCAGTGGCGTGCAATGGGGTTCATCGTGCAGATGGAGTTTTGTCTTTTTCACTTTCGGTGTGGCAAAAATGCAGATTATTCGCAGCGCCAGTGTGGCCTTTGTGGGGAAAAGTGGGTGGGACATGCGTCCCACTTTCGACAGTCGATCTGCTTCCTCACGACCAGGGACGTCCACATGGGACGGGACCTTGACCCATAGGAGCTCTCTGTCAAGTTTGTCAGAGGTCAATGCACGCTACCATGCCGCTAGATCCTCTCTAGCCTCGGCATTTCGACATACTCAGAGTCGGTGCAAATGGCAATTTTAGGGTCGGGGACAATCTTTAGTGTTTGTAATGCTGTGTAAAGCTCTGCTGCATTATTGGTTTGGCGCAGATGCTATAGTACGAAATTTGATACCCGTAGACCACTTTCAGTGGCCTCCAGCGATACAGCCCACCCCTGGCTCATCCTCAGAGGAGGCGTTGGTGAAAATTAGAAGGTAGCCCTTTCTGCGGAGCTCAACAAGATCCGTTTCTCGTTCCCCTATTCTTTGGAGCTTACGCAGGTGACAATTTGTGGAATGCGTTAGTGCGACACGGGGATGTAGGACTTTTCGAGATAGACCTCGAGCGTGTGTTGAAAGAGTGTTAGATGATTTGACGTTAATGAATTTGTGTTTATATGTAGCACGTTTAGCCAAATATGAACACCGCTTGTTGTGGTTGGCTGTTTTTTGATGGCACACCGGATGATTCAGTTCACATGTAAAGCCGACCAAACTAGGACACCAGGTGGGGTTGTGAGCGTGGTTTGGGTGTCTGTGCGGAAAATGTGTGCCGTAGCATCGACAATAGGGGGGGGGGGGTACGTGCAGACGTTGTGTTCACCAATGTTCAACTCGTGGTGACACACTCAATTCCTGGGCAGGCTCAACCCTGGATACGCAAGACTGAAGTGCCGCGGTTGCCTTGTCCATGATGCCAGGTTTCGGAATAACCCGCATGACCGCCACCTCATGCTCACTCACTTCATTTGTACTGTTTTGTGTTCGGATGCTTTGCCTGGTCAAGGGGGGCGGGGGTTGATGTCCAGGGCTGCAGCTGGGCCACCCCCATTCTCCTAGCCCTCCATGGCCGGAAGTGAGAGCGAGTAGCGAGTTGGGGGTGTGGGGGTAGGTAAATAGGGGGATGGGGGGGGGGGCAAAAAAAGGGGGTTGAGGGTACACAGGGCACCATGGACACTATTGGAGAGACAAAGGGCCCAGTGATGGCATGAGCAATGCCCCAACACAACAAAGGTATGTCGTCCATCTTTTATTTTAGACGGCGCTGCATGGTGCTGCAACAATACGAGATAGTCTCGAGCTCTAAGTACACTCTTTGAACATACCATAGCTTCTTCCCATGGCAAGAAAGGTCTGTCTTCGATCCTTTAGTGTAGCAGGCCCCAACTGTGGTAGTGCACAATCTAGCCCTACACGCATACATGGTGACATTTTGCCAACTAATTGATAACATGACCCAGGCTTCAAAGCGGCCCCCTCCCCCCGCCCCGTCTGATCGCCATCGCGATAGTGGCTTTCAAGCCTCTTGACAATGGTGCAAAGCTGTGGAGCCTACAAGCCCCCACACAGAGCCCAACATTGCTCATTCAGACATGACTCTGTCTGCTGATGCAAAAGTGTGCATATTTTCAAAACTGAACCGCGCGTTTTGCAGCAAATTAGTGAGATGGCACAAACAGGATATGTGTATCCTTCGTGAATGGGCGATAACGTTCCATGTTTTGTCATAAAGTCCCCCTTCCCGCCCCTCTCACAAGGTAGCTATGTGCCCAAAAATTGTAGAAAAATATTTCCCAGGGTACCACAAACAAGGATGACCGATCCCTGGTGCACTATAGCCTCACTGTCCCCATTTTTTTCTTCCATTCACAGCTTGTGAATGCGAACTTAATGTGAATTGTGTGTGAATTTCGTGCGAAATTCGCTCGAAATGTGCGCGAAATTCACATTAGGTTAGGTGAATTCCCACATGACAAGACACAAGACAACATGGTATGCGAAACAAGAGATAGCATTTCCTGATCCATTTCCCGTGTCAACGCCGCCTCTTACACTAGAGCGGTACTACTTGGCTGACATAACCGCAATGTGTATTGCGTTTCAATTTCACATGTTGTTTGCTTATTTTGAGCTTATCGCATGCATTGTTGGTCAAAATACATGAACTCATTCACTCTAACAATATCTCACGATGTGTGGTATGTTGGTCTTGTAGTTGACTTGTTTATTGCCACAACATTCCGAACTAATGCCAACTCCATTCGCCAAGAATAGGTTCATTCCAAGGCCAACATGGCCATATACGACCATGGTGAGGAACGGGTGTGTGCGCAACGACTACAAATGGAGACCACTCAGCACTCCAATGAGGCAAACGTTTCCTCAGGTTTTGAGCCACAAAAAAGTAAAACCATCTTCATTGAAACTGCACTGGTTTTGGTGGACAGGGAAAGGTTACACTGCAACAACATACCAATGCTCTCACACAGCGCCCTGCAATACCCCCACCCCACCCCGCCTTGAGCTTGCGTCCCCTTATCCAGGCACGGTGACCCCGTCTGAGAATCTTCTTCGTTGCAAAGAATATGTGGGAAGAGGTGTCTGCTCTAAACAACACCCTGCCTGAGACTGCGGCCCATATCTCTTTGTTTGGGTGGTATTTTGTAAGCGAATGTTGCGGCCCAGACCCCACAAAGACTGCGTGTCGGGATGTGATTTCCAGATTGCTACTGTGTTGAGTCCCGACGCCAAGGGCCACTCAGGTGGTGTTTCTCTATTGGTGTTGTCACAGCAATATCTACGTCGTTGACACACCCGTCCGCAACGCACTCGTCCTCTCCGCATGCCGGACTGTTCTATCCCCGTCACCAGTGCAGAAGGCCCAACGATTCGCCTCGACTGCAAACAACTATCGTTTCCCGTCCAAAGTCCAAAAACGTCTGGATTGGCGACACTCGACAGCAATTCATGGTTTCCATCATTACTCAATTTGGTCCAAGGTGGTTTCGAGCAAAACCAGCTGTGACGGGCAAGAATCCCTCAAAAATCTCGATCTTTGGGATACAAAGCAATGATCGAGACCTGTGGTTTTACGATACCTTTTAAAATCCTGAAAACTGGAACACGCCATGGCTCACGGCACCCCGGCGATCCCGATCGCCGTGCGCGGCGATCCAAATCTCAGTCTGACTCAGATTCAGATTCGAAGAAATACTGAAATTATGTGAGTAACATCGCCCTCCGAAGCCCCAATTCATTTATATCCTCTTCCAAGGACACGCACTGGCTGGAGGCAACGAAAGTGGTCGACCACCACCAAATATTAAAAAGATCGTCAATGAAAAAGGGTTGAGGAGTTTCTATGGACCAATCTGAATTCAGGCTTCCATAGGCCGAAAGGCGTGAATAGGGGTCATATGAGGGGATACGGATGCACAGGGAGGGTATGAAGCTGATAGGACGAGCTAGACCATTTATGCCAAAATGGCCATTTTTGCCGCGATGGCAAAAGGGAAGGATGAACTCGGGACTCTGAAAAATGAAAACGCCGCAATTCTAGCGCGATATGGTGCAAACAACGCATCATATTTGAATTCAGCTACCTCAAATTAAGGAGGTTGGGGGTGCTGGATGTCAATTTTGTCCAATTTTTCCCAAAAGATGAATCTCAGCCCCTTGCAAAAACGCGCACTGCTGAAATTTGACCTGCATCCTTGCAAGGTGACAAACCATAGCTCTTCATCTCAGCCTCAGATGTGTCACCAACATTGCAGACACGTACAGTCGTTACATGATGATGAATGGGGCTGGGATAGGCATCTATATAAGAATGGGACACATGTGGTGGTCGGTAAGTTGTCTTTTTATACAAGGGAGGAGGTTTAGTGCTGAGTTATGTGGGAGATTGAGCTTCCGATCAAGATCGATCTCGATCGTGGTGGGGGACCACTAGGCTTACCCTACAAGGCATTAGGCATGAAGTGCCTCCTTTATTTCGGTATAACCTCCATGAAGGAAGATACCTCCGCTCAGTTGAGTGGTAGGGGTGAACTTCATGAGGGGCTAAGGCTATAACCCTAGTTACTTTGAGAAAGTGTACTTTGAGCTTTAAAAGAAAGACAAAAATGATTAACTTAGCCTCAGCATCAACAAAAGGGTTTGAGGGAGGGCTTGGCCTGGATCAAGTCCTCCAAGAAAGACATGGCAGTGACTTTTTCTTACTTATACCTCTACGAAGGAATATACCTCCGCTCGATTGAGTGGTAGAGGTGAACTTCATATGCGGCTAAGGTTCTTACCCTAGTTACTTTGAAAAATGTACTCAATGCTCCAAAGGAACAAAAAAAGTGATGAAATGTTAGAATTTGATACTTTTCAAAGAAGAGGTCAAGCTTGGCCTCATACAAGTAGCCCGCAAAAGATGTAGTTGGTGACTCTCCCTTCGTCAACCATAGGTTCAATGAATGTAATCCAACACAAGAGCATTGTGAGAAGATAGTGTTGCAACGGGTTATGATCAGCAAGGGGTTGACCGTAGGCAGATCGCGAGTCCTGTACCTTAGGATGCGTCGTGCGCGTGCAAAAATGAAGGATTTTACAATCTTGAAAAGTGCTGTTTGATATTGAAATATCTGTGTGTACATCAGGGTAGTTGGAACTATGACAGAACTTCAACAATTTCAATGATTTCAACTTTGATCCGAGTTTGTGGAGAGTTGGACTAGATGTATTGCAAACTGCTCAACTTTTTCCCTTTTAGTTCTGTAAACAAAGTTGTCTAACCTTTTGAAGATCTTGTTGAATGCAGATCGCCGGAGAACACCCAGAACTCATAGATTGCAATGTACGGGCTCTGCGAAGTCTGGTGGTGAATGACAGCAGTTTAGAACCAGTAGTGCAAGGTGAACTTCAGCGTCGTGCAAGGGCGCAAGTGAAACGCTACAGCGATCATCAACTTAGAAATATTGGAAAATCTGAATGTGTTGGCACGGTTACGACAAGTAGGGCTCCATTTGCAAAAAAAGAGTTAGGTTGTCGTGGATCCTAGGTCGACGCTTGTGGCGACGAACTAGAGTTCTCGGCAGCCATGGCTATTTTGGCTGCGGCTTTGGGTACGGTAGATGACTCCGCAAGCGCGGCTCTTGGTTGAAAGACCCCCACGATGGCGCCGGGGTTGGCGCTACAAGCATTGAGTGACTGGTTGATGCTGTGTGCCTGGGTATGTGCTTGGTGCTGATGCCGTGCTCTTACGTGGGTAGAGATGCTGGTGGAACTGACCCTTGCCTCGCCGGATATTGGAGACTGAGATGGCGGCGCAGAAGTGAAGGTGAGGGAGACCAGCGCGGAGGTAGCGCTGCAGAAATCATGAAAACTGATGGTCAAAGTGTAGGTTGCGTCTGTTTGCACGTGCTTGCACAGTGGAAGGCCACGTGCGTGGCAGTCTCCCACTTCATCTTCTGGTTTCTGCTTTGCGAGTTTTTGTTTGTGCCCTTGTCAGCCAGAATTCATTGACAGCGCTGTTGGGAGCGCACTGTGGACTCGCGCTGAAGAGAGGGCGCTCAGGATGCGGAGTTAGGAGCGCCACGCCGGCGCAAGAGAAATCTTCTGAAGGTTTTCACTGTGCGTTGCTTGTGTTTGTGCGCGCATGCTTCGCAGCAATGCTCTAGAGGCACTGCTTTCAAGGTTCAACCTAGTTTCAGATTTAGCTCCTTCTCATTTCATGTCATAGCCGCTGCCTCAGTCATTTGTTGGACCATTGCAGCGCTGAGTAGCTCTGAGAGGCAGCGCTGAGCAACTGTGACAGACGTGCGCCAACCCTGAGCCTTGTGCTTGGGCAGTAAGGCGCTTTGTGCATTTGCTTCGTCTTTGGAGTGTTTTTCAGTGTTCGTCAGTTTTTTTGGATAGATCCGAGCTCAAATGAGCTGGATGGGAAAATCGGTGTCACACCAAGCGCCTACGGCGCTCAAGAAGCACTGTTTTTGTGCTCAGTGGCACACACTGATGTGCAGCCTTGCTTCAGTTTTTTGAAACTGAGGCCTCAGGCCCAATTTCACACTGGCCTGATTTTGAGCATTCTGCTCGTGAGATGTCAACCCAATTTAGGATTGTTCTGCTAACAAGAGGAACTTTTTTCAAAAGACTTCTGAAATTTTTTCAGAGTCAGAGTGTGGCTCTATTGTTTTTTTAACTCTGGAAGCCTATTTGGAGGCCGTGGGCATGACTGCGCATCTGCCGGTGCCTGACCTCCGTATTCATTCATTCAGGTAAACTTGTTATATTTTTTTTGTACCCTCCCCACCCACTGTCCCAGTTTAGGACTCATATGCTCTGCCACTGCAGAGTTATAATGCAGAGCCACTGCACCTGCAGTGACTCCAGCCCTCTCCACAGAGGAGTTAGTGCCACAGTGGGCTCTCTAGGCGCTGTAGGCCAAAGTGTGTGGGAAAAGACTGCTTTGTTACAACAAACTTTTGGGATGCAAGTTTTTGCCTGAGGGTAGCACCCCACAGTGGGAGGGGAGAGTGCCCACGGCACGGTATACACTGTTGGCCCGTGTACTTTTCGGTTGCATATTTTCTTTTGAGGACACTCAGAGAATTTTTCAACGTGTGCATGTGTACACACTTGTGCATATGCTTCTGCATTATATATGCATGCATTCACTTTTGCCCTAACTCTAGGGTTCGGAACCGGTTTTACCAATTAATCAGAAAAACCGGTCATCGGCAATAATCGGAGGGTATTTTCAAAACAATTGGCACAACGGGTTATTTTGAAAACTGATTTAGACCAATTAATCCGAATGGTTCCAAATTTTTCAGGTTCTTTGAAGCAGTACATTTTGTCCAACTTTTGCACTAAACACTGGCTTTGGTAGCAATAAACGATGGCCGATGGTGAATTACAACTTCTAACGTAGTTTTTATCACTGTGCTCCGACTCGACTTGTATGGGCTCTCTTATAACGATGGCAAGATTTTGGTTAGTAAAGGGCAATTCATCGGAAAAAAACGGTTATTTTGAAAACTATTAATCGGCAAAACCGGTTATTTTTGTAAAAATAATCGTTTAAAACCGGTTATTTTCAAAGCTACGAGGTTCCAAACCTTACCTAACTCTTTGAATTTTAACCTTCGCTCATCTTTCTGCTTCCCCGTCTTTTCAAGTGGAGATACGTCAGAGGTCGAAATCAGAGAAAGAAAAATTTCATTGACGCCCAGTGGAGTAAGGTCTGTGTTTTTGTTTCTGCACTAGCCCCCCCGTACGCCAGCGCTCCTATTTTGTTTCTCTGTGCTCTGCCTCAGAGTGATGGAGAGGGTGCTATTCAAGATGCTCAGAAGTAGTTTAATTTATTCATTTACAAGGGCGCAGCAGAACCTTTTGTATATTAGCATTAAGGGTTTCTGTACCCTATGGGGCAGCACAGTGTTTATTCGGTGTCTTTTTTTGTGCCCTGCTGTTGCTGCTTTTGTGCCTGTGTTTTGTTTTTTTTTCAAACTTGTGAGTAGGGCTTTTTTGGTGCAGGAAGTCATTTTTTGGACCAGACAGATGGCATGGGCAATAAGTAAAACACAATATGTAGAACTGTTTTAGATTTCAATTTTGGAAATTTAGGCCAGGAGTTGAGAGCAAGATTTTGCTTAGGTGATTTTCTGTTTAAAAACTTCAGGTGCTTTCTCAGGTATTTTTTCCAATAGTCAGCTGGGTTTTTAGGTGGCAGTGACCACTCCGGCCAGAATGGTGTGTAGCAGACCTTAGTAGAGGGACCTTAGTTCAGCACTTCAGGTCTTGGGGTTAGGACACTGTATAATATCTCAGACCATTTCAACAAGTTTTGTTTACATAAGTGGCTTTGCATACCCGTGGTTGTGTGTCAGCCCTTGCAGGTGCCCTGGTGGCTGCGGCAAGGGCTTGGCGGGGGGTGTGACGGGTTATGCCTACCAGGGGGTGGCTCGTAGCCAGATCGCGAGTCTTGTAGCTTAGAATACGTCGCGCGCGCGCAGAAATGAAGGATTTTCCGCTCATGAAAAGTGCTGTTTTATATAGAAATTTGTGTTTGTACATCAGGGTACTTGGAACTATGAAAGGACTTCGACAATATCAATGATTTCAACTTTGATCCGAGTTTGTGGAGAGTTGGACTAGATGTATTGCGAATTGCTCGCCTTTATCGCTTTTAGTTCCGTAAACAAGTGTAGGCCTAAACAAGGAGCTTGAATAATTTATGAACGAAAGCAAATAGTTTTGAAATTGACAACAATGAGACACACTGAATTAAAAGCAGCACATGATATGCAATGTATTGTCAGACATTGAATTGGTTAGGAATCTGGGGCAAGTAGCTTGGGCTAGACACAGAATATGGCTGGGCCATCTTGGTCAAAAAATTTATTTCAGAGATATTTAGAAAATAGAAGCACAATAAGTATATGGAAGATTTGAGTGTCTGAGAGTGTAGGAGACCACTCGGCTTAACCTTTAACGACAAAGCATGAAGTGCCAACCTTATTTCGGTGTATACCTCCATGAAAGAAAGTACCTCCGCTCAATTGAGCGGTACGGGTCTTGCGGAGCACTTACCACATCAAAAGTGTTGACAAATTGGTCATGGGTGTGCCAACTAGTCGGTGTTTCTACTGCAGTGCAAAACCCTCTGTGCATTTACGCATTGGCGGACTAGTGGTTTCAAAACAATAGACACGACACATTGTCATCAACTTTTTCAATTATGTAGAAAAGTAATCGTGAAGTGTAGCTGCACAAAATTAGCTGCCCACTTCATGTGTCGTGTGTGGTGTTACGGATCTAATATTCAACAACTACCCCCCCCCCCCCGTGCATCAATCAGCAATGTTTCATATTTTGATTAGCAGTTGCACATGGACAAGCGCTCGTAATATCATAATGAACGCCATTTGGCCGGGGGGTGGTGAGCTACTATTGTATCTTGGTTGTTTTATTTTTCTCTTTACAACCTTTGCGCCCTGCTTCCGCTTTCGGTGCTTGACATAGGGCTCTGTGTTGCATAGTCAATTAGCATAGGATCTCGTAAAATAGATGAATCAGAGATTTCCACAGTAGCAGCAGTGGCCCATCACACTTTTTTTTTGCACAAATTTGGATTTTTTTGCAACAAACATCCAATCATTTTGCCAAAACTAGGCATGGAACAATGGCAGAACAATTGGTGTACAAATACGTTGCCAACTCCGCTGTGATGCTTCCATGATACTTCTGAGTGATCTTGTGCATCTTGCAACTTTTTTGAAACTGCACGGCATTTCTAAAGTCTAAAATTTCAACCAACGTCAACTAAAAATGGCACCAACATCTCCGTATCAATCCAACATGACCATCATAACAAAAAATCAAAAAAATAACGACTAAAGAATCGGACTTGTTGGTTCAAATGGAATGTACATTTTTTATTGATGAACCATTGTTGTAGAAAACTTCCCACATCAATGTAATACAAACAATGGTAATGGCTATACAAACTAGTTCGTTTACCTTAGCATGTCTTGGCAACCACGGCCACCCTACATGGTGGCAATCCCCAACACGGATTACGCCTCCCACACACAACATCCCCGATGTAGGGCTCCAATAGATCCTAAACGGCTAAATTTCCCCAATTGAAACCTCTGCTTCAAAAGAGCATGGTGCACATAGCATCAGGCGTAAACCTACCGAATGCTGTTTAAACTCAGTTTTGGTGTTTTTGAATTCATGAAATGGTCGATTTCTGTGGTTTTGAAACCGGAGAAAATGCATATGTGCTTGCAGTTGGGCTTTCAAAATCATCTCGCCATGGAGCATGGGAACATCTTGCTCCATCACAAAGCAATCCATTGGCCATTCAAAACACTTCTAATTGTTAAATACAGGAAGGAATAGAGGAGTGAAATGAAATCTTTCAATCATTCGCATGACCTACACCATGTGCCACAAGAATTTCTTGTTGCTCTCTCAGTTTGGGAGAATCGGCAAGCTACCACCCAGAGCGCAACCACTAAAATGCGATTGTCCCTAACGCCAGAAATTTTGGAGAATTTTGCGCAATAGCACTGTGCTGAACAGAATAAAATGCCGCGAATAATCGCAGGAAGTCAGTTTTTTTCAATGTGGTATAATTTACTTCGACTCCCCATCACAGCAGACGCAGAGATCTCATGCATTCCCGTGTATTGCAACTTGATTTCTGGTAGCGTGCCCTTCAACTACTCCACATTGTTTCACAAAAAAGTGAAAATTAAACGTCCAAATAACCACAAACACAACAACATTGGGACAGAGAGGGCGTCAAAAAAGAGTATGACCACTGACAAAAGCGCATCAAAATCCATGATGTGCACTCTATTCAAACGGGGACTGCAACAGGCTGGGGTGGTGGGTGGGTCATTGAAATCTGACACACTCATGGCAAAAATTAACTCACATCCCTCACTCCTGTCCAATCAAATGAAATCTGCACAGCTTGCATACTGGCTTTTGGAACTGGTTCCATGCACCACCCACCCTTAATTCTGTTATCATGCAACCCTTGTTGTTGCACCACTGTGATCAAATTATCCAGCCCCCCCCCCCCTTCCCCAACACACATGCGCCTGGGGCACAGGTCGGAAACAAACAACGCATGTGTGCCGTTGATCTGTGCATGTATGCTATCGTGCCTGAAAATGCCAGAAAAACACAACACATCCGGTGTATCAGGGTGCGCCCTGACACACAACCAAAGAACTGCATTCTGTTGATCCATGCGGCGGGTTGTGGCAGGCAAAATTCTCAGGATCCAACCTGCAATATCCTTGCCTTTGGACGAAAAAAATTGCCCAAATGTAACCATCTGGGCGCAACACAAAACACACACACACACACACACACACACGCACGCACACACACACACACACACACACACAGCAAAATCCCCCCCCATCCCCCTCCACCACCACCACACACAAACGCATACAGTGGCTGTATGGTGCAAGGGAACACTGCCAAAAAAAACCAGATATTCAACCAAAATGACCTCATTGCCAACCTGCTCTCCGGCTTATGGTTTCAATGCACCAAAACGCCCCCCCACCGCCCGCAAAAAATCAAGTCATATCGGTCAACAGCAGGTTCTGTAAATTGTGGGGTGCCGTGGCCTGAAAACGGCTAAGTCTCACTGGTAGGCCGATCTGAGGTCCCGGAAACCAGAGCCGTGACCGCCACCATTGGTTAGGGTTTCCTTTTAGAAAGACAACCAGAGGAATCGACGCATAATGGCTTGAATGGGCAATCACGTTTGACCGACACCCACACACCCTTTCAAGGGCTGGCCCATTGGTCCGTCAACAAAAAGACAGGCTGGCTGGGGTTTGGGGATAAAATGCCAGTGTCAGTGTGCCCAAATGGCCCAAATTGGGATAACTGTGGGTGGGAGGCAGGGGGGTTCAGGGAAGGTATATGGCAACCGTTATATCCTGATTTGATGTTGAAGCAGACCACTTTGGGAATCACTGTTCCACTGCGTTCGCCACGAAATGCTCCCAAGGAACGGGTGTGTGCGCAACGACTACAAATGGAGACCACTCAGCACTCCAATGAGGCAAACGTTTCCTCAGGTTTTGAGCCACAAAAAAGTAAAACCATCTTCATTGAAACTGCACTGGTTTTGGTGGACAGGGAAAGGTTACACTGCAACAACATACCAATGCTCTCACACAGCGCCCTGCAATACCCCCACCCCATCCCGCCTTGAGCTTGCGTCCCCTTATCCAGGCACGGTGACCCCGTCTGAGAATCTTCTTCGTTGCAAAGAATATGTGGGAAGAGGTGTCTGCTCTAAACAACACCCTGCCTGAGACTGCGGCCCATATCTCTTTGTTTGGGTGGTATTTTGTCAGCGAATGTTGCGGCCCAGACCCCACAAAGACTGCGTGTCGGGATGTGATTTCCAGATTGCTACTGTGTTGAGTCCCGACGCCAAGGGCCACTCAGGTGGTGTTTCTCTATTGGTGTTGTCACAGCAATATCCACGTCGTTGACACACCCGTCCGCAACGCACTCGTCCTCTCCGCATGCCGGACTGTTCTATCCCCGTCACCAGTGCGGACTGCCCAACGATTCGCCTCGACCGCAAACAACTATCGTTTCCCGTCCAAAAAATCCAAAAACGTGAACCCACCCAACGACCAACCGGTTGGCCCTCAACACGTGCTACGGGTCACACGTGAGGACTTTGTCCTCCAGCAAGCGGGGGGGTCCACAATCGAAGTCATACAAAATGCAGGGGCGAGGCAGGCACACGTGTTCGTTCCGTGCTCAAACCCTCGGTCAAAAAGGCAAAGGGTAGCGGGAGGGTTAGTCGAACTGCAAATGCTCCTGGAAACCAGCCGGCCATGAGGGCCGAATTTCTGGGAGAGGTCACCAGTGGGGCAAACCCCTCCAATAAAGGGAACGTGATTTTCATTTTCGAGAATTGAACCGCACGATTCATTTTGAGCACCAAAGCAGAAGCCCAGCACAATACGACCGAGAGCAATCTGGTTCACTTCCTTGGCTTCAAAATATCACTCGACGTGACTGCTCAAATTAATGGAGGGACTTGAACAACACGTATTTCTAACACAATTCTAATTTGTCAGTGCAGCTACCGTACATGCCTTGGACGGCAAGCAGACACAGCACGTCCAAACATTGGCATCGAAATGCACCCCTGCTTGACACCCTCTGTCCTTGCAAATATTTGGAAGGTCGTGGCTCAAAACAAAAGAAAAAAAGGCACGACGAAAGACATCAGCAAAAAAAAAGGAAAAGCAGAAACGACGAAGACAGAGCAGCGGCTTCCCCCACCTTCCCCCACACTGCACAGATGGCCTATTGCGGGAATGTGCTGCAACTGGTACACACTTCGAAGCGAATCAAGATCCTTCTGCTGAAATTGGGGCTGGACTTCCCACTGAAAAGGACATCCACATGGCAAGGCGAGAGTGGCAAGGCGAGACCATGCCCCCACAGCAGGAACCTAAACCAGCGTGTTTGCTGCTGCACGCCGTCGTCTCTCGCAACATTGAGCAACACCTGTACCAGCGCTGCGGTTCATTTGGGGTTTTTTCCCCGCTCGCCCTCCTGAATTCCGTCAGTGGTCACCGCTGCTCGCAACCCAATGCATGGCCCACGCCATCCCAACCTCCGGCCCCGAAGCTGTGCAAAATGCAAAACTAAGACTTCACTGCACAATGCCCCCACCCCCACCCCACTATCCATATTGAGCGGCCCATCTGCACACGGCACAGAGCGTTCCCTCAAGGTTCCTGCCGATTGGCCGATTGTGCCGAACACAGTAGTGCCCCATAGTATGCCTTGCACATGCACCAAGAAACGCAAAACAACTCGGAGACATACCTGGT
This sequence comes from Eutreptiella sp. 'Long Island Sound 2002', assembly GCA_964036045.1. Taxonomy (NCBI): domain Eukaryota; phylum Euglenozoa; class Euglenophyceae; order Eutreptiales; family Eutreptiaceae; genus Eutreptiella; species Eutreptiella sp. 'Long Island Sound 2002'. Next base: position 35,433,447 of record OZ038398.1, on the reverse strand, counting down.
GCCAAAGCCCGTACACCCTCTGTAAAACAGAAGGAAAGCTATGTGAAAACTGCACTTGGACAACACATTCCACTCGAACGAATATCCTCCTGCGAATGCACCGCGAACGCCCTTCCAGTTGGGGATTCTGCTAGTGGCGGGAGTCGGGTGCCGCGAGTGCCGTACTGAGGCTGATCGATGTGAAAATGAAATTGTGGGTGGATGGCACACCTTGCTTGCAGCGTCGCACGAGTTCTTCGGGATCTGGCGCGCTGCGCAGCATCTCGACACTGAACCCCGTGGGCACTGCACCAGCGATGACAATCTGCAGAACAGTGGTGCGGCAGGATCGAAGAACCAGCGAATTCCTGTGCAAAAACGGGGAGGACTGAAATTGCTCTGATCCGTTTTTAGATTAGATTAAGTGCAGAAAGTGTGTTGTCTGCAACTGAATCCCTTGCCTCCGATGTTACAGTTACACCTCATTGCTGTTCATTCACCTCATTTCTGCCGCCACTCCTGCACTCTACGCGGACTTGGCCCAGGTGGGGGCTTCAGCCGCCACAGACTGAGTGAAAGAACTACCAGACAAAAGACAGAAAACACAACAAACCAAACAGTATTTCCCACAAAAAAAACCTGCTAATAGCTTCATGCAGAGAAAACACGAAACGTTGTAATCTCCCTGTGACCATAGTTCTGCCCTGTGGTTCCTGTTGTTTTTTTTTTTTGGAGGGAGGGACAGAAAAGCGAGACGCCTTCGTGTCTTGGTGCTGCTGGAGAGGCACCTGCGTGTTACTGGCATCACATATGGTGGCTGTGCACCATGCAACTTGCACTGCACGGCAAAGCCTGGTACATATTCTAGCACTCTGGGGTGCGACCGCTATGGTGCAGCATACCGAGAGCCACTCGACGGAGGTGCATGGTTTCCCAATCGGAGCCATCGACCGTCGAATCACCTGGAGAATACGCCGACATATGTCATGGTCACCGATAACCGCGTCTGTCCGCACAGACCACAACGCGCGGTAGGATGAGACTGGCAATACCTGCATGTTCTGCTTGGACCCAATTGGCGAAGCCAGTAGGGCCTTGGCAAAGTCCGTCTTGGATTGAACGTCGGTTTTACCAAATTTGGATACAATGTCTCCAATTTGCACTCCGGCTTTATGAGCCGTCCCCTTCTGCAATCGGAACGAACGATTAACAAGCCGTGAAAAACAAAGTGGTGTCCCAAGGGTCGAAAATAGAAATACCTGAGCAACAGCTGTTACAACCAGCCCCAGGGTGCCGTCAGGATACGGGATTTCATGGACCTCAACCCCGACAACTGGCCTCATAACTTCCCGTTCAAGCTCTCGGAGCCACTCTTCTTCGCACTTTCTGCAGTAACAAGCACCGCAAAAGATGGACGCGACGGTGCTTGCATCATATAAAATAGTGAGAGACACCTAATTCCCTGACATGCATCCGTTGAAGGAGGGCACCTCAAGTAGTCGATGTCATCCATGGCGTTGTGCAGCCTGTTGGCAAGGACACCAACTCCTTGCTTACGTTCTCTCACCTGCAGTTTGACCTGCTTGAGATCCTTATTGAGGGCATGCACTTCTCGGCGGGCTTGTTTGAGCTCCTTTCGGACCTTCTCTTTATCAACGTCACTCCTGCGATTGCCAAGTGTTGTGTATCAATATTCTGCGTGCATAGCAAAAAAAATGACGTGCATTCGTCCAGAGGCACCTTGAAGCTTCTTCCTCTTTGTCAATGTCGTTTTTGGCTGCTAGCTTAGATAGGGCAACCTGCTCTGCTCGAGAGGGCTGAGGCCTGCATGAAAAATAGATATTGGAAAAAACCATCAAAATGTACTCAGTTTCTATTTGGAATGATTCATACATTTTGGGGAACTTGGCAATGCTGTTCGCGGCTTTTCTCGAAAGGTCGCGCTGCCACAATCGTGGTTTGTGCAGGTGATTGTAGTGGGGCTTGTATAAGGGAAAACCCCGCTAACTTGGACTGACGCGCGGCGCGCAGAGTTTTGAGATTTTCTCGAAATTCCTGGCAGATGAGACGCCGACAAGCTGGGAACGTCTTTTTTGAGTGTCTGTTTACCAGGTGCACTATCTAGAATTTCGTCGAAGCGACGATTTTACGTCGAAAATTTGTCGAACTTTCCTACCCTTTCAGGGCACCTTTTTACCCCAACCCCACTAACTTGGACTGAGTTGTACTTAAACGCATTTGAATAACTTTGTGCCACTGTTTGCGTTGGACGTTGCGTTTTTTGCGTTGGGCAGCCTACAGCCCTCTAGTGCTGTCTAATTCACGCTTTGGGTAGTCTTTGTGTTGGTGTCGTGCTATACTTGTTGGGGGTTTGTTACCTTGAAGTGATACTTTGGTCATTCATCATGTGCCCTAGGCATGGCATGTCCTTCGGACATGATGGGCCAAATTTGGCCATTGCCCAAATGTGAAGTTTGCACGTTGCAGTTTGGGTGGTGTTTGGGCACCGGGTGAGGCAAGTGTTACGGGTTTAACTAATAGTTGGGGTGCTTTGGTGTCAAGTGCACTTTTGTCATTTTCGCATCTGCAAAATTGTGGCATCGCCTGTCATGATGCTTGGGAGGGTTATGCCCGATTCTGCAATTGTGTACATTTGTAGCCACCATGCCTAGCCATTTGGAGCTCAACCCAACCAAGTCTTCCAAGAATCCCAATTTGGCGACTTGGAAACATGAGCATCCTCATTCCGTGTTGTATCCAACCCGGAGGGAGGCTCCCATGTTGAAGGCCATTGCTGCGGTCCTCAAGCATGACCTTGGCCTACCTGGAGGGATGTTGGCTGAAGATGCCGCATTGAAGTATCAAGTGGCACGGTCAACCTTATTTCTAAGACTAAAGGATTGGCGGGTGGGCAAATACGTGCTTCCAACGGATACCTCAAACCGTTCGGAAGCACAAGCGATACTTTCTCCCAAAGCGGAGGAAAAAATCCGTGATTGGGCACTTTTGCATTGGCGGAAAAATGACACCAAGTCATCTTTTCAAGTGCGCCAGTTTGCAGCCATTGTTGCTCAAAACCAAGGGTTGGTTTTTAAAACCGAGGATGGCTTGCCTTCCAATGGGTGGTGGGATAGATTCTTGCGGCGCCACCCCATTCTTTCCTGCCGGGACACCCAAGCAACGGAATCCTCGCGCCTTAAGGCACAGGATCCCGATTTGGTCAAGGGCTTTTTTAAGGAGCCAGAACAATTTGTTCACACAAATTTTCCTCAAGGGCTTCAAGCGAGTCGTGTTGCAATGCTAGATGAGCTTGGAGACTTTATTTCATACAATGTCAAGAAGCTCAAAGGCATTGCACCTCGTGGTGCCCGCGAAGCTCGTCGCTCCTTTCACCTTGATCGCACGTGGGTTACGGTTGTGGGATGGGGGTTTGCAAATGGACGCGCCGGCCGCCCCACTTATATTCTTCCCAACAATTGCCGACAATTCATATATGGACCCTTTTGGGACCTCTATGTTTAATATGTCTATGGGTGGTATGCCTTTGTTGCCCACTGTACTTCCAAGTACTATGCAACCAGGTATGCCTTTGCCACCCTTGCCCATGGACCCTTTGGTGCCCTTGTGCGCCCCATTGGATGGTTCTTTGGGTGCTTTTGGGACCACACCAATGGTCCTTGACTCTAACAGTATGGCACCTTCCTTGCCACTTCTGTATTAGTTTTTTGGACTGCAGGTTTGGTTGTCTATGTGCCTTTCTGACTCTTTCTCATGGGCTCAACAAGACCCCATAGGGCCCTATGGACCCCAACAAGGCCCATTATCAACCTTTTGGGCCCAAACAGGTTGTGGTTCATAAATTTCGATTCGGTTGAGGTGTTATAAACACCTCCTTCAAGGTGGTTTCAACTCCCCCCAGCTCAACATTGTCACCATTGTGACCATCATTGGTCAACATGGCCTCCATGGGCCACAATCTAACCCTTGTGGGTGGAGTTTTCATCAAAACTTAACCCCTAGGGCCACTCGAAAGCATGCTAACACCTCGACGATGCATTCGTAACATTCGTAACTCGTCGGCGCTCGCCGGCGAACGCCTTTTTTTAAAAACAAAATCTCGGAGAGACCAAATCCATATAGGGTGCTGCTGCATTGGCAGCAGTGAAATCGGTGACCTAATGGGTACACATATGCGCATTACGCGCAGGAGGGAGGTCTGCGGCGGTTCGATTCCTGCCGTACAGCCATTTTTGCATTTGGGGGGACTGGCGCTCAGCGCAGCGCGCCAAATTTCCGCGCCGCATCGGCGCGCGCCAGTCCAACAGGCGGGGTAATCTAAGTCGCGGGGTTTTCCCTTACTAGTGCACCAGGCGGACATACTGTGTTCTCGAGTACGGAAACGAAAAATCGTACGGGAGCGGTATATTTGTATAGACTGGGACAGTCTGCATTCACCTATGGGTTTGATTTCCCCCATCGTCGATGAAAAACCAAATCTTCGAGATTTGTGGGCGATGGAACCTGCAAGCCTGTCCTGCAACCCTAGTCTCTCCCTGAATAAGGGATCACTAGTGGTGTGGGCATCCATTCCAATGGGTCAGGCTTTGTAGAGTCCTACCGCCCTTTTTGGAACCTACAAGCCTGTCCTGCAACCCTAGTCTCTCCCTGAATAAGGGATCACTAGTGGTGTGGGCACCCATTCCAATGGGTTAGGCTTTGTAGAGTCCTACCGCCCTATTTGGAACCTACAAGCCTGTCGTGCAATATGTGTGGCATCCCAAAATGTGTAAATTTGTCCTGTGGAAGTTCGATACTATTTTCCAGGTCTCGCTTTCGACCACTACAATGCTGTGTGTGTCACATGCGGGGCTTGGAGCCCCAGCACTCCTGCCCCACCACTCCTGCTGTAGCGAGTGCCATTACCTCTCCTCTTCTCCTCCGTTTTTCCGATAGAGATAGAGCAGGCCGTCGCACCCCTAAGTTTCTTGCTGCCAATAAAATTCGACAGAGATGGAGAGAGAGATTTGTTAAGTGGGGCCATGTGCAAGAACTCATGGGCGCCAGTGTCGACTTTGTAGAACACCCTCATTTAGTAGATGTGGCCCTCGTGCGAACGGCCTCATATGTTGGGTTTATGGCTGTGAATTTTCCTTCCCATCGACCCCTTCCAAAAGAGTACATCACGGCCACACAGGGCATAGAGTTCATTTGTCAGCATGGCTTCTGTGGCCTTGCCGACGAGGAGCCAATGGAAAGCCAGCACGCGGATTTGCATCGCCTGTGGCTTCGCTACCGCTGCTGCAAGGACCGCGCCATGGCTGTTCGAGTTTGCTTGCGCTCGGTGCATGTGCGAAACAACACAAAAATTCTCGTGGCGTCGGCTGCCCCAACTGTGTAGGGCATTAAAGCCGGCCCGAAATGGTGCATTTATCCCATCTTGTCACCTGCCCGGACCTCAATTGTTGCAAATCTGCCCTCCTGTGTCTCCATTGTCTGCCCATGTGCTTCAATGTGTGTGTCCATGCCTGTTTTCTTCCTCCTCTGCCCCGCAATTGTGGTCATTTTAAAGTAGAGTGCCTCCATGTGGTTCACAATTACTCCACATGTGATTTCCGATGGAGGGGGGCTTTTTCCCTAAGAGGGGCCCACACCTCAACCACCAAAAACTGCCACCAAAAGACACCTAGACCCAGAGGTATTGTAGGACAAAGTGTTTTTGGGGCCTATGGGTGGTCCCAAAGCCAAAGGACCTTCGTCCTACATTAACTATAGTATGTCACCCAAACCCTAGGTTGGTGAGGTAGTGTGTAGTGCTGGGCTGACTCAGTCAAGTCAAGTCACGAGTTACGCTGCTCCAGTCGACTCAGGCCAGTCACGATGTCGTGCGGTGACTGTGAATGAATAAGCACAAGGAGTCACTGATCGCCGGCCCGAATCCCAGTACTATCTGCACCATCGCAACAATCTTGCGCTTCTTTTGACTCAATCTGCCCAGCACTGCCGTCCGCTGTCGTGCCTTGGGGAACTTCTAGCCTCATACCAGAATCCGCAAAAATGGGGCGTCCAGCGACCAGATTTCACATATATGGGCTGTGTGGAGGTCATCACATCCAAGGCGGGCGGCGGGGCTGCAACAGAATTCCCGAACCAGGGGGATATGTGATGTTTGACGGAGTTCACGTCGTCCACCAACCCCTAGAACCTCAAAATGGGAAACAAAATTGAAAGCAATTTTCGTGATCGGTGGCGTTTTGCCCACGGTGCCCCCATTGTGGCCCGTGGGACCACAATACATGGTGTGTGCATTAAATGCAGACGTGGTCCAGACGTGGCGGGTAGCTCCCCAGGTGAAACCGGAGATTCAATTGGGGGCAGAAAGGGTTTTTTTGTCAAGAGGAAGACGCTATGTAGCTCACGGAGTTGAGGAAACACGTTGTCGCATGGAATTTCCATACATATTTCTTCGTTGCTGCCCTGTATCACGCACGCACGACACGGACACTTGATTCATTAAAAACGGGTTGTGCTCATATGGTTCCTCGGAACTGAGCGGCAGTATGTACAACTTCATGATCCATGTAGTGCACAACAAAAAGGGGGCCAATTTGCCACAGTTCCTTTTCAAGGATGTTCCTTGCAATCCACCAAATGCAGTCCTGGCTACCCAAATCTGCCTTGAAGGAGGAGCAAACATGAGTAGGACACCTGCTACACTTGGCTGACAGCAGTAGTACAGAGCCGGAGGCCATATGAGCCCTGGTACCCACACGACCGCTCGCAACTCGGCACACTGCCTCCACCCGAAGGATGTTTCGGGACGGTCTACAGTACACACTAGGGACTTCGTTTCTTTCATTCTATCCTCCAACGCCCATTGTCTAATCTCCGGAATCGTGTGCACTTTCCATACACGTGCATGAATGTGATACGTGCACACACCGTGCCTGTCGATACATCGCCCGGTGGATATGTGATGCAATGCCACCCGGGCTCATTGGTGCAAACCACTTTTTTTGGAGACTACCTTCAGTGAGTGAAGTTTTTGCTTTTTAGCAAGCCTTACAAACGGGCAAGGCGCACAACGCACAATTTATGTACGGGCTTTGCACGTGTTCACCTTGTGTTGGGCTGTTGTGCTGTCGTGCTGCATGTGCAATCGGGAGGTGTCGGGATTGCCACCTCTGTAGTTTTGTACTTGCATGGCCATGGACACTCCCTTGGAGGTGGGTTTGCTTGCAAGTGGCCGGCAACATATGCCTGCACTTCATAGCACTCACGCGCATAGATACGCGGCTATTTGGGCCGTAGCTTTGGTTGTTGTCGTCGCCATGGTGGACCTTCGGCCCCAAACAAATACTCCGGCGACACAACTTCGGCAGGTGCGCAGAATAGGGCCCACACCCAAGCGTGTGCGACTAGGAGGCTCCCCACGGGTGCAAACGACTTTTGTCCCCCGGGATAGCCAAGAGTTGAGCCACGACGTAGCCACGAAAATGCACCCACGTCTTCAAGCCTCGGCACCCGTCAAGTTGCCTTCCTTTGAGCGCTCCCGGTCTTTTGGGGACGCGATCGAGGGAGTACTTCCGAGCCTATTCGGAATGTGTGGTGTCACGATGCTACTTGGTGCTTGGGCTCGCTGTGTGTGGCGCCGCCATCAAGCACCAACATGCGTCCCTCTATTGGAATTCGCGCCTTATGCTGAGAACAAGGTGTGTCCCCCTACACAATTTGCTTATCCTTGTAGCCCCATTCCCTTCTCTCTCTGAACAAAAAGTGCTATGTGGGGCGATCGAAGGTCCGCGTTTGTGTGCATACGCATATGCACATGAGCGGTTGATGTCTTGATATGACACTTGGCGCTATGTTCATGTGTCGTCAATGGCCGTGTGATGAGTGGGTTTCTGTGTTGCCTACAAGCAATGTCCTAGCACTAGGAGGGTGGAGCCACACGCTTCAACCAATGGCTCGTTGAAAAGTCTTGGCAATTACGATTCGTGAAATCCAGCAGTAGATGCGATGTGCGCGTTTGTCAAGTGATCTACTCCATCCTTTTTTGTGGCATTCGTGGCAAGTAAATTGTTTCTCTCCCCCTAAGTTGCCACCTTTCAAGGGTCTATGTGGAGAAGGTATCGTGGTGGCCCAATTTCCTCCACAAGGGGTCATAAAGGATGTAGTGAGGTGGAAACACCCAAAGTTCGAAGAATGGTTACCCCATGCTTGCCAGTACATAGAGATAGCGTGCGGAGATGATTGGGACGAAAGATGTGGGCAAAACACGAGTGGACTGTGCTAATAAGTGTCCTACTCGTGTCGTACATCTTGTGGCTCTCAGTCTATGATGCATCAGTGAGTCGCGCAACCCAAGGACCCCAATGTACCTCATTGGCGCACCACTGCTTTGTTTGCACTTTGTTTGTACTCAACCTATGTGTTGTCAAAAGAGTCAATAATGATGTCTACTGTGGCAACCAAGTTGGGTTTCTGTAGTGGGTACCAAGGAAAAGTCTCACGGTTAGGGTTAGGCCTCCCGTGCATGGCCACGGTGCATGAGCGACACCCCACCTACATTGACACGTTTGAGAGTCGAAACCATTTCTTGAGCTTTCTTATGGTGGAAGAATCCAATGTATCATTTACACATTTTGGTTTCATCATGAGCCCTTGAGTCCACTTTCAGTTTGGTACCTTGTGCCTTTGGGGGGTAGATGCCATGCAATACCCACCACAGTTGCAATTGTTCAAAAGGTTGAAATTTCATTGGTTCTTCTGCATGAGTTTTTAAGAATTTTGTTGTGCTATGGCGGAAAGGAGGGGGGATCTCAAACAGCGGTGTGACATAGGACTCTTATGCCTGTGTGCCATGATGCCCAATGTGACGCATGTGACACAATGGGAGGCACACCCTTGTGAAAATCCGGAAGCATCTGTTATATGAGGTACTAGGTGAAATGGTCCCGACCAAGGTGAAAACTTCGGGCCAATCGGGACACTGCGATGTGGAAAAGTGGGTGGGGGAGAGCATATCATGTTGCATGGGGTCACCGAAACAAGACAACCAAAAGAGACATCCATCTCAACTACCAGCTCCATCTCAATTGAAGCCTATTCCAAAAAACCGAGGCCGATATTGTTATAACCATCAAATGCAATGCCAAATACATGCACACCAAGGTGCGTCTGTGGGGATGTGTGGAACATTTTTTTTTGAGACATGGCGGTTTCCCGCCCAAAATAACATCACAAACTGCTCACCATGCGAGGTTCCTCGAAGGACAGCCGCGGGTATGAAACCCATACAAATCGATCATGCCACAGTGAATTTCCCTGGGTGCAAAGCACTGCCAAGAGAGGCACCAATAGCCTAGGGAGAGTGACATATGGCAGTCAAAATTTTTGGGGCTATCAACAGGTGAGGAAACATTTTGAAAAAGGAGCTGAAAATGACTGAAATAGATCGTGACAGGATCGCTTTTACAGTTCCACCACTGCATGATCTGTTGATCTGTACTTGATGCAAGGCTGATTAGCAGACTATGCTTTGTTCTATGCATTCAAAAAAGACTCAGTGCACTTCACCAGAAACTGAAAACTAAAAATGAGTGATAATTGATAAAGCTGGACCGTGAAATTGGGCTCCTGAAAAAACAGGGCTCATAAAAAGATCCAATGAGCGTCAGCATAGCAACAAAACAATGCAGAGAGCAGGTAGAATTCTACCTAAGTTAAGTTGAGTTCATTCCGAAGTCTTCCAGTGCAAGGTGCAACAAAGTGACTCCTGAATTTAAAGTGGGGATGTGTGGAACATGGTCACTGGTGGGTATGTGGGTATACACCCACATATAATGTTGCACCAACCCTCAGCCTAGTTTTGATGCCTTTAGGCCTCATGGTGACCTAGGGCCTGATGGCTCTAAGGGTCCGGCGATCATCGTCCAAAGCTTAACCTGCAGCCAAGGCGTTCCCTACAACCCATTGTGGGTCCCAAACCATTTAAACCACAAACCTAATCTGAATTTGCTGAAAAAGAGTCAGTGTCAAAATTCTGTGATGTCACCATTGTCCGTTCCAAGCGCTTAGTATGCTAATGTCCCATATATTGTTAACGAGTGTGATGTAGCTGATGGGCTGTCCACATAGGTGCTCATGAGGCTATGGTGGGCTGTGGCTGTCCGTTTGCGCGTGCGCGGTGGGGGGGGCAATGTGTAATGTTTCGAAGTCACTCTGCCTACTCGTTTGGGAATACTATCTCGCCCTAGGCGGGGGGAGAGGGGTTCTTGCATTTGAGGATGAGTCAAGGAAACGAGGACATTTTTGGCGGTATGTACTCGGCGGTGGGCAATATGCTGTCACGGAGCTGGAGCCATGGCAATGAAACCACTTGGCAGTGGGGAGCTCCGGCGAAAACTTGATACATGGCACGGGCACATCCGGTTCGAGGACGGCCAGCCCGGCGTGGCTCAATTGCGCAAAACTTCGCTGTCGGTTTTTAACTTCCCTCTTTTGCTTTGGTTTCCATTGCTATCTGTGGATTGCCCACAATCAACCTGGAAGGTGCACTTGCGGATGTAGCGGAAAGGCTGTCCACACAGGTGCTCAAGATGCTATGGTGGGTTGTCGCTGTCCGTTTGCGCATGCGCGGTGCCCCGGGGGGGGGGGGGATGTGTGTCACAATTCTGTGATGTCACCATTGTCCGTTCCAAGCGCTTAGTATGCTAATGTCCCAGGGACAGTTGTTCTCCGTTACAAACAAGTGTCGACGCAAGCATGCAGGTCAATTTGGTGCCAACAAGCACCACTTCATGCACCCGTTTCGTGGATTACTCTGGAAGGGCGGCCCGCCACCAACCGCAGGAGTGCAACCAAGTTTGAGCTCAAAACCCATGATGGGCTGTCAGAGCAGTCAGACCGGTCTTCCTGAAGTGCAGCGGACCGGTTCACTTTAGATCACTTTAGATCACTTTAGGTAATTAACTAGTTCACCCAGACTGGTCTGACCGGTCTTCTTAAAGTGCAGCGGACCAGTCCACTTTAGCTCACTGTAGGTCACTTGAGCACACTTTAGCACAGACCACAAACTACACTGTCCCTACCCGCTAGGGTTGTCTTCCCTGATAAGGCGGTGATCGCATCCCTACAGAGTGTGTATCATACGGCACTGCACACAACACACTACGGCATTACCCTGCCTATACTGTCGCAAGATAAAGACTCGGGGGGGGTTTCCCTGCTTACCCCAAAAAAGTTTCTACTATGGCAACACGCGTCCACGTTTGTGAACTTCACAACGGACCGATATACTTTAGCACACTTTAGCTGACCAGTTCTCCCAGACCGGTCGGACCGGTCTTGTTAAATTGCAGCGAACCGGTCCACTTTAGCTCACTTTAGGTCACTTCGGCACACTTTAGCACAAACCTGCATACTCTTCTCTTCGTACTTTGGTCCTCCGGCTTACAAAGGGGTTCATGGCAGGTCTGTTGCGCGACCACATAGTGGTCTGTTTCAAGCGGAATAAACTACAAAGTGTGCTAAAGTGAGCTAAAGTGAAGCGGTCCGGTGCATTTTACAAAGACCGGTCAGACCGGTCCGACCGGTCTTCCTGAAGTGACCGTTTTAACCCAGAACAGTAAAGTGACGCGAAGCAGTCTAAACTGAACAGTTGGTGATTTTGCTTTCCCGAAACGGTCGGTTTGCAAAGACCGGTGGACCGGTCTTGAAAATATACGTGTATGGTAGCCAAAGGAATATCCATGCATGGAACCATCCCCGGGGGTGATTCGGGCAAGGCTGCATGCCCCGCTTACAATCTCGAGTTGCGCACCCTGCCGCGGGGTTGTAATTTATTGTGACCGTGTTGCCGTTCTCACCCGAGGCTTGTCAAGTGGCCCGGATCTCTTCCCTCGTCTGTGTACCTCCAAAGCATTCCCATATGCTCACTCTCCCATGATCTAAACAACACTGAAATGTTGTTACTTCACATATAATGTGAATAGTAGTATATGAAGAAACGAAAGGCGGGGGCCCGAACAAGGGTTACAGCAACCACCGATGGTGTGAGTTAGGGCTGGTGGAAACCCGGGACCTGCGACCATTGCTTGTCACGTTCTGCAGCCTCAGATGCACATTTGTGAGCAGTCTTCTTCTTGGTGCGTGTGATTGTCTACACCTGCTGTCTCTCACCAGCCACATGGGCCTCTGTGGTAACTCAGTGTTGCGATGCCCTCATGTGTGCAACCACACGGCCATCTGCTTCGGACAGGTGACATGGGGCATGGCCACCGCAGCGGGCACCACGCAGGCCCCAATCCGTGTGTTCGCCAATCCACAGCTGTTCGAAGGCCACAAGAAGAAGGGCTATCACCCCGAGAACCAGCTCAGGTCCCACATGTGCCCATTCTGCCGGGAAATTTCCGCCGCCCCTGCCAACCCTCAAAAAGCGCAAACGCGCGAAGTGAGTGGGTGGGTGGATGAGTGAGTGGGTGAGTGGGGGGCCGGTGAATGAGGTGCAGTGCCCTCCCTGCCCGCTTGGCTGTGCCCCTGTTGGGAGACAGTGGCTGGGCACAGGCTGGGTGCCCTGGAGGGGGGGGGGGGGCTTCCCCTATTCCAATGCATCCCTGACGCAGCCTCAATTCCATGGATTGTGGCCGGAGTATGGTGAGCCAGACAGGGGACAAAGGACAGGGGGGGATTTGCCCCAGCAGGATAAGCTTTCTTGCGGGGTCATCTGACTCTGTGCAGCGCCCTGACAGTGGAACAGGGGCACAGCCAAGCGGGCAGGGGGGGCACTGCACCCGACCGGATGTTTGAGTTGCTTTGTTGTTTGTGCATTGAATTCTCAACACCGCGTGCCGCATTGAAGTTCGCGGCCTTCTTTGTTTGAATGGGGGGTCGCCGTTCAAAGGGTCTGGGACGGAGACCTGACCTCGTTCGAGAAGCTCTGGTGACCAGTTGCTGAATAAACTCGTGCAGGTGTATCACCCCGTCACGGGCTCATCAGATCAAGTTACTCACGAGGTTGGGTGGCTGGAAGGCGGGACAGGCCCTGAGATGGACAGACTGCTCCTGGCCACAGGGTGACAGCCAACCGAACGACACTTCCACTGTTGACTTTTTTTTTGGTGTTTACAGATCCTCGACAAAGGCCCGGGCCCCACGTGATGCAACATGGTACGGCGGCCGTGGGGTGCCGGGTGCATGCATTTGTGGCAACAGAATTCGCCTCTGGAATTCCTGATCACCCCCCCCCCGCCCCCGGCAAGGACACAGGGCGGTGAGAGGCCGCTGGGCACCACCGCCTACAGAGGGAGAGGGTCCCAGGGAAGGGCGGCGAATGGCGATCGGCCAGTAGGCGCCGCCCGCTGCAGACCAACACACACCGGAACATGTTCCGGAAGCGCCGGAACATGTTCCGGAAGCGCCGGAACATGTTCCGGAAGCGCCGGAACATGTTCCGGAAGGACCGGAACATGTTCCGGAAGGACCGGAACATGTTCCGGAAGGACCGGAACATGTTCCGGAAGCGCCGGAACGTGTTCCGGAAGCGCCGGAACGCGTTCCGGAAGGACCGGAACACGTTCCGGAAGCGCCGGAACACGTTCCGGAAGGACCGGAACATGTTCCGGAAGGACCGGAACATGTTCCGGAAGGACCGGAACATGTTCCGGAAGCGCCGGAACATGTTCCGGAAGCGCCGGAACACGTTCCGGAAGCGCCGGAACACGTTCCGGAAGGACCGGAACATGTTCCGGAAGCACCGGAACATGTTCCGGAAGCGCCGGAACATGTTCCGGAAGCGCCGGAACATGTTCCGGAAGCACCGGAACATGTTCCGGAAGGTGTCATACCCAACCCCCGCCGGCACTCGCTACTGACTGTGACTGTCTGACTACCTCTAGTCAGACATGATGTTCGGTTTCCTGTTTGAGACACAGTGTGTGTCTTGGGGCTTAACCAGGTTTGGCATAGATAATACAGATGCACTTGTGCCTTACGGTGGAGTACATTGCCTCGTCTGTTTTTTCATTAGGGCTCACCCCACCCCCCTCCCCCCGGCTTTCGCTAGAGCTCTGCGGGAGCCACGCCGTCCTGGAAACTCATGGAGCAAAGTGACACCGTCACGGATTCGTCGTTTTGTTTTAACCCCAACAACGTGCTGGTGTACATGTCAGGGATGACTGTGAGGGGGGGGAGGGCGCAGCCACCCCCCTCCCGCCCCAGCCTTGACGACGGATCACGCCCCGTGCGAGAGCAGCGCCCGTCTCAGAGCAACAGCAGGTGTTGTATCCGCAACTGTTAGGGCCAAGTCCTACTTTGCCCTTTATGAATGAAACACGCCCCCGTGTCAGAGCAGCGGTGGATGTTGTTTCCGTCAAAGGTTAGGACCCTGGTGCTCTCGCAATGGTGGGGGGGCAGGGATGCATTAGAAGGGAAGGGACCTCACTGGCAGCCCCAGAGACGGTTCGACAGGCGGTTGGAGGGGGTTGCTGAAGCGGTTGGGGGCGGTTACTGTCGGTTACAAACGCCGTCGAAGCTGGCACTTGCCTTCAGGGGGACAGTGGCTAGGCATAGGCTGGGCGCCCTGGAGGGGGGGGGGGGCGGGGATCCCCCCCCCTTTCCATGCATCCCTGGGGGGGGGGGGTGAATCACGAGATTCGGCGGACCAAACCCGGGCCATCAAGCGACCGCGTGCCCTCTTCAGAGTCGAGACAGCGGTGGCCATCCTCCGGGACTCCCCCGTCGGCGCCACGCTGGACTGGCAGGAGCCCCCGCTGGACGAGCCCGCCCTCGCGGACGCCCGCGCGGCGGCGGTGCTGGCGCACAGCGAGTTCTACGTGTCCGCCATCGAGGACGCGTCGAACCAGCTGTCCCAGAGCCCGGGGGCCGACGCGCCGCTCGACAACGAGACGTACATCACCGACGCGACGTACCGCGCGCTGCTGGCGGGCATGAGCGCGTGGCTGGGGGCCGCGCGGTACGCGCTGGACACCGGCAGCCCCGCCTTCGCGGTGGCGCGGCCGCCGGGGCACCACGCGACCCGCCAGCAGCCGATGGGCTTCTGCATCTTCAACTTCGGCGCGGCGGCAGCGCTGTGGCTGCTGGAGCACGACCCCCGCGTCAACAAGGTCGCCATTTTGGACTGGGACGTGCACCTGGGGAACGGCCTCGTGGACATTTTGCAGGACGAGCCCCGCGCGCGGTACGTCAGCCTGCACCAGGTGTGTGCCGGTGCGCCGTGGCCATGCCGCACCCCATGCCGCACCCCAGGCCACACCCCATGGCCCACCCCCCGCGGGGTTTTGTTGTTTTGTTTTTTGTTTCCCCCCTTGTTTTGTTTTGTTTTTTTCATTTTTTCATTTTCATTTTCATTTTCATTTTTTTTGTTTTATTCTTTCATATAAAAAGTTTCGGCCCGCCTTCGGCAGGGACCATAGGGGGACCCTGGGAGGAGGGGGGTCCCAGCCAAAATCCCCCCCTTCAGACCTCCCCCCTCCCCCTCCCGAGGACCTCCGAGGACCGGTGGGCCACGTGGATTTGTGGGAGCAACTGCTCCGGGAAATTGAACAAGCAGGAACAGCAGTACGCTGGATGCACGTCCCCTCACACGTTGGTATTGTGGGAAACACACACGCGGACACACTGGCCGACATGGGGCGCCGAAAATCCCCCCTAGTCCGGGGCTATGTCACCACAGCCCGGCGCTCGCAGCAGGAGGGTCAGGCGCAGGAAGACGAGTCAGACCTGGATGAACCACCCATGTTTTCTCCGGAAGAGCGGGCAGCCGACCCGCCGCCTCGAGGCACCCCCCCCCCCCCCCCACGGCAACACAGACAGGGAGTCACACCGTTGTTGGAGGTAGAAGATTGCACCCCAGCCTCCAAGAGGCCATGTTACTCCGCAGATCGTACAGATCCGTCCTCAGGATGGCGATCGCGGGCGGTCTCCCGATCACCTCGGGCGACACCCATGCGTGACATCAAACAGGAACTCTTCCCCTCCTCTGTCACCCCACCCTCCCCGGACAGTTGTGACGAGGCTTGGCTGGCGCCCAGGTCACCAGCGACGGCCTCCACGATTACGTGCAGCACGGAGGGCTCACGGTGTGGGACGCCGGACCCCAGCCGCCCTTTGTTTAACACACCATAATGCACAGGACGCCTCCCTGACCCCCCCCCCGGAGCGCCCCGTAGGTAAATGATACTCCAATACGGGTAAGAGACATAGACGGCCCAATAGCGAGAGCGGTAGTCTTCAGTCGTCCAGTGCAGTGCGGGGGTTCGATACCCGGGAGCTGCTGCTCTTGGGTTCCCTGCACGTAGAGCTCTCTAGTGGGCATCGTTGGAACCACCCCCCCCTACAGCAACCCGCGCCACCACCGGTACCGGTGGATAGGGTGGAGGTCTCGTCCGTTTTACCCCCGCCGGCCCCAAAAAGGACACGCAGGCACCACACACACCTGTAGCAGTGCATGCCGCCACCTTACTTGGGCGGATCGATGGGAGGTCCCGTCCGGTATTCAAAGGGATCGGTGGGAGACCCCACCGATCCAATGGCACCAGCGGGAATCGAACCACCTCCTTCACGGCAAGCGCCGGGTGCGCTGCCATTCGAGCAGCTGCCCTCTAAGGTATCATAGACCCCGCCCCAGGGAAGAGCGGTACCGCACACACACCCACACCACATGCAGGCGCCCCGGCGCCGCCCTGCCATCCCTCCCCTTGTATGGCTGTATGTTGACCTCCGCAAAAGCCAGTACCCACGGGGTTTCTAAATCCTAAGGACCTAAATAGCCTAGGGCCGGTGGCAGTGGCCCACGAGGGTGACCTCTGACCGCCCCACCCCCCATGACCAGGTACACCCGAAACACAGGTATGTGGCCGAGAGGGGCCAGCGTACGCAGGCAAACCAGTGCGCCGGCGGGCACTAAAGTGGGACACATTAAACGCTACGCCCCGAACTCAGTCCAAAAGGCGACAAAGCCCAGAACCCTGTAGAAGCAGCCCAACTCTTACCCCATTCAGGGCGGAGGGAAGGGACAAGAACTGCAAAGCACTGTCCGCGTGACACGCACAATCATGGAACTGAGTTGGCAATGAAGGTCGTGAGGCAGGCGCGGCTGGAGCTAAGTGGCGGGTCCACACCTGACCAATTGAGGCCCCCATAGGGGGCCTCCGGCCAACAGTTAGTTGGGGGGTTAGTTGGCGTCCAGAACTGAGGAGTCCCCCCCCCCCCCCCGTGCTATGTTAGAAGTCAATTGTGTGCCAACTTGGGGGCGTCCAATGCGATTGGTTTCATCAGCACTCAAGTTGTACAAATGGTATCTCCAAACACTACCCAGGGCTTGTCACTGCCGTGCCCATCACACTGGTAGTGCGCAAGGCATTGGCGCCCAACGGCGCCTTGCTGACATTCATCACACCCGCTGCCATCTTGGGGACGGACGGATTTGTTGAGACAGCACTGTCCACCATCATATCAGGGGTCCAGTACAATGTGTCCTCAAAAGCATGGCACCAACTCCATACGCCACGCCGAGCCTTAGCCCAAACTACATCACAATTCTCATCGTTGTTGTTATCAAACTCATCCACACCGCTACTATCAGCAGAGCCACCAGAATCATCACTGTCAGTGGTATCTTGGTACCAACGGGAAAAAAAATGGTCCGAACGCCAAGTGTTCGTTGTACAAGTGGTTTGTTGGCCATAGATTGACGATGGCTGTCACCCCCCAGAATAACTCCAGGAAGATTATCAGTTCATTGTCCAGCAACGCGCCAGCAGGTGCGGTCACAAATCGAGGTGTGGCCACCAGTTCTGCAGCTGGCAAGAAGGCTCCAAGCCGGGTGAGCATGTTCAGCTTTCTAGGATGAAGAGGGACTGCAAGGAGGGCTTCTATCCAGAGAAATGCGAATTGAAGCCCTCCTCCCCTGCTGATGCATCCCTGCCCCCCCCCCCCATTGCACAGGTGCCATGCTACCCATACCAAGGGGAGCAGCTCGGGGAAGTCGGCCCCCACAAGAACTGCCGCAACATCCCGGTCCAGGCGGGCACCACGTGGGACGGGGGCTACCGGGAGCTGTTCACCGAACACGCGCTGCCCTTCCTGTCGGACGAGGGGGGCCCCTGGGGCCGGCCGGACATCGTGATCGTGTGCGCGGGGTACGACGCGTGCGCCGCGGACGAGATGGCCGGGGTCAGTCTGCAGCCGCAGGACTTTGGCGAGATGGCCGCGGCGTTGCGGCGGCACGTCGGGCGCGACGTGCCCGTTGCCCTGGGGCTGGAAGGCGGCTATGACTTCGAGTCCACTGCGGCTGCGCTGACGGCGACGATTGAGGGCTTGGGGCGGTGAGGCTTTCGAATGAACTCCTTCGGAAGGAGGAGCACCCCCCCCCCCCCCCTCCCACCCTCGCTTGGCTCACCTTCATGAGGTGTCGCCCACCGGGAGCCTCTCCTGGCGGTAAGCGGCATGAGGCTCTTTACGGCCACGCTGGTGTTGCACGGTGTCTTCACCTCATTAAGGACGTCCCCGGGGATGCATTGGAAGGGGGGGAGCTCCCCCCCTTCCAGGGCGCCCAGCCTACGCCCAGCCACCGTCCCCCTGACGCCAAGTGCCAGCCTCCATGGCGTTTGTACCGACAGTAACCGCCCCCAACCGCTTTGGCAACCTCCTCCAACCGCCTGTCTAACCGCCTCTAGGGCCGCCTCTGAGGTCCCATCCCTTCTAATGCCTCCCTGGGGGTCACACTATATTCATCACCACCCGGCGTGGCTTGCACAGTAGTGTGAGACGGCGCTCTTTTCTTGAAATTTTCGAGAGTGTACTGACTCTCGCTTTGTACCTCCCGCCCGCCCGCCGCCTGGCGGCCGTGGGTGTGTGAGGTGCGCCTTGGCCTGGCTTCCCCGGAGAGGCAATCCGTGGGTCCACAAGGCCCGCTTCAGACTGGGAAGATCAGCCCAAAGCCCAAAGCCCCCAATTGACAACCCGACCTCCCCGGGGGGGTCAGCACAGCCCCGGCACACCAACTACTGGGCTCCGCGAACGCGGAAACGACTCCAGCGGGAGCACCGGCCGCAGCGGCCGACAGAACGCAGCGACCCGACGCAACATGCGAAGGGAAGAACGGGTGACTGTCCAGGGCCCCATAAAGAAACAACAATTTAGGGATTGTCACACGGGCACAATGTCAGGGTTCAATCGATGGCCGTCATCACCAAAGACACCTGCCACGGCCGCCCGCAAGGCACTGTTACCTCGTGGGTTGTGCCTGTCATTGGACAGGGTGGCATACACATTTCTTGTGAGTTTCCATGATGCGTCCAAAGGCTGCAGCCCTGTTTGGGTATGCTCCGACACCTTCTCGTCCAAAGGGGCCGTGTGACGCTGGCCAACCCCTTGCGAAGCAGGGGCTGGGGCTCTGGTCAAGGCGCGGCGCGCCTGCAAGGCGGCCAACCCAAACGCTTTGGTTGCCAGGAAATACTTCCGGCGCCCGGTCAGAGCAACGCTAATGACCCATCCCGCATGTCGTCGGAGGCTGTTATCCGCCTGCTCTTTGGCTGAAGGTTCACCCCAGCAACCTCCGCACAGCAGAGGCTTCCCCCTGTTGCACCCCCCGATTGGCGGCCCCAGTTCATCGGGGTCGAGGACAGCGGGACACCCCCTGGCTCAGGATGTCCTGACAACCGCCCCCTTTCCTGCGGCTGCTGCTGCTGGAAAAAGTCTTTGAAGGAGCAATTGGTATCATTCCACAGTTCTTCTGCATTGTGTGCACCGCAGGTCGCTTCAGTGGCCCCTCACTCAGTTTACCACATGTAGCCTTTGAAGCCCCCCCCCGCCCCCCCAAAAAACAAAAAAATAACCGATTCGGCCTGCGGCCCGTAGGTTACACCCCCGATTCATTGCCCCGCTTCAATGGCCCCCACCACCCCACGCCCGACGATTCGGGATACATGCCACACACACAAATCCGGGGTGGGGGGTGGGGGGGGGGGGTGGCAGGTGCCGGCGGCGACACACCTATGCCCCCCCCCTCCCCAGAATGTGTGAATGAGAATGGAGTTGTGCAGTGCAGCGCGAGACAGCGGGGGCAGCAGGGAAGCCAGGAGTGCATGAGCTGCGCGGGACAGCCACAGCAAAACCTGGCGACCGCCCGTGTTTGGCCTAAGCCCAAGGCTGTACCACTGAAGCAGGGCATTTGCTGGTGGATCTTGTAGACGACGGTAATGGTCTTTAGCAACGTACCAGCACTTGCACATGGGAAGACAGTACACCCCTTTTTGCTACTTCTGCCTCAGCGATACGGGTACTGCAAGGGCCCACGCCAAGGCACCCTGTTGTTGCTGGGCACAAAAATGCTTTTCCGGGGCCTGTGTGCAGCGCTGCTGCTGTTTCAGACGGGATCGCCGTGCTTATGCAAGGCCATACCTGCGCAAGGGGCAGGGGGGTTCCTCTTGGAGCGGGTTGGGACCCGCGTGGTATGACCGGTGTGCGGTGCCAGATCTGTTGTGCGACCTGCTTTTGTCGCTCGAGGGCGTCCAGGGGGAGGCGGGGGGTTGCGCTGTTGTGGGTGAGAAGGGACTGCTCGTCCTACTGCACGCGATTGCACCCTGTGTTCCCTGTGGCGTCCACTCCCCTGTGAGCGCCGACAGGCTCCACATGCAGCCGTACCCGGGCTGCGAACTTTGGAGGGTGCTCGCCACTCCATCTGATGTCGGAACACAGGACCAGGGGACCACAAGTGGGCAGATTGGCTACATAATCCCTGCCGCGTAGGGGGTCCCCAACGCTTCAGAGCGGGGGACAAAATCAGAAGTGGCCCACAAGTGGGCCGGGTGGCTACATAACCCCTGCCGCCTGGGTCCCCAACGCCGGGGGGCAAAATCAGCACTTGGCAACATAGGGGGCGCACCGTGCGCCCCGCCCGCGCTGTGCCCGCGCTGTGCGAAAAGTTGGCTGTTTTCCACCACCGGTAGCCACGGATCCCAAGGTCCTGAATTCTGCACCCTACACCCCCCGTGCTGGTACACCAGGGATTTTTTTTTGTCTGATGCTTGCCACGGGTCCCAAGGTCCTGGATTCTGCACCCCCGATGCTGTTTTGACGCTTCTGTAGGGGGGTGGTTTTCAGGGGTTCCCGGGATGAACAATGTAATAATTGGCGCTGTGCGCGCGCTGTGTGAAAACGCCCCCATAACCCCCTTCCGTCTGGGGGTCCCCAACGCTTCAGAGCACGGGAGAGTTCTTTTGTTTTTTGGACCGCAGTTTGTGGGGTTATGAACGCGTGGCGACACGGTTGAGTGCATGGCAGTGGGAAATGGGAGGCTGCCGAATCCCATCCTCAGGCGCAGAATGCGGCGTATGCAGGCCCCTCCCCTGAACTGCGTCCAGCATCTTCGTGGCGGTGGAGGATGCCTGCTGTCCACTCCATTATGTGAATACTGCAACTGGAATGCTGTTTGCCTTCCTCGCCGAAGTGGCCGCCCGCCCTCGACCCTGACCCGAGTGTTACATTGCTGGACCAAACCCCACAACACCATGTGCCCCGCAAGCCCCGAACACTTGGCACGAACACAGGCCAAAACGCAGAGGGAGCCGATGTGCTCGTTTTGTATCAGCTGGGCAGTCTTCGGTCCCTGTGTACAGCCTTTGCTTAGACCGGCATCGAGTCTGCATGGGATGGGGAGGGGTACCGATTGCCCTTGTTCATGGTTCTGTGCGTCTTGCCCCGTGCAATTTACGGCGGGAACTGCGCATGTGTTCGGCGAGCGCTCCGGGGGCGTGTGGCACGTGACAGGCAGACATGCATGCGCCCGCGGACTCACGCACTTACTGACAGACTGACTGAGCTACTCCCTCATTTACCCACTAACTCACTCACTCACTCACGTGCGTCACAATTTTCGGGGATGCAAAAAGAATAAAACCCCCAAATTTTAGCGAATTACAGTCCGATGATCGTACAAGGACGCAAAAATATATTTAATCGCGAAAAAAAACACATAATTCTGGGGCAATGTGTTTGTACACTCAGATAGAGGAGTCATCCACCAACCCCCGCTACCACCCCTCTCTCCCTACCGTATCCCATTCCTCATCCCCAATCCCTTTCTTTCCCTTGATTGTGGTGTCAATTGGATGGCAGCACACGCCTCGAAGTCAGAACTACAACAAACCCTTCAAATCCAACGTTCTCAGATTACAAGGCATAACATAGCAAAAGATAGCAGGCGTGTCCACTGGTTTTCAGTGTTGGCGTTCACATCCCGTCCCACAACGTTCACACGGAATCACCACAGTCGGAACGAACAGCATTTGACGCCGGACCATGCAGGTGGCGGTGTTCAACAGGGTAAGTCCACCAAAGGTCCCACCCAAGCTTTCACTTAGCTCACCTTAATTCGGCGTTTGCCCCCCTTGCCCCCCCTCCCCTTCTCATTTCACACTGAGCCAACCAATCCTCGAAAGTAGGTCTCACCCCCTCCCCCCTCCCGAGGGGCTCTTGTCATCATAGCGGGACCCCTTTTTGTAATTCTTCACAAGCTCCATGGTGAAGACCACCCTGTCAATGGGGCACGAACTCCAGTTCTTGATTTGGTAGTAGGAGCTGGCACTAATACGACAAGGACGGATGCACCGCGCCACAAAATGTGTCGTTCGGGACGCTCGGCGCCGAGGCCAGTGAGATGTATCCCCCGAGGGCCTTTTCATGTGCAAATACCGCAGTTGGTGTCTAGTTCTAGTTAGCGTCGGGTTGCCTGTCCAACAAAACTGGCTTGTGCCATTAGGAGGGTACAATAACCCATTACCTTTTAGAGCGAGCACTTATGCACCTCTGACTGTACATGCTGAACTCCATACAAATCCTGAACTCTGTAGTGGCTACAATTCCAGCTTTGAGGGGCTGAGGGGAGCGTTTGAAAACCTCGAATGAGACCATTACCTTTTAATTCTCTGCAGTGTCAGCATGCAAAACGTCTTGACCAGGACTTTTGCATAGTTCAGGCTGCCAACTGGTAAAACGTAATGGGTTATGGTACCCCCCGGTTGGTGCGTTGGAAGCCAGTTTTGTCGGACAGGCAACCCGACACGGAGTGCAATTTTCGCACTGGGAGCGTTTCCAGGGTTCTAGGGTTCTGAGCCTACGTATGTAGGTCCACAAATGCCTTGGTTGTGGCGCGCTAGGCATGCACCTTACTTTCAGTGGGCAGTGGCCAGATCTGTGCTGAATTTTTTTTGGCAAGGGTGGTGCCCCCCCACTCCCCCCCCAGACACCCCTTGCCCCCCGCCCCTTCCCTCCCAGACCAAAGTGACCATCATGAGAAAAACCGAAATTTTACAATAGGGAAAATCTGGTTGGGCCATTTGTGGTACATCAGCTTTTGGGTCCCAGTCCCCCACCCCCCAACACCCCCTTTTGGCAGAGCCCTGGCTATGGCACACATGGCCGCACAAGTGGGCACACTGACGCGAGAGTGCGGGTTGTTTAGGAAATGCCCTCGGCCCCATGTCCACGGGTGCTGTTTCTTTCTAGCAGATTGTCCTCGCATGTGCCTCAAAGTGGCCCCGTTGGGGGGCCGCTTGTGGGCCCGATGGCTTGCGGTTGCCCTGGGTGCGGGCGCCGCCATTGCGGGGTATGCCTGGCTCCAATGGTCCAGTGCCTCCAAGCAGAAGCGTCGTAGTTCAGGTCCGTTTCCCTGAGCACCGCCGGCCGCTTGTGTGGCAGACTTTCTTCGAGTGCGTATCCCAAATTTTTTCTTTTGTGTATCATGTGTATCCCAGCAAACTTTTTTGTGTACCAAGTGTGTATCCCACATTGAATTTCTGTGTACCAGGTGCGTATTAGCTGTGGGACACAGTATTGCCCAGGGGCTGGGCACATGGATGCTCTGATCCTTAATTCTGAGATGCCAGCTTTAGTCAGTCACAGGCCCGGCCACCTGTTTTCTTGTATTTGTCCACAGGCGCCATGAAGCAAACACAGTTGAATAAGGGGGGCACATTTCTTCATAGTGTGCTCCTCCTGGAGGAATGACCAAGATGTATGATGTATTTGTCTTTTTTTTTCCTTCCCTCACTCAGGGTATGTCAGTGTGTATCAGTGTGTATCCCAAGCATTTCTTTTGTCCACCAGGTGTGTATCCCCAAAAAAAAAAGTGTGTATCCCAGCCTCACAGGATACGCACTAGAAGAAAGTCTGTTGTGTGGGTCTGTGGAGCTTTGCTGTGCCGAAGTTGTCTTGAGGCAAAGGGGGACACAGAGCGCCGTGACGTGGGTTTGCAAGAGGGGTCGTATCCAGCACTCCGATGGGGGCTCCTTTAACGGACGGTTTTCCTGGCCAAACAGCGTCTGGAACCGCCGCCGGTGGTTAGCCAAGCGCCGACGGTTAATTGCTAACCGCCGACAGTCAACTGCCAGCCGCCGACGGAGCAATGACACTTCTGTACTGTAAAGTCGTTGCCATAAGTAGGGGGCTGATGGATTTGCAAAACCCATTTGGGCTGACCCCTACAAACCAGAGCTACCCCACTCAACTTGCGAATACCCATTTCGGATGATCCCGGCAATAAGAATCTCAGGCCCGATCTGGCGTGGCGCGGCCACTGTGGTGCCCCCTACTGCGCACGAGAAACCCGAAAAGAACCCCTCCGAAACCCGCCCCCCATTGGGCTGTGGTCCCTGCTTATGGCAACCAATTGACAGTACAGAAGTGCAGAAATGTGTCCCATTCTTTCGATGGCCAATACAGCCCAGATCTTCAGCCATTCTTGCTCTGTGCTTGCAGTGCATCGCCGTTGCTGCCCCTCTAGCCCAGGCCAGTTTGCTGCGTCACAGGGCTGCGGATTTTGACCATCAATGTCATGGCCGATTGCTGGGTCACTGATCACTACGACGACATTGAACGTGAGCTCTTGGATGCCACGACCCGGCAATGCAAGGCATGTTGTGCTTTGGTCCTTGATGCAGATCACATTGCCATGCGTATTGTGGGCACACATCGCATCAGGTGTTCTGCAACGGTGAAACCAAAGTGTAGGGGCGTGTGTGGGTGTGAGTGTGGGTGTGGGTATGGGCTTGGGTGTGCAGGTGTGGGTGAGGGTGAGTGTGGGTGTGGGTGTGGGTGTGGGCTTAGATGTTGTGTCACGATGTGCAAAGGTGGTTTTGATGGGTTGGGTTGTGGGGTGTGTGTGTCGTGTGTTGTGGGGGGGTCCTCCGATGGTTGTCAGCTGTTCTACCACATCCTGGGTCATCTTCCATGTGCCGAGTGTGACGCATGTAGCACAACGGGAGACATGGTGCGAATCGGTGCACATGCCTATTGGCTGTGCTGGGTTGGTGACCTGCGCCAAGCCCCTACCCTGAACACTGAAATGCCACACCACCCTTGTGAAAATCCAGCGTTCGCTGTACAGGGATCCAAGTGAAATGGTCCCTGTGGTAGAGTTCGGTTTTCCCTGGTTCGAGAGGCCTAGCCCCACCAGCCGATCTGATCATCACTTTCTGGCTCACTTTTCTGCAATGACAAAGGGACCACCACACAAGTGACCAGGGTATGTTTGGAAGCCATTACCCAAACACTGAGTGCACAAGCTGCAAGCCTCAGGTGCCAGATGATGGTGTTCTACCACGAGCACCTTTGCCGCCTGTCCTATTTGCCGCAGAAGGAACGAGTGGCGCAATGGTACATGGAGGCACGTTTCGCCGTCTGCATTTGGCCATGGCTGGCACACCTCCAACACTTGCACCTCCAAAGGTGGAGCACATATGTCTCCCCCTCGTCTATGAAACGAAGACACACAAGGTGGCTGCCACAAGACAATTTAAGCAAGGCTACACCAGGTATAGAAATCAGGGGTGCACCTTTCTGTACTGTACTATTCAGACCGCACTGTGGTCGACAAAATACGGTCCAGCGGTCAGGAAGACAGACACCGAGCAAAGAATGTAACATAGCAATGTTTCTGAACTCTGAATGTGCTTGTAACATAGCAGAGGGGGAACGTTAGTGCGCCAGGCATCTTTTGTGACCCGAGCCCCACCGGTGGACTGTTGCCGTTGATATCTTCGGCAACATTATATGGATTTGCCCCTTGGCCCCCGGGACATCAGCAGATGTTTTGATTTGGGATGGGTATGGACCTTCTCGTACCCGAGGTGATTTCTTTGATTTCGAAGTTGGGGGCCATGATGGTGCTTATAAAGGCCGGATTCAGGTCACTGTGCCATTCATTGGAAGAAAGAATGGCACTTTGACAGCCCGCCAACAATGTTATAATGACGTGCACGGGTGGTATAGGGCACGCATTGAGCAGCTGTTTGCTCGGTTGTGGCACGCAAGATGAGGCAGAGGATGAGGCAGATGTGTGTGTGTGTTGTGTTGCCAGAAGCGCTCCACCGTCGCAGTTTGTGATGAGTGTAAGGAGCACTATTGTACTGAATGTATTGACACCCACACTTGTGGGACCGATGTTGTTTGTTAAGTACAATACAGATGACAGTTGGAGTTGCTGAATTCACAGATATTGCTTTATTTTGCAACGTGCTTTGCAGGGAAGGTGCGCAGTCCATCATGGTCTATTTGGGGGGCCTTCTCCATCAGAGGGTAAATCTCGGGATGAAGTCGGGATAGTTGATAGAAAGGTAGCGCGCCGGGCGCGCACCGAGTGCGCACCGGGCGCGCGCTAGGCAAACATTCCCCCAGAGAGGTGGCTCAGGCCAATGATGGAAGAACTGCCGAACATTGCTGCATATGCATACCAGGACGTGCATGTGTGGAGCGCTTTGTGACCTGCGTACGGCCACAAGACAATTTTGGGAGTCCAAGAACGCGAGGAACAGGACCGCCGCCGGCTGGCAAAAGAGCATGTGGCAACCCAAGAGTCCGTGGTCAAGAAAATGATCCGATCTCAACACTCATACTACGTGGGCTATGCACTGCCACAACACCCGAAACGGCCTTGAGAGGCAGAGGCATGGCCGCCACCAAAAAGGATCAGAGTGACGGCAGCCCCTATGGTAGAGGTCCCTGACAATATGCATGAGAAGGAAGTCCAATTGGAGGACCTGGGTGATGACATTGTTTTTGTAGCATCCACCCTGGAGGGTCGGTGAGGGCGTGCGCACCCATTCTACGGGGAGACAGGGGAGGGGCAAGGTGCAGGACTCGTGCTTCTCGCCACGCCGCCGTACCCGGACAGGAAAGAGGAGAGGGTGCCCTGGCCTTAAGCCACACCCGGGCCTGTCACTGACCCTTGACCTACTTTGTGAATGCTCGGCGGACACCTGGTGGAACGACGGTCGTGAGTTCAAAACACAATGACAAAGGGGCCGCCCCGTGGCACTCACCCCGATCTGCCTCGATCAGGAGGCCAAAACCGTCGTCCCGTCCGTCCTTTGCGAAGTCGCCAATGGCACTGGCAATGCACTGGCAATGCACTGGCAATGCACTGGCAATGCACTGGCAATGCACTGGCAATGCACTGGCAATAGCACTGGCAATGCACTGCCAATAGCACTGTCAATGCACTGCCAATAGCACTGGCAATGCGCTGGCAATGCACTGGCATTCCACTGGCAATGCGCTGGCAATGCACTGGCAATGCACTGGCAATGCACTGGCAATGCGCTGGCAATGCGCTGGCAATGCACTGGCAATGCACTGGCAATGCACTGGCAATGCACTGGCAATGCGCTGGCAATGCACTGGCAATGCACTGGCAATGCACTGGCAATGCACTGGCAATGCACTGGCAATGCACTGGCAATGCACTGGCAATGCACTGGCAATGCACTGGCAATGCACTGCCAATAGCACTGGCAATGCACTGGCAATGCACTGGCAATGCACTGGCAATGCGCTGGCAATGCACTGGCAATGCGCTGGCAATGCACTGCCAATAGCACTGGCAATGCACTGGCAATGCACTGGCAATGCACTGGCAATGCACTGGCAATGCACTGGCAATAGCACTGGCAATGCACTGGCAATGCGCTGGCAATGCACTGGCAATGCACTGGCAATGCGCTGGCAATGCGCTGGCAATGCACTGGCAATGCGCTGGCAATGCACTGGCAATGCACTGGCAATGCACTGGCAATGCACTGGCAATGCACTGGCAATGCACTGGCAATGCACTGGCAATGCACTGGCAATGCACTGGCAATGCACTGGCAATGCACTGGCAATGCGCTGGCAATGCACTGGCAATGCACTGG